>JAFBJQ010001844.1:344670-378918 GCA_016785345.1 Trinectes maculatus | reverse complement strand
CCCCCCCCCCCCCCCCCCCCGAACACTCGGAATAGACATATAATATAATAAGACATATAACTTGCTCAACCATGACAGTGCCAACCACCAACACAAATAAGTGCAGAACAAACATCAACAGTCCTGCGTGGGAAATCTAACCACCCGGCTGTGACTGTATTTAAAGAAATTGCACTTGAAGACCGAAGAGTGATTCTTAATGCAATATTTCACAAATATTGCATTGAGTGTCCGAAAACTTTTTTCCACCCCTGTAAAGTGTTTTTGTAGGACCGTGCAGCACTAGCTTCCTGTCCTTAGGTAATTCAGCTCATCTAAGCTCCCCTCCGGTCCTGATGACGTCATACGCATTAAACACGTCACAAGACTCGTTTGCTCGCACGCGTGTATCTATGTGTGTGATGTCATCAGTGATGTCACGCACTCTAAGACGCTCTTCCTTTTGTGGGTGTGTGTGTGCATCATCTGTGATACGTGAACCCTAAGCTGTCTCTATTTATTTGAATCAGGGAAAAAAATAATAATTTTAAAACTATAAGTTAAAGCTTGAATTTAACATTTAAACAACGAGAGAAATTGTATAACGTTAAAAGCTACGAAACAACCCACCTAACAACTTTAACCAGCCTGAAGTACGTTTTATTAATTTCTAATTGACCGACTCTGATTGACGGCTTCAGGAAATAAACAAAAAAAGTTAATCGCTTACTCTCGCGATACTACACACTTTATGCTCGCGCGCCCACTCGCGCACGTCAGAGAAGCTGAGTTGGAGGATCATGGCGGAGCGCAGGAGACACAAGAAGCGGATCCAGGTAATATCAACTCAGTTCGCGAGTATCACTGGCTGTGTCGGCCGAGGGGCAATAAGCAAACAGACGCAGGTTCGCCACCTTACGGGGGACTAGAACAAACAGCAACATCCCCGACGGGGGTCGTCAACACACGGCGGATGAAGCCAAATGATGGCTAAATGTAGTTAGCATTAGCTGCCTAGCACAAAACAAATAGTATTTCTGTTTGGAAGAGACACTTCCGAGCTAATCGCTATTTTTTATTTTACTGCCGGTAGCTCTCACACGCTGAAATACCCATTATAATAACGTTATTATACTTTCTGCTCGGTCATTTGGGGCCAGCCAGTTTTACTGCAGTTGAATTGGCTGTAAAGGTTTGCAAGCTAAGCTGCGTCAGCTTAAAACAGACGATTTTACATTACGTGAGTCAGGATGTGCGAGGTTTGTTTTGGTTTTATATATGTAGTAACATGTATTAAGTCCACCCAGTTTATCATAATGTAATTTCCTGAGCAGATAGACGACAGAAGGTAGGCTACGGAATACATGATTGAGTTCAGCTAAAGCTACGATTACAAATCTATTCTACTGTATTGTAAAGTGTTCCTTGACACTGACAGTGGACTGCACCGCGTCCATTAAAATAAGATGAATTATTTGAATGTCCCTGCTGTGGACAATGGATCAGTCTGACACTAGAATACAATGCTTTTCAGGGTTGTCTGGATCACACCCATGCTGTTACCTGATCCGTGAACATACTGTAACTAAGAGACTGACCATTTCATTTAACTACTCTTTATGTTTCCAGGACTGACTAATGGTGTTTCACATCACAGTATTCAAAAACTGAAATGGGGTTGAAGCCAAAGCAATCCATGAGTGTCCGTTTTCTCAGCTCTGATTCAACAGGTGTAAAGCTAACTTTTGAATACCTCAAACTACAGATTCAAAGCCAGATCATAAACACCTTTTTCTAACCATTACCATCTTTTTATTCATATACCACCTTGTATACCAGATGTACGTCTCTGCCTGTTCAAGTTCAGTTGCATAACGATGCACACTCTTATCACACTCTTTATGAGTTGACCACAATAGGTTATCCAAGATCATCAGTCTCTTACACAACAGTTATTCCATTTTCAACATATTTGCATTTTTGATTATTCATATTTCATTTAGCAACGTGCTTAACAGCATTTAAAAAGTTGAGGTAGGGCTACACCTCCAGTCAAAACGGTAACTGTAATGCTGTGGCTTAAAGCAAGACCTGTCAGCTGCAGTATCAGATCCTGTCTGTGCTCCTCCAACTCTCTTAAAAGCTCGTTATACTGTAGATCAGTTAATACTGTAGATCAGTGCTTGATTAGCGGGAAAGCAGTTGAACATTTGCACGTTACAATAAACATGGTTTCTGTTGTGGGTTTTCTTTTCAATACTTTATTGCTTTCAGCAATATCATCCTCCGTTTATGAACTGTCAAATTTTAACTCGGGAATTGCATTATTGTGAAAGGGGCCTTGCTATATCCAGGTTATGTTTTTGGTTCTGCTCGTACTGCAGTGTCAGAACAAGGCATCATTTTTCCAGGAAAAAAAATTTATGATTGACTGTGTGCGCATCTAATCTGTAGTACTAATCTGTGTGTTTTCCTGCAGGAGGTGAGTGAACCCACCAAGGAGGAAAAGGCAGTGGCCAAGTACCTCAGATTCAACTGCCCCACCAAGTCCACAAACATGATGGGCCATCGAGTCGACTACTTCATTGGTTAGTGTTAGTTTATTACGTTGTGAGGTAACAGGTTGATGTGCTAACAGGCAACCTCAGTATAGTGTTATGGTTATATATGTGTTATGTATGACACTGATAGAGCAAGGTTAAACAATGGTTTACTTAAATGGCATATTTTTAGCTACTAAAATGAATTTTGGGGACAGTTACTGCGTGACATTTTCAGGCTCATTTGTTCTGCATGTTTTTTTTTAATTACAACTTCTTTTTAATGTCTATACATTCAGCCTCCAAGGCAGTGGACTGTCTCATGGACTCTAAGTGGGCCAAGGCTAAGAAGGGAGAGGAGGCAGTGTTCACCACCAGGGAGTCTGTGTTGGATTACTGCAACAGGTTAGCTCCTAACACTAATAATGTTTCTGGAATGGTGTGTTGCAACTAATGGTTATTGATAAGATAATTATTGATTTTCTTAAAATGTTAAACCCTTTCCTCTGACCAGTAATAATCTAAAATAACCGAGTGAAATATTCTCTCTCTTCCTCTGTAGACTTCTAAAGAAGCAGTTCTTTCACCGAGCTCTCAAAGTGATGAAGAAGAAACCAGAGAAGGACACAAAGAAAGAGAAGGAGAAAGAGAAAGTCAAGGTCGACAGCTGCAAAGAGGAGGAGAAAAAAGGGAAGAAGGAGAAAGAGAAGAAGAAGGAGCCTGAAGCTGCAGAAGCCAAGAAAGACAAGGGCGTATGTTGCACATCACTTAAACTTCCATTAGAATCAAAAACCTCACAGTACACCTGTCATAATGTAATTGTCACATCACCGATGGAAGCTGTTAGCATTTTTTAAAAAATCAAATTGTTTCATTTTTGTGAACACTCATTTCTTTTAGCTCCACTGCTATACACCAGACTGATTTAAAATCACTATCTTAGCTTTATGACCAGTCAGAGTTGCCTTGACACAGCTCATCTCATTGGCCTCTTAACCTGACTACAAACGGGTTATATGAATATTGACTTTGCTGCACAGGTTCAAAGTACAAATAAAGACAAATGTTTGGAAGCTGTAGAAAAGGGAAGCCTTAGCATCATTCCCAGTCTGGGTTAGGGAAAACAGAAATTATAAATGAGTGGAAAACAGACAGGTTCATCCTCATCATGGTGAGGATGTTGTGGTATAAATCTGCAGGACTACAGATCAATGACAACAGCCTTGCTTTTCCATCAGTTACATTCCTGTTCATATTCCCTACTTTGCTGCTACACAAACAACTGAGTACTCTACTATCTGCTAATTGCAACAGCACTTCTGTCATTTGACTGCTGCTCATAAACATTATATGTTAACAGTGGTCAATTCTAAACTGCTGTGGTGCAATGACAAGTTTGGAATATACATTATATTCTGACTATTGCTATAGAAAACACTAAATACCAAGTGACCAAGTGTCTAAATCTATTAATCTGTTAAAAAAAATGTCATATGACCTGGTAGGATGACAGTCCTGGAACCCCCAAGAAGAAGAAAGAAGCAAAGAAGAAGTTTAAACTAGAGCCTCATGAAGACCAGCTGTTCCTGGATGGAAATGAGGTGAGTGTGCAGAAATATACAGATATTATATTATATTATATTATATTATATTATATTATATTATATTATATTATATTATATACAGATCAGAGAAGTTTTTGTGTTACTCAAAGACAATAAAAACAAAATTATACCTTGTTTCTTCAGGTTTACGTGTGGATTTATGATCCTGTTCATTTCAAGACCTTTGCCATGGGTCTGATTCTCGGTGAGTCCCTGGTTAAAAAAGTGAACGGAGCTTTATCTGATGACAGCTAATTTAACCATTTTGTACTCAAACCATCTGTGTTACGTGTTTCAGTCATTGCAGTGATCGCAGCCACACTGTTCCCACTGTGGCCAGCAGAAATGCGTGTAGGAGTTTACTATCTCAGTGTTGCAGCAGGCTGCTTTGTGGCCAGTATTTTGCTCCTAGCTGTCGGTAAGCATGTGCACAATTAAACATCTACTGAAAATGTATTTGCTAAATCTTAGTAAACAAAGCAACTTTTTGTTGACAAAGCAAAATCCAATCAGACCTGAGTAATAACAGATATAGACATTTCAGTATACATACCCTCTGTTGTCTCTCACTGGTTGTTACCTCTCTTCTCAGCGCGCTGCATCCTCTTCCTGATCATCTGGCTGGTGACCGGCGGTCGCCATCACTTCTGGTTCCTCCCCAACCTGACAGCAGATGTTGGTTTCATCGACTCGTTCAGGCCGCTCTACACACATGACTACAAAGGACCACGAACCAGCAACAAGAAGGCTTCAGACAAAACTGACGAGAAAGACAGCTCTGCTGCAGCCAAGGCTCAGAAATCGGACAGTGACGAGAAGTCAGACAGTGAGAAGAAGGACGGTGATGAAGAGGAGGAGGAGGAAGAGGAGGAGAGCAAAGAAGCAGGGCAAGGAGACGGCAAAGCAGCGGAGGGGCAGGGAATAGAAATGGACCCCCACTCAGACACAGACAGCGACCGGCGTGAAGAGGAAGGCTCGCAGCACAGCAACAGCAACGACTTTGAGATGATCACCAGAGAAGAGCTGGAGCAGCACACGGAAGAAGAAGAAGAGGAGGATGATGAAGAGGAGGAGGAGGATGAAGAGGAGGAGGATGAGGAGGGAGACAAAGTGACACAACCAAGGAAAGAAGATGGTGGGAGTGAGACCAAACCCCAGACTTCAGAAACATAAACTTCTTACAATCCCATCACTCTACGTTTCTGTCTCTGTCCCTCCCTCCTGTGATCCAGGACCCGATAGTGTGGTCTCTCTGCGCTTGCTGAGACCACAGCGAGTCTTCATCTTGTCTAGTTGGAATTCCACTAAACATTACCAACAGACCAGAATCGGATAGACACAACACTCAAAAGTCAGTGGCTACAACAATGGGAGAAAGGTGTTTAGAACAAAACACAGAAGCAGCAGCCTTATAATGGATCCCATTCCTCCCAGTCAAATTTTATTTATGATAAAAATAAAAACTGCCACCGGACAAGTTTGCCTGAGAAAGTTGTCAACAAAAACTCATCAGACAAGCGACTACCTACTTGTACAACCCACAACCTACTTTCAGTGTTTTATTTATGTCCCGTCTCTAGTTTCATCTTGGATGATTTGTAAACGAGGTTGAATCAAGATCTGAAACTATGATGCTAAACTTACCCAGTAAGAGATGATGTGGTAACAAGACTCTGCAAGCTACTTGTTATTGGTACAATCACAGTAGCCAGGAAAGGACCTTGAACCTTGTTGAAAGGCTGCAAATCTGATAGCTTTCTCAGGCACCACTTATAACAAACTGACCAGTGTGTCTGCTTTGTAACAAAGCCAGACGGACCAAATTTAGTTTACTAATAAAAAATTGACCATATTATGGCTGGAAAGTATTTGGAGATCAGAGTAGTACACGGCTTTTAAGGTACTTGCCATTGTCAGGATTTGTTTTCTCTATTAATGGCTGATCATCACATTGCAATCCTCTCACAGTCTGAAGTTCACACACATCATGTTTAATTATGTGAGCAACTGAGACAGCTAGCACGCTCGGTTTTCTCATTTTTCTTTTTAAAAAAGATTGCAGCATTTGTTGTGCAACTAAAGGTAGAAGATACATTACTGACTGATTTACAAACAAAAGTGGATGGAAAAAGTAAAGCACACTAGTGCCAAAACACAACTACACATACTGGCATTCTGCATGCCGACTAAATATGGAGGGAGAGAGTGTAGGGCACAGTTTGTCAATTTGTACGTTTCGTAACTGCAGTGTCAAACTCAACTCGAACTTTTACACATCAGACATAGCGCATCTAACATAGCGCATAGCAGAAGGTTGTTAGTGTATAGCTAAACAAAGATTTTTGGTCTCAGTGAAACTGTAACGAAACCATGCTAGACTCACATCCAAACCTGTCGAGCCGTCATGTGTGAAAATAGTGAATCCAGCTCCACAGACTAGTGTGAGCTTGACAGTTCTGTTCCCAGTCTGAGCTCAGCACCTGGTGGCCATGGTCCAAATTGTTCCTTAACGTTGTCCTCTGGCTAGAAAACGTCTTAGATTCTCTCCTTAGTCATAGTGAGGATTATATTTAAGTATAAAAACATACAGATGTATCATTTATATATTGATTCTTTATCAAATATATACATACAGTCAAGGAAGGTATAAAACTGCTTTTTTTTCCTCTTCTTTTTTTTTACTGGGAATAATAATTATACCTCCTAAATGTTTATATTGCTTATTTTTTTATATGTTTAAGAGTGTAGTCGTTATTTAAAGGTATCACCTGGGATTAGAAAACCATGGGAAACAATCTGGGGTCAAGACTGTAATGTTTTACTCACACTTGCTACAGTAACGTTGAATTTGTCTTCACCGTGGTTTGTTGTTGCTGCCACAGCTGTATTTCTCTCACTAACAGTGGTCAGTCATTAACCTGAGGTTATAAAAATAGAGGCTTGTGTAACACTGAGAGCGACCTGCCATTTCCCACGTAAACCAATATTTTAATATATTGCGAACATTTTTCTGTACAGGTTGTTTCGTCTGAAAATGAACACACCTCGACTGTACTTAGTAGTTTGTTCACCAGCTCTCTGTTTCTTTCTTTCTTTGGGTTTTTTTCCTCATATGGGCAAAGTGCATCTATGTGTACTCTGAGTAGCCAGTCACACAATATTAGCAAAAACATTTCATAAAAGAGAAAGAAAAAAAACCTATTCTCCCCGTTGTTCTCGACTGCTGCACAGTATCGGTCTGTTGTATATTGTAGTATTATTACTCTCTATGCTGCTGCTGCTTTTCATCGCACATTTCTGGGGCAAATTAAAGTGTAAAACATCCTTGTTTTTTCTCTGGTCAAATTAAATGTCTATTGATCACCTCGTTGTCCACTTTTGGATCTGTGACATTCTGACGACTGTCTCATGCAATATTGGAATATAATTTAAATAAAAATGGATGTCTGGAAATATATCTGTATCTTATTGCAATAAAAATATAGAAATTGTGATCGTTCTCCTTTTGACTTGTTTGCCGTTCGCAGTACACAATGACATGTCACTGATGACTACACATAACCTTTAACTTTCATATTACATATTTTAACAAAAGTTCAACTCAGATACAAAACAGTGGAAAGTTATGTATAATGAAGTCTTAACCTCAAAAGGTGGATTTTTAAAAGTAAGATATAGAAAACACCACATGTGGTTTCCCCCTAAGTGCAACACCGTTACCTTTCCCGTCCTGCTGTCTGTCTCGCCCAGTGGACCCATCAGTGACTCTGCAGAAACCAGGACGTCCACAGGTTCTGGAAAAATCTTAACATGTTTCTTATTGAAGATTGAGATTTTAATTATTTAATTTTCTTCAACATATTATATGTGAGCTAATATTTTGCTTTTCTGCAAGATCAAGTAAATAATGCGGCTCCAAACCACATGACTGCATGGATGGATGACAAACCTGGATTTCACACAAGGATCAGACTATAAAAGTTTTTCAAGTTTTTACCACTTTATTTTCTCATTACCTTCTTCTGCTCCAGACCTTGACAGTTTACTGAAAACTAAGTTTATTTAACAATCATTGACTTCTTTCTTTTATTTTTAGAATTAACTGGGGGAACAAAAGTTGTGAAAACAAGTAAAACACGTATTTTACAGTAGCAGTAACAGAGGACAGGACTGAAGATTATACACACACGTACGCACGCGCGAGCGCACACACACACACACACACACACACACACACACACAGAGTATATATTGTATAATGTGTTTTACAATCTCCTATCTTAAAATATATGTCATGTAAATACGACTTTAAATAAATAAATCCTAACGTCCTGTATATACAAATTTACAATAAAGTTCAGAAAACCACTTCCTCAAAGTCAGGTCAGTCTCATCTACGGCTGAGACGCTGATTGTCACATTGATGACTAAACAGATCCTTCACTGATCCTCATTGTTCACATCACAGGATTTTGCAATAATTTAAATAACAATAGTGTTTTTTTTGTTTCTAAATGAGAGACATGCTTTCTCCCTCTAAGCTACGGATGTAACTGCAGTTTTTAATTTACTGGAATGTAATGAGACGGTGACTCAGTCTATAATATACTGTATACACAGTATGTGCTCAGTGTACATGCTTTTCTAAGGACTAATGTAAAGCTGCTCTGGCTGTAGACACACGCTCTCACCATGACCTCAAGGTCATTTTAGAAAAAGATCGGACCCCCTCATTTTCACTCACTCAGCTGCTGTGGAGAGCGTCGGCTGACCGTCTCTAACTCAGGCCAGTAAAAAGACGCTGATTCAGTTTTCAGTGTCTGATGAGTCGGAGATGTCGGCAAGTCGCGTCTGCCTCTTGCGAACGTTCCAGTGCAAACACTGAGCCAAGCTTTCGAACCAGTCGTACACCAGGTCATGACAACAGATGGACGGCACTGGGTAACACGATGTGGTGATTTTGATGCTGTTGAGAGAGAGAGACGCGTGAGAGATAATTCATTCTAATTTGAGGAAAGGGAAATCTGTAAAGGCTGTGACTGAACTTTACCAGTCTCCGTGCTGGATCTCCTGTCGCTTCCTGCCATCAAATGACACCCAGGCAGTGTTTCTGGCATCTGGTGACAGGGTGATCTGTGTTTGGAGAAAAGAGGACAGTCTGTCCATTTACGAGGGTCAACAAAGTCAGAGGGATTCAACCTCTGGAGACTGACCTTGCATAACAGCACCTCAGAAGAATAAACAAAGATGGTACTGTCAGTCAAATATTGACAGACCAATGGACAATGGCCTTGATAAGAATTACAGTAGTGAACAGGTAGACAGCAGGTGAGCTTATGCTAGGTGTGTATGAAGGGACTGTTTATATTACAGTGAGATAATACCATGAGCTCCACCCCAGCGGGGACAACGATAGGCCTGAAGGAGAGCGAGTGTGGGCAGATGGGTGTGACCATGATGGCGGGTACGTTGGGGTGGATCATCGAGGCTCCTGCTGCTGCTGCATAAGCTGTGCTGCCTGTGGGTGTGGACACAATCACACCTGGAGGCCAAACAAAAGGCAGCAGGTTATCACATTTCATCAACATGCATTGTTCTTCCTGTCTACTTTGAGATTGTGGCTCATTGGACAGGTGTATGTCCTCACCGTCCCCTTGCACTGAGGTGATGAGTCGTCCATTAAGGTAAAGGTCCACGTTGGACAAGTAAGAAGATGGACCTCGATCCACAACCACCTCATTCAGCACCTGCATGACACACACAGAACACAGTTACAATTAAAACACTGTCAGACAGAACATAAATGTTTCACTGATGTTAATCTTCCGATGTGATGCATCAATAGGTTTTAATCTGGCTCAGTAAAAGTGATATGAACACGCTGAGAAAACTTAATCCTGTTTGTACAAACAACAAACTCATAATCACTGACACATGACCAGACAACTCAAATGTGCGCCTGCAGTGCCATCTGTAGGCCAAGTGATAGAATTGTTGTACAGTAGTGTATGTGCAATGAATGCACAATTAATCACCCAGATACAGGAAAATAAAATAAATGTGTGACTTTTGTTAAGGGTCTATAAAATCAGACTTGGTACCAAATATGACAAAGACTGTATAAAAATTATAGAGGGAAAGTTACATGAGTTAAAACTGTAATAACAGCTAAAAATCTAATCATCCTGGAATTAAAAACCTTTAAAAATATTAAGCTTGTATGCAGTGTAAAATAATTCATAAACATTCAGATGGTGACACAGTCGACACTTAAAACGAATCTGTCTATACATAAAACTTTACAATTTACAATTACAACACAATAACTATACTAGCTTTAATGCGTAATGTGATGTAAATCTACACAACTCTAAACCAAACACTGTGAATGACAGGAATGTACATCACAGTATTCCCAAGAACAAAAATTAACATACTAATATGCAATTCCCTTTCATATACAGTAAATATGACAGTACAATGTATTCAATTCAATTCAACAACAACAATAACACAGACGCAGATTTACTGGTAAGTACAGTCGCACATTAAACAAGAAGATGGTTCGCAGAAAGGCGTCACAGAAAACACTGTGGAGCTGAGTGGCGATGTCTGGCAGATGCACTGACGTCAGCTGAGCGCAACACAAACACCCTGGTGGACGCAGCAGACGTGATGTAATGTGAGGTCAACCCTTGGTTGGGAGACCAAAACAATCCATCACGGTTTTTATTTAAACTGCCGTGCGTGTGTCGCTGTGTGTTACTGCAGCAGTGTGGAATGTTGTTTAGTCACAGCGTGTCAGACTGAGAGCGTCAGAGCTCATTTAACATCAACTGCGCGGTGTCCATGACAACTGGCTCAACACAAGTCCACAACATCCGACTTTCTCCCCGACATCACCTCTATTATGACTGTCTCCCTGGCAACCCAGCTGATGCTCAGTGGCTGCGCGGTTCACATGTGTGCAATCAAATTCACCTGGGATGAACATAGAACACACACACACAGTCTCCATCGTCTTTATGACGCCTTACATCATTATTTGAAAGGTGGAATCATCAGGAGTGAAGGAAAAGGGCAAAACACACTCACGAATGCACTTTTGTACTCAGGACTGTCGAACCACTGGAAACAAAAGGTCCCTAGAAATATTTCTGTGTATCTGAATCTTTAACTGGAAAACTGGTAACGTTCTTGATCACATTTAGACTCCAGGTACACCTCATGTTACCGTGTGTAACTAAAGCTGTCCACAACTTGACGCCTTCGTCCTCACCTGTAACTGCAGGGTGACCTTGCCAGCCTCGCCGTGTGTGTGCCCATGAGTAACGAGTCCATTGTGCTCCTGTTGCTGCTGTGGTGATTCCCGGTTGTGTGGCTGCTGGCCTGTTCTCTGAAGCATGTCCTTCACCACCTTGACCTTCAGACGACTGCGCAGAGTGATGGCTGCGTTGCCTAAGTTAAAACAAAGGGATAAGTTGATCCAGTTCTATGACTTTTCAGAAGAAAACTGGTTTCAAGTTCACAAGTTTTACATAACAATGACAACAGCTAACGTTAGATTTCATCCTACTGTGAAGATGCACTCTACCTTCAAATACTTTGGCCACTTCAGCTTTGTATGATTCAAACTTGAAGGGTGTCAGGAAACCCAGAGAACCGAGGTGGAACGCCATGACAGGAGGAACGCTGCCCTAAAGACAAGGAAACACACAATTCCTGCTACTGTGTTTTCACATTTTGTTTATGTCCCAGCCTTTTACAAATTTTGTTGTTTTCTCTGCTGACAAAAAATGTAGCACAGGTCAGGCACCACAAACGTGATAATCAACATGACAATGCTTATATAATGTTAAGCGTTAAAACATTCAAGATCTGCTTGGATGCAGTGACTACAAACTGGAAGTGTGATTACTTGGAAAAGAGAGGAGGCATAAAGCAGAGTCCCATCTCCACCCAGACAGATGATCAGATCGATGCAGTCCGAAATATCATCATACCCTGCAGGTGGATAAAAACAGCTATTGAAATGATCACAATTCAAACTCTAGCAAAGCTGTCACGGTTCACTCACTGGTTCAATTTTAAACAGTACATTTTACAGCATACAGACTGTGTGAAGGTGACAGGACGCAACGGAGACTGACCCTCCCTGAAGGTGCAGAGCTGGTTGCGTATGGAGCCAAAGGCCTCATCCTTCGAGAGCGTAGCATCATCTGCGACCCTGCGTTCCACATACACCATCATCTGCTTCTCCTGATAAACACAGACATGCGTAAGTGACAACAGCCAAAACACAAACGGCATTTCTGACATTCTAAATTAAAGCTGAGCATGTGCCAAACATGTCGTTTCGTTTTCGTATGATGGCGTTTATATGGAAATCGAATCGTGTTTTCACTGGCCAAATCTGACAGTTTGTTTTAGAAACATCTGGTTGTCATAACTGCATGTGACCAGACGGTTGCTGTTATATAAACGTCTGGACCACTTCCTGCATTCAACCACGAAGCGCACAATGCACACAATGTTCTTCGACGGTGAACAAAATACAAGTGGAAAGGTTATAAATGGTTCGAACTGTACAGCAATTGAAAAACAAGAAACATTCTTAGCATGCTATTGCTCTCAAATTGATTGTCAGGCATTTTAATATGCACAGTAAGCTAACACACCAAAATGACAAAATCTAAAGCTTTAATCAGACGCTGTTCTAAACATACAAAGAGACTAAAGAGACAAAATACCGATTTTTCATTCATAATTTGAATTGGACTTGAATTTTGTATTATAAACACATCCCATATTTACACTGTAAAAAAAATTCTGATTTAGCTGAGTAAATTCAGATTTGGCTCAGTCTGCAAAACGTGGACCATAAACAGCTGACAGCAGCAAAATAAACAGCAGTGTGTGCAAAAACAACCCAGCCTCATATGGCTCTAAATATGATAACCATACAGTACATAAAATAATATACCTCCACTAGAAACCTGCAGAGCTCTTTGAAAGGCTCAACCAGGCTCTCATCTCTGATTTTCCGGATTACGAGCACATTGACGGGAGGTTTATTCCAGGTGAGCCGCTGGCTGGCTGGGTCCTGGATGTGCCTGTAACACAAAGACACACACACAGATAGCATGTAAGCGATTTAAACACACTGAGAAAAAGACATGAACCATCCAAGTCTGAAAAACACATACATACATAGAACAAGTCTTATTTCTTGCATCCTGGCAGTTTAAGAATAAAGTTACAAGTCAACATTTTACCATGTTTTAGCAATTCAAAGCCATAAAGCTAACTCTACAGTGAACCAACAACTGAAAGTATTTATTAACTGTTACGTCACTTTTACATAACATCTGTAAGAGTAGGTCCAAATTCCAAACATCACAACAGGAAAGCCTCTCCATCTACTTTACCATTTGTCCCTGTCCTCTTTTGTGCAGAAGATGACGGGCATTTTGCAGGTAGTTTAGTCTGTGTCTGTTTTCAGATCAAGCTCATAGAAAAACTTCAGCCTGATGATCAGCTGACACTAAACATCTCCTGGTTAGCTAATGAGCCATCCCACTGTAACACCCAATCACAGCATGCATACTTTATCTTATCTCACGCAGTTACACAAGCTTTTCGTGCCATTGACCCAAACAAAGACAACTCTCATCAGTCTGTTACACAAGCGGTTTGACTCATTCAGCACGCTCATGCTTACATGACTGAAGTTGGGTTGGGTAGAATACAGGCTTTGGGTCCGAAATGAGTGGCTGGATACGGTCCATGAAGAAAGTGGGCTCTCCTGTGAGGTGAAGGGAAAAAAGGAGTCAAGAAACGATCACCACAGGCAGCAGAGTTGTGGCAGACCAGCTGGCAACCAGCAGCGCAAACCTCTTAGGTGAACTTTCCGCTGTGTCGCTCACGGACCCAGAGGGCTCCAAGTGTTCGTGTTGGCCTGGTAATCTACGCCGATCGACCTCCCAGAGCAGCTGCTCATGACCATCCCCCCGTCGCTGCAACCTCTTCCCTTCCCGCCGTTTCCTTGGTGACTTGGATGGGTGCTCTCTGAGCTTGGAGGGCCTGGCTGACTCGGACAGCTGACCTGTGGGGACTGGGGGTCGCACCATACCTCTGTCCGGGACTGTCAGGGCTCCCAAGGAGGGACTGGTCTCTGAATTCTCCATTCTGCAAAACAGTTATGCATAAACATCTATTAAAGACCTGTAACCCAAATGTTATAGTTAATATAACAATGATGAATTCTTTGTTTTAGGATGGAAAGCTGAAATGCCAAATTTCTCTGATTTAAGCATCTTAAATCCCCCTTTACATCATTGCAGAATGAATATGATTGGATTTTGAACTGCTGTCCCTACAAAAAAGGATTTTGAAGAAATAATTTGGCTCTGAATAGTCATGCTGGGTATGTTTCTTTTTTTTTCGGTCACATTATACTCAGATAATAAAGTTTATTTGTCACAGAAATTAAAAGCCACATTAGATTAGGTAGTAAATACATTGTGGAAGAATCATGGGATGTATGGTAAATCAGAGAACTAAAGGAAACATTAATCCATTTCACATTAATGTGAGCAGTTTCTTGTGTAGCTCAATATTACTCAAGTTTCAGAAAGGCACATTTGTCATATTTGGGTTTGACAAACGAGGGGGAAATAACAGATTTTATTATCACTTATGTATTGATTTCCAGTCCTACACTAAACAGACTACAATGACTGGATTATACAGTATATTACAAAACACTGTAAATCAAACTGGGCTGCAACTAGAGACTAAATGATGTCAACAAACTAAAACGCAACAAGTCCGTTTACCGTTTTAGAGAGAATTCATGTTTAAGACGCTGAAATTGAATTGTTTGTTTCTGTAATTAGCTAATATGCAAACACCTGTTAGCGTAAAGCAACACAATTCCACAAATTAAAAACTCCAACATAATCCTTAAACAGCCTCAACAAAGACTGAACAGCACGACCTTCAAGAAAATAGGTTTTATTGTAGGACTACTTCAAAAATAATATCTACAACTCTAGTTTTATTGTAAAGTTGCACGGTTCAAGTGTTATGCAACGGCTCTTTAGCTCATTGTAACGTTTAACAGTCACAGAGTAACGGATTACTAGTAAGCAACAAGAGGCTAAATGACAGAATAACAGTCAGCTGTGAGGCTAACTGTTCATTTGTTGACAGCTAACGTTACCTAGCAATAGCGCACCAGCTATCCGCTCTGAAATCACCGTGAACCTCAGCGAAACGGAGCCTTACGCTGTCACAAAGAGGCGGACATGCTCGCGTGGACACTTTGACACTGACAGGTCGGTATTTACAGAGGCGTCCAAGACCAGAGAGCGTTCTCTTACAGAACCATGCAGGACGGGGTGGGAGAGGTTTCCGGGGAAGAGGATTCAGGGGCGTCACGGTGCGCGACCTCTGCGCATAACAGATAGCCAGTCAAATCCACAGCGCCACGTGTGGTGGTGGCCACATGTGGAATTACACACACAGTGGGCGCTGCAGTGTCCGGAATGAAAACAGTGTTGGCAAAAACAAGTAGGTTAAAAAGTGCTAATAATCTACTTACTGGATATACTTAATAATATACTTCACTAATAATATACTTCATTAATGTGTAGGTGCGGTGGAGGGAAACGAGACTCTGTTTGGATGAATTCATGCAAACATTTACTCATTATGTACAAAAGACTGGCGTTGCCATGGAGCAACACAATTCAGATGATCTTTGGACCCTGCATAGAGGAGCAGATTGTTGTGTTGTGTGAATGGATCATTTACAACATGTGTGAGTGTGTGTTCTTCTGGCATTGTTCAGTGATTGCGCCCACCCCACTTCTTTTAAAGTATAAAGACTTTCTCTTGAAAGTCATTTGCTGCAGGCCTAATGTGTTTGCACTTGTTGAAACACGACTCCGCGCTGTAATTAAACCAATGGACAACACCTTATCTTTACTTCCTCCATCAGACCTGATCCCACCTCGACGTTTCACTGAAGCCGGATTCATTTTCATTAAACCTGATGAAGGTCTGTGTCAGATGACAGCATACCTACTGGGCAGTAATCCAAAGGTAACTTTGTCTGTAGACTTTGTGTTTTCGTCATTCACAGTGTGTTGTGTCTGGTCTTGTCAGGTGTCGTAAAGGTCTTTGGCCGCTGAATCTCCTGATGTCTCTCTGCAGCACTCAAACAAATTCGCAATCAATTTTCTCTGTAGTGTTGTGTGGTGGGGAAAAATCTTTCCTTATGAATATATTTTATTTTCTGGTGAAATGCTGATTTGTTATTTTATTATGTGTTATTTTATTATTTCGTGAAAGGGAACAGAGTTCTGCAGAGTGACAGGTTGTCTGAGTCTAAGTGTTTTCCAGTTAGACAAAGGACATCATGTTGCTAATTACTTGACATGACATTTTACCCCAAAATTGCATTTCCTGCCCCTGAACCCTCAACCCTGTTGCTGCATGTCATGATTTCATATCTGTTGGTGTCAGAGAACTTCCTCTATTTTTTTTCCACTTCCTCCAATAGCCCAAGTGGCTCGACACAGAGGCACAGACGTTAATTGTAATCCAGCGTCAGGGCCTAGAGGAAGGTTCATCAGTCATGTCTCATCAACATCCTCTTTTTCATCTTACATGATTCAGCTGTCGTTTTATACATATTTATTCTTACATATTGAAATTTTGAAGAATTTTCCATTCCTCCTTACCCAGACACCTCACCATGAACATCTCCATCTACTCCATCCTGCTCGGGCTGGGTGGGAAATGTCTCCTCAACTGGGCGCTGGTGTTCCTCCAGAGGAACCACATCTGCAGAAGCTTTCTGGGTGTATTCAGCGTGTCCCTGTCCATTGTAGACACAGCCACAACCCTCGTCTTCACCACCATCCACATCCACAGTGGACCCGTCTTCATCTTGGACTTGCAGCTGACCAGATACCACACGTGTTTGCTGGTTCAAATCCTCGGACAGGTCCACAGTGCTCTGCAGTGGCCCGTCGTGATCGTGGCAAGTTTGGACCATGTCTGCACCGTCGTCTCCCAGCAACCTGCCACCTCCAGGGCAAAACGGACCGCGTCCTCATTTGTGACCGTCCTCCTGTGGTGTCTCACTGTGCTCTACGTCTTCCTGCTGTCTGACTTTGTCCCCGTGCTGGAGGACGTGTCTTACCACCAGATGCACCGCTGCTGGGTCTTCCACACCACTCAGGTCCTGCAGGTTGTCACGCTGCTCTCTGCAGCCCTGTGTGCTGTTTGCAGCTTGCGATTATTACAAAAGCCTCCTGTGAAAGACCAAATGATGGACCACAGTGGAACTCACTCCAGGAGAAGTGTTGTTTGCCAAGTCCTGAGTATATTTCTGAAAACCTGGGCGCCTCTCCTGATTTTCCTGGCTGTCCTCCTTCTGCTGCCCGTGGGGATACCCTCATACCTGGGTCTAAGCGTTGCCTGGCTCTGCTTCCTCAACAGCTTTGTGATAGCAGTCATCCTTTGTGTAGTCTGCCCAGCCTCGCAGTTGGCACAGGGCTCGGCAGCAGTGCCTGCTGACAGCTTCTGTGAGTGGAGGTTTATATTTAGCCTGGCTGCAGAGGACGGAACGCGACCGCACAAACAGGTTTTGAAGGACACACGTTAGATGACATTTAATTGGGTGAAAAAAAACTGAATATTTCCCAAAGAAAATATTTTGTACTCCTACAGGAGAGGTATTAAAGATTGTAGTGTGACTCTGATGATGTTGATCTGACATCTCATCAGCTATATGCAATCTGCATGTTAGATAGCACCTCATGAGTTTAACGGTTGCTGAAAATCAAAAATGCCGCTGGTTGATTATCTCAGTTCTACACATATTAATGTGATGCGTGTATTATTTCATATGACTGCTGTGGGACACTGCAGTTTCCCGTCTCGAGTGTCCAAGAAAACAGTATGAATAAGAAATGTACAATGACAATATCAGCGGCGCGACGCCAGGAGAGAGGCAAAAGACAACACTGGTTTGACACTACAGAACTTTACTTGAATTGGATCCAAGTTCATTGTCTATACAGGGCATATTTACAAGATCTGAAATCAGGGAAGGGCAAAAAACAGAAAAAAAAAACCCACTAGATACAACTGAGGTATTAGCTAAAAGCATTTACAGGTATGTCATTTACTAGTAAATAACAATGATGATAACCAGTTAGAGATGCAGTGTCTTCTGCTTAAAAAACATCTTTTTATATCACAACATGAGGTAGGAGAACAGTGTCTCGATTCATGCAAGAACGAAAGTCTCATCACACTGTAGTATTGGCAACGTAGTATGCAATGGTCATACACAGACACTGCGTATTTCATGTTTCAGAACAGCATCGAGGGGAGAGAAGGGTTCTTTTCAGCAAAGCCATAAATATTTTTTTTTAATTTTTCATTTATAACATGATGTTCTTGGTAGCCAGTGATCTGCGGTATCCGTCACCAACGCAGCTCCGACATCCGACTTATCCCACACAGGCGTGCGATGATTACTGGCTGAAAGTAATGCACCCAACTTCTTACAACAGTTCAAAGGTCATCTTGGATTTGTTTACTAGTTTTCTTCCCACGTGAGTGTTGCGTGCGTAAATCCAGTATTAAAAGGAGTCCGTGTGGTAAAGCCTGTCTGCTTTCACCTTGTTTCACTTGGTGAACTTCACACTCGTAAAAATTCTGTACAAAGCATATCCAAGTTCTCATAACACTGCAAAATGCAAAAGGGCCCAGCGTGTCATGTTACAAGGGATAATGTACGCTGCGCACAATTTAAGAAGCTAAACATCGCCCCCTTGTGTATAAAATGCAAAGTACACAGAAAGTAAAACTACGTATTTTCAATAGGTATTTGCTAAGGTGATGAATTAAAAGGATTATTTTTTTTGTTCTGCTGAAGAGGTAATTAAGTCAATAGAAACTAATACTGATTATCTGTTGAGTGATGTTAACGCATCCAGAGGAGGATGATTTTAAATCAGAAAACGTAACTACACAACCACAGCCTACGTGGGTTTTTCCTTTTCCCTTTTCAAAGCTGCCATGCATTAATCAGTCAGATGTGGAACCTCATCACACACACACACACACACACACTCTCCTACATACATTTGTGTTTTTTCCAAATCATTGTAGGCTTTTCAAACTCTGACTCTTGACTTTATATTTATCCTCTGAACCAATAATGACATAAAACTTGCACATCGTCAATGTTCATGCATATGAGCCATCTCAATAGTCTGTGTACTACATGGGGGGAACTTTTTTCCACAGTAAGCTGATTGGTAGAGTGGCTTAGTGACACGTATAATAAGGGTCAGCATACATGCAAAAGAACCTTTTTGTTTTCTTTTTTTTCTCCTAAATACATTTTCTTAAACAAATATTTTCAGCTTAGCTTGAGGGGAGGGTGGTTGAACAAAGAGGGGGAAAAAGCTCAAGACTTAAAGTTAAACATTCTGTCACAATGAAATCCACAAAAAAACAAATGCCATCAGTTCAGAAAGGGGGGGGGGCATGTGTAACAATGTATTATTTTCCTATTTTGCCTTTGTCCTGCATCATATCTCAGTAAACCATGCACGTCGCTCCCCCACGTCCACTCGACAAAAGTCAAGTTCATGTATCTGAAAAGATCACGTTTTTAAAAAAAGAAAGCAAAAGCATTTTGGCTGTCTGAAGCCTTAGTTCTGGTCCAATTTATATAACCTTTTGAAGATTATTCATATAAGAACAGTTAATATATTAATGACTACTGTATTTACAAAGTGAATATAAATCTTTAGTTAATACGTTAAATATTTTCTTTCATAATTTCAATAAAGGTTTAAATGGAACAAGAGTGTACACTTGCGGCACGGGTTTGATTTCACTGCCCTGCACCTGGCGTTTATGACGATCAACAAACCACAACTGCACCCTGCCTGGTCTTTAAGATCTGTTTTTGTAAAGGGAAGCTGTTTAAGAAAGTCTGCATTGAACAGGATGGAGCACAGTGGAATGTCTATCAATTTGCATTTAGAGCAGATGCATAAAAAAAAAGCTCAGGGTTTAGCCGAGGCCAATGCCCTTCTCTTTTTAAACAATTATTTACACACGTACACACGCACACACTCGCTTACAGGGATCTCCTCAGTGGCAATAAAAAGCGGCCTTCGCCTGGCAACTGACACAATAAAAGTCCTCTCTTCCTGTGGCTGGATCTCTGCTCGCTCTCCTGGGCTTCTACAAAACATTGCACACCCCCAGCTGATCTGGCTCTGGAGACGGACGGACGGGTGAGTAAGAGTGAGTGAGTGATGGCGGCTCTGTGGGAGTGGAGGGAGGTGGCGGTTGAGAGACGGGGGACCTGTACAGTGTCGCCCGAGGGTGGACAGAGGCCCCCAGACAACAACAGCTGCCCCCATTCTGACGGCACAAAACAAAAAGGGCTCCCTCTGTACCCCCGGCGTCCGGGCCACCCAGCCTGCTGTTAGGGAAGAGCTGCACCAGGCCCCCGAGCGCCCCCTCAATCCTCCCCTCGCTTCCTCTCCCGGCCCGGTACTGTTTGTTCAGCCAGGCTGAATAACGTGCAACGGGGCTCAAACTACGCTGGACTAACTGCTTTCACCTGCGACCCACATTCTTCGCCGGCTATCGGACGAGCAGGGTGGGGATAAAACCGTCTGCTGACAATGAAGCCAAATGATGCAAAGAGAAGAAGAAGCCCGGAAAACAGGGACACACTGGCGCTTTGATCGTCTGCTGGGAACGTCGGGACAATCGTTATGCCTGAATGCCTGCAGCGCACACACACACACACTCGATTGTGCGTGTGCGTGAAGGATGTCGTATGTGTTATTGTAACACGGTGCAGCTTCTGCACATGTGAGACGCTGCCTTTCTTCTCTCTCAGAAAAGCTACGGCGGCTCCCCCCAGCCCCCATGTCCAGACACATTCCTTTCCCAGGAGACTCTGGAGGAGGAGGCGAGCGCGCCGAGCGCGTAACACTGCCCGTGAGCTCGATCGTGCCAAGCTAGAAAAGAGCACAGTGTTTCCTGTCTAGGCCAAAGTGGGTGAAAGCCACAGTGTTAAAGAGTTTCCCAGCAGAGGCCAATGGCCCTGACACATACAGTGATGGAAGGTGTGAGCTCTCTAGTGAGGGAGGTGCGTGTGTGTGTGTGTGGGGGGAGTGATGGAGGAGACAGTAGGCAGCTGGTGGATCAACCGACAGACTGTTTGGTCTACAACAGGAGAGTCCAGGTGGTGCCAAGCTGAGTGATCGGAGCAGCTGCGGTCCAGGCCAGACTCTCTGCCATCTTTTTATCTTCTGGGCGTCACACTCCAAACTCTCATTTCAAGTTCTCTGTCACTACTGATGCATTTTCATCAGTTGTTTTTTTTCCCCCCCAAACATGTGCATGATGTCTTTTTTTGTACAGCAAAAGTTTATCTCCTCCATATATATTTGATATTTTAACACATTGTACTTTTTCCTTTCTCTGTATTTTATAAGAAGCAAAAAAAAACAAAAAAAAAATGTTTTGAAATGTCTGCGCAGTTTTCCTGCATTCGCTGGTAGTTGAGTATCTGGGCTGTAGGTACAGAAAGACGGAGGAGGCACACAACCAGGCACCATTATGTGTCCGTGGGCACCGGCTGCTGTGCCAGGTAGTATCATGAAGTGAAGTCCATGAAGAGCTGAGACAAGCGTCTGAGCTGAGGTTCGAAATCTCAAAGTCATTGGCTCCAGAATCCAGAGCGAGCAAGAGGGGTTGGGATGAAGAGCGTGAGGAAGTGAGGAGAGGGGAAAAAATAGTGACGGGTTGAGTTGGTCTCTACTCGACTCGAACTCCTGTCTGTGAAGCAGCTGTTTGTTCAGTAAAAACTATAACTTAAATCATGAAATCATGCCCAAACAAAATCTTTAAATACTGTTTAAAAAGAGGAGATGAGCGAAAAGAAAAATAATAATAATAAAAAAAAACACAGCATAAATCTTTTCTTTTAAGTGATGTTAACTTACAAAAACAAAAGTCAGTCCCTACATTGAAATAAGAGGAGAAGGAGATGCACAACTTCAAAACAGCCGGAGGAGATGTGGCGTTTCTTTCTGCCTCAGGCCGACGTGTTTGTGTCTGTGAAGCTGGTGGATGAAGGAGAGAGGGATGAGGGAGGAAGTGAGGGAGGCGCCTGGAGGGGTGGCAGTTACTTTTGGCCAGACGCTGGGGCCTCTGACATGGAGGAAGAGGAGAAGGAGGGTGGGGAGTTGGCATTAGGGGGACCGGTGGAAGGGGTGAGAGGAGGAGAGGGGCTACCTCCCACAGTGCCAGACCGGGCCATCTGCTGCTTGAGCTGGGTGATTGTGCGCTCCAACTTCTCCCGAGCCTCCCGCTCCCTGCGCAGCTCCTCCTGCAGCTCCTGTCGGTCCGCCTCCGCCCGCTCCAGCCTCTGACGGAGCTCCGACAACTGGAGAGGACACGGCACGTTAGAAGACATTCAGTCTGGCATGTTATCACTTATAGTTTACACAGAGGTAGAAAATGTGTTGTGTGACGACACCTGAGAGATGATCCGAAAGTAAAATTTATAAAATGCACGAGTCAGTGTTTTTACTTTCTCAGAACCACACAAAAACACACGTACGCCCCCTCTGGCAGACAGCCCGAACGCTGGTGCCAAGAGGAGCAGGGAAGGAGGAGCTGCTGCTTCAATCACAGACAGGAGGGAGATACTGCAGCCCAGAGCCCAGGCCAACACAACGCAATCTATCTCAGGATTAAGTCATGTGGAAACCCAAACAAAGGCCGTGAATACCCAAATGTGTGTGTGCGTGTGCGTGTTTTCACCCTCGTCGACAACATAGTGACTCACACAGGATGTGCATGCACACAAAATGATCTGTTCAGGAAACTCGCAATCACAGAAACAGCTTGTCCACATCTCTCGCCTCAAGGTTTCGGTAGAAATCACGCACCGGTACTCGGCCAGGGAATATGGAGGTGATGACTCAGTCATCTCTCAACTGTTTGCTAAAAAACCTACAAGCTACTTGTTGACCTGTAATTCAGGGAACCTATAGGTACCAATAATTGATCATAAATCTGACTGAGACCATTTATTGTGAAGTGCTAGTAAATGTGTCATTCAGAACATTTCTCATGCCGGGATCAGTTGCGTACCTGTGCAGTGTAGTGGGCCTCTTGTTGGCGCTGTACCCCGGTTTCGCAGGTGCACGCCTGCTGTCGGAGCTGCTCCAGACGGGTCTCCAGCTCCAGCTGCTCCTGGCGGGCCTGGTTGAGCTGCCGCGCCTGCTCGCTGTGCACCGCCTCCAGCTCGCAACGGAGCTCCCGCTGCTCGGCGCTCAGCTCCCGTAACCTTGCTGCCTCGCCCCCACGCAACGCCTCCAGCTCCTGAAGCCACAAAGACTAAGTCAACGTGTGTAATGGTGATGTGACGCTTTACTGAGCTCACTCAGGAAAAGAGGCTAGCATACAGGGGAACCCAATTCCATATGTCCTGAGTGAAACTTACGTTTTTTTAAAATCCATTGTATAATTTATTCAATATTAGTGAAATACTGTCATTTTGATTGACTGCGGTTCGGGCTAGTTTGGTAGGAGGGGAACATAAAGGGGTCGGTGAGAGGTGAACATCACCTCCGCATCCGCCTCAAGGACACTTTTAATAGGCGTGGACAGTTATGGTCTACTTTATCTTGGGCTCATTTATCTTAGTCTTTTGTTCCCTCCAACCACCGACTCACCAGTTCCAGCTGCAGCTGCTTGTGCAGGGTGGAGTTCAGCTTCTCCTGCTGCCTGCTGTACATCTGCATGATCTCCACAACAATCCTGTCCTTGTCGTCCTCCAGCCCCCCCACTACCTCTGCGGAGCCGCTTGTGTCAGAGCTCGTGTCCTTAGCCACTACTTCCGTTACCAGCGTCAACAACGACGCAGGGGGAGGAGGAGGGGTGTGGGCGGGGGTGTGGGTGTCTTTCTTGCAGCTCGTGCTGCTCGTCTCCATGGAAACTGCCTGGGTTTGGCATTCCCGCTCGGTGGCCGAGGCAGCAGCAGCATGTTGGGATTTGGCCTCCTCGGCGCCAGCAGCGACAGGAGGCGATGCGTGAAGATCTGAGGAGGGCGGAAGACGAGGATGAAAAGTTAAACAAAACACAAAAAAGAATAAGAAAAAGAGTAGGAGGTGGTTGAAAGACAGGAAGTGCAAGTCGAGCTGGTGCACACTCCCGCCAACGCTTAGTAACACCCTCACACAAGCCCACACCTCGGTGTGAACGCACACAAGCACGGCAACAGCCGAGGAAGCAAAGGCGTGCGCACACATTTTCTGCGTGTGCCCTGTAGACACAGAGAGAAGAGGGAGGAATAAAGGGTCGTGTGTGGGAGACGCGCTGCGCAGCATGGGCAAACTCAAACCCTCGCTGTGGCCTTTAACGTGCACATCACGGCAAACAAACCAAACAGGCCGTGTCACACTTCCACTCAGTAATGACAGCGTGTTAGCAGGTATACGTTCGCAGACAGAGAGAGAGGGGGGAGAGAAAAATAGTGACAGAGAGAGAGAGAGAGCATGAGAACAGTGGGATGTTTACCAGACTAATGTATTCATGCAGTATGTGTGTGTGACAGGAAACAGCAGGCTCTGTACACAGCCTGTCTGACACTGAGAGGACACTCATCTACTGACTCAAGCTGGCACACACACACACACACACACACACACACACACACACACACGATAGTAGAAGCACACAAATAACAGGAGTGAGTCACTTGGTAGTGGATTAGAAGGGAATAAGCAGAGAGAGAGAGAGAGAGAGAAGCCACAAAAAAGAGTGAAAGGCTCAGAGAAAGACAGACTGAGAGAGGATGGCATTCAGTGTGGGGGAAAAAAGAGGAGGAGAAGGAGGAGGAGGAGAAGGAGGAGGAGTGAGGGGAAGTGGCAGCAGACTGAGAGAGGGAGGCAGAGATAAAGGAAGCTGGAGAGGAGAGAGGCTGTAGGGATGGAGGGATGGATGGATTGAAGTGGAGGTGCAGGAGCTGACAGAGAGGAAAAGGGAGGGAGGGAGGGAGGATGGGGGGAAAAGAGACGGATTGGTTGGAGAAGGAAAAGGGGAAAAAGAGAGCAGAAGAGCTGAGATGTATGAGACAGCCTGACAGGCCAACATGGAGTAATAATGTGGACTGTGAAACTACTGCTGCAATTCACTCACTCCACGCGCACACAGATACACACATATACAGTATACCGAGTGTGCACATACAAACACACACACCTCTTATTAATGCAGCCTTAACATACACACTTTAATGTGCACATAAAAAACAGAGGAGGTCATTGCCATTTCACCCCTCTCGCTCAATCGTGAGGTGCCCCCAGAGTCTTTATGTGAAGGTCAATGCATGATTATGTGTGTTGCTGCAGGCGGCAATGTTAAGTTTGTGTGTGTGTGTGTGTGTGTGTTTTTATGTTTACAGTAAGCACGTGTCAGCTCTTTGAGTGTGCTACATGCACATGATCTGCATGTCTCCGCTGCTTATGTTGTATGTATGTAAATTGCCCATTTGTGCATGACGAATTTTGAACAGACGTGTCAGCCACAACTGTGTGTCTAATGTACTTATAGCACACACTCAGTATTTATTAATACTGAACAATCAATTATCATCACTAACATCTGGCTCTGTTTTTGTGACTGTGTATTAATGTGTGTCTTGTGACTGACCCATGGGCGGCTCGTCGTGGCCCAGCACTCTGCGGCTGTAGTGGTGTTTGAGCAGCGCTCCGAGCATCTCCGGGCTCATCTCCGCCTCCCGCTGCAGAGACACGTTGGGAGCCACCATCTTATCATACGTGTACAGGTAGTAACTGGGACAGGGAGACAGATAAGGAAATGTCATTTAAACACTTATGTAAAAGTAATGTCATCTTTTCGTCCGAGTTCACCGCGATCGCACACAGATACGCACGCTGTGCTGCTCTTAACGCGCACACACAGAATGTTTTGTCATTGTTATTCCAGTCATGATGGCAGCAGTGTCACCTTTCACACACACTTCCGACTTTGCAGTAAAGACCATTAAATGTTACGAGCTGTGGACCATGCAGAGTTAATATACATTAGGAACGTACATGCCCGCAGTAACTCGAATATGGCATTTTTACCTTTACAACAGTAAATGGCTGCTGAATCAGAGTGATAAAAGAAAAGCCGATCGGTGGCTGCTTTAGCCGACAATAAGAGCACCATCTCAAGACAAGGGCTGAAAACGCAGTGAGGAATATGGATATTCCTTATCGTGTGTTTACAGGATATCAGCCTAAACAGACCTTCAGCTTATCTCAAATGTCCAGGTAGTGGGTACAGCTGAGGAAGAGATAGTGTCTGGAGATGCTCTGAAGTCACAGAGCAAACACTGTCTGTCTGTTCCTGGCTGCACCGTGAGGGGAGAAGAAGAGAACCCCTCCCCCCACATCAGTCCTCCCCTCCAGACAGAGCTGAGGGCCGAGCTGTGAACTGGGTTAAGCCAGAAAGCTCACTGAGGCTCTGCCTGGAAGACTACAGCACTGCCTCTCCCTCTGCTCTGGATGGAAATGAGGCGCTGCCTGTTCGCCTGAGTGAGAATGTGAAACGCCCTCACGTGAAACACACAAGACGTGACTGAATAATGTAAACGTGGATCCGATTTGACATTGGACGCTGGTATAAATACATCCTTAAGTGCTGTGGGTGTCGAGCAAAACGTTTACCCGTAGAATAGCATATTATATTATTATCAATACTAATGCTCAAAACAGCTCTCTGGCTGGTTTGAGCAGAATAGTCCAGTAATGCCAGCAGGTGACCGCATGGCTAATCCTGACGTTTACTGTGGCCTGACGTCTGTGAGCCTCAACACAGTTAGTATGTCAAGGCAGTCACGTGTAGCTATGGTGCCATAAAACCATCTAATTGCATCTTTCAGATTACTGTGCGAGTCATCCAGCCTACCACCATGTACACATTCTGGTGTAGTCCGGGGAGGGAAGGAGGCAGGAGAAGAGACGCAGAAAAAAGGTAAACGAGAGAAAAGGAGGAGGCAGGGAGGAAGGACGATACAGCGTCACGTGATGAGGGACAGGAGTGGGAAAAGAGCAGAGGAGGAGGGAGTAAACTGCTGACAAACGGAGTGAATTTCATTTACTGAGAAAGAAAGTCAAACGGAAACTTAACACTACTGTCATGTTGTGTGCTGATGAGTAAAAGCAAACGACGCAAAAACATATACACAGTCTGGCAGAAAGGTCGCCCTCCTGAAAAGCACAATTTACATAACCGGTGTGTTTATAATGTCCTCAAGGAAAACAAATATTCTTCTCATGAGCAACTTTAAACAACACAATCCAAAACAAGTTACTGGAAATACACAAGACAGTTGTCCACTCCACAGCAAGAAAACGTTGATTTTGATAACTGATTAACAGTTTCATTTTCATTTTTCAGATATGAAAGAGAAGAGAATATCTATAGTTTTAGGAGAGGTGCTTGCACAATATGCCTGACAAAACAAATAGATTTATAAATACATTTTTTCCTTTAATTGAAACAAAATAAAAATGTAAATCTATAGATAAATCATGTATACACCTGAAATGGTGTATGTGTATTATTTAGGCGACGTTAGTAAGATGTAGTACCTGGGATGGACCATGGTGGGGTGTCCTGGCTCCTCCTTGATGTCTGAGAAAAGCCGATTGAACACCAAAGTAGGTGGAGATGTTTTCCCCTGTGGAAAACAAACAAAGAAAAAAAAATCTGTATATAACAACACAGCAACATTTGTCTTTTTTATCTTTTGTGATTCAGCTGCAAAGGCACAATGGAAACTCTTCCATCCACATCATTTATTGATCTTTGCATACAGTTTTGCAGCTGAACGGGCGAATTATCACAATGGCAATCAAATGCACGAACACACACACACACACACACACACACACATATATATATGCATTCACAAGAATACATGCAGAGAAACAGCAGGAGGAGAGGGGATGTGCTGTACTGCACATGGCACTCTCTGTGCCATAATCTAATAAAGCTAATAGATGCATGCATACATGTGAATAAGGGATCATCCATCAGGCATCAGATGAGAGAGAGAGAGCGAGAGAGAGTCGGTGTGTGTGTTGGAGCAAAAAAAGACAATCATGATGAGGAGCTCCTTCCCTCTGTATGTGTGTAACGTGGATGTGTGTGCGCGGTGACAGGAGGAGGTGGAGAGAAGAGCCTTTCAGCAGCTGAGTGAGTATATTCCTGACAGGTCAAAGAGGAGAAGTGTGCCGCTATGAATGGATGAACAGGGGGTGTGTTTGTCAGTGGGGGTAGGGGTGGTGACCCTTAGAGCTGACCTGTGTGTAGAGGAGGGGGAGGGGAAGGAGGGAAGGGGATGCTGGTGCGGTAGGAGGTGATGGATGGATGGATGGATGGATGGATGCAGGGGGGAAACTGACGACTGACCTTTCTTGCAGGGTCGGCATTGGCCAACTTGCCACTGGGTGAGCAGAGCTCTGCAGAAGATTTCCTCACCTGGCTCTCCTCCTCCTCCACCGCCTTCTGAAACACATAGCAACATGTACAAATGTTACACACACAGACAGACTGACAAGAAAACTGACAATAAACAGCACAGAGAACATTAATGTGCAACATTAAAATGATGCACACTCATGTCAGGAAGCGTGGGAACGGGAGGAACGTAGTCGAGGGGGAAAAGAATTGCAACTGGCACCACGGTCACAGAGGGGCCAGATAAAGACAAATGGCATTAAACACGTGGGAAATAAAGACAAATGACATCCAAGGAATAGAAAATGGAGACAAACGGCATTAGCTCAATCGCGGATGAGCTACGGCCTGAACCGGCCATGATACAGTGCCGGAGAGAATGAAGGTGGCAGGGACACGGATAAGTAAAGAGTAGAGACGGAAGGAGCCCGCTGAGGAAGGTCTATGAATAAAACACAAGAAAAGTCGTGCCGATAAGTCAACATGGCTACAACATGGCCCTTCATCGTGTGCTTCTGTGCACTGTGGTTGTTATACACACAACCCGACTGGAGCAGGGCTTCCTGGTGAAGACGTATCTATGGATGTGGGTTGACTGTTTATAATTCACTGTGTCAGCTTCGTACCCTGTGAGCCATGTGTGCTCAAATAAATACTGCTGGTGACGCTTGTAGTTGTGCAACTATGTGTGTGTTTGTGTGTTTGTGTTTTGAGCAAATCCAGGGCACTCACAGCGAGAGGACACAAACTGATGGGGCTGATGCTTATCTGTGGCAGACAGGCCTGACAGCACACACAGGCCGCCTGTACACACACACATACACAAACTGACATGTGGCAAAGGTACCGTAGAAGAGATGGAGAAGAGGGGGGTAGAGAGGAGAGAGATGGTAGGAGGAGAAGAAGAAGCAGAAAAAGGGGACAGAGGAAGAGCAGGAATACGATGGAGTAGAGAAGTGCACAGGCGGAGGGCAGAAAGAAGGGAGAAAGAGCGGTGGAGGTTGTAGACAGCATCAATTATTGACTAACTAGCCTCTTAAAGCTAGTCAGAACGTGCACACTCGTGCACATACACCCTGTCAGACAGCGAATAATAAACAGACAGCCTTTCATCAGCTGCACTAAACAGGCTGCATCGAGCAGCCGCCGTCTTCACCAGAGCTAAACAAGAACTAAATGGCCTCATTACTGCGACAGCCAGGTATCACACACTTAAATCACCACATCTATTTCTGTCCCTTTCATGTCCCTCACTGTCGGTGGGGGGAAAAAGAAAAAAACACGACCTGTGACTGTTTTTTTTCTTCTTTTTTTAGCGTGTGAATTCATGTGTAACGTACGTAGGGGATAGTCCCTTATTTACAAGGGCACAGATGAATGAGCATGTGCATGCAAATTTAAAAGGCTCCAGCCATACGCGTAGCCAGGTGTGTCCTAGCGAGTGTGTATACAGACGGGGGCTTGTCCGCATATGAGCGCTTGTGGTTGGTGTTTTTTCCTTTTTTTTTTTCTCTCCAGAAGGCAGCACTGCAGCACTGAGGGAGGGAGGGAGGGAGAGGGAGGGAGACATTGATGGGACAGGGCAGAGATAGAGGAAAGGAGGGGACCGAGAGAGGAGAATTGACAGAAACAACAATAAACCCACTGCAGTGGTGTGGATGTGAGCTGGATCCTCATCAGCTGGATTTCCTCCAGTATCAAGGTTGTCAGGATGTGCGTGTGTGTTTATGCGTGTTGGATGCACTTGCGACTATACGCCGCGCATCACCGGTCAGTCACACCCCCTGCACAAGTGTGTGTGTGTGTGTGACTGACAAACACAAACAGAGGGAGAGCACGGGGCCAAACTGACATAAACGCCCGGTCATCCAGGGGTCTTTTGTCTGCTTGACCCACACAACAGCAGATGTGCTGATGACAGAACTGACAGCTCATTATGAGGTGCGACTCTGAGTGTGTGTGTGTGTGTGTGTGTGTGTGTGTACTAATTTATGAGATTGTGTTGCTTTTTCGTGGGAAAAAAAAGACCCTCAGGGAAAGGGTGAAATACACGGTCCGTACATGGGTGTGTGCGTCCACATATAGACCATACATGTATGTGTGTTCCACTAATGGCTTCCTCTGTCTCTCCCCGTAATTCCTGCTTACCTGACAGTTGACAGCTTAACGCCCACCACCCACACACCCCTGCTCGTTATTCCTGCTGGTCTCCTCTCCCTCTATTCCTTAATGAATGTGTGCGGGTGCAAACGTTTGCACATTTTAACACAACTGTTTTTCCCCCTCCTCCGGTTGCCCATCTCTCCCTCTCTCAATTCACCTTCCCACCCTCCACTGTGCTTTATTAATGCACACCATGCTGCGACTTGGGCCTAATCTGCAGTAATGAAGCACCTCTTTTATGTGGGTTGCTTCTGCAACACACATAAATCTACACACAAGTGTGTGCGCACATACGCAAACAGCCCCTAACCCCACCATGTCTCCAGTCCTTTGTCGGGCTGAAGCTGGCCGTATGACAATGTGGATTAGCATTCCACACACTCGCTCAGCTGAACTCTGCCCTGTTGTTCCTAATCACCAGCAGTCTGCCTGCCGATGCAGCTACACACACAGACAACTATATACTGCTACATGACACACATGACCATGTGTACTCTGTGACCCATTTCTGGAGCCTCGGTTAGTCTCCCAACCATTAGCACACATGACATTTATCCAACGGCTGCATTCATGGTGCCTAAACAGTTTTTCCGTGTGTTTGTGTTGTTAAATGCAACAATAAGTGACACTCTACTACACAAACATCTGTGACCATACGTTACCATTTATAGTGTCTGGCAAATGCAGCCTAGTAAATGCATTTCAGCTGCAGCTGTGTATTTATACCATAAGCTCCCTCTGTGTCCCCCATAAGCTCCCTCTGTGGCCCCCCCCCCCCCCTGCAAAGCAACAACATCTAATTAACAACAGAGATGTGTGTTGTAATGTAAAGTGGCATTTTGACATGGAAACATGGTGATGGTGTTCATACTTAGTTAAGATTTGGTTTTTAACTCGAGATAAAGGCTTTTAATGTCAAAGTATATTGACAGACGGGTAAGAGGATGTACGTCAGAATCTTACAGACGCCTGCTCGTCCCGTCTCATTCAAACAGACGAGCAGTATAATTTATATGCACACGCACACACAGCAAACACACACACACATATATATACACATACACAAACACACACACACAGTTTGACACTGCCACGCAAATAAGTCTGAGGTCAAGCTCTCCTCTTCCTCCTCTCTGTCTCTTGACTACAGTCACGTGGACACTCCGGATGACTGCCGTCTCAGTGCGCACACGCACACACACACAAACACACAGTTACTCTTGGCTATAAATACACATGCTGTCTCCCTACATGTATAATAAAACACATACGAGGCATGCCCCCCCCGCACAGCCCACACATACACTTAAGTGATGCATTTCCTATGCAACCAAATCTTACTTTAAAGGCAAAAAAAAACAGAGGGTGACCAGGGAATACAACCTACCAAACATTAACATGTTCATCCTATCTACGGCACAAAAAAAAACAAGCCTGACCTTCCACCCCCGGAGCAGACGGCCTGTGTGTTTATGTTCAAATGTGTGTCCACGCGTTTGTTATTAAAAATCTATTTCAAATCCCTTTTGTGCCCTAAAACATAAACACAGTCGGCCTAATTGTCTTCGCATCTGCTGAAACCCGGGCATCGGTGGGTGTGTTTGAAAAGTGAAACAAACCCCAGGCGATCGCCACAATCGCCTTCGCGGGGCAGAGGCAGAAGGGGTCCACGAAACATAACTCTGCCACCCATCCTCCCTTGTCCTCCTCCTCATCCTCGTACTCCTCCCCCCTCTCTGAGCCATTCATGCCCCTGGCATTCAAGAAGGGGAGGAGAGCGATAGCAGCAGGCAGGAGATGAGGACAGGGTAATGCAGCTCATTCTCCCTTTTCCTCTCTCTCTCTCAGGGGGAAGTAAAACAGCCTTTATTTGGGCGCCTTTTCATTCGGCCTCAGACACCAAGGAAGGAAAATAGGAACACGCATACACAGACACTCGGAGACAGTCACGCCCTGTCTGTTTCTAAACCACATCCTGTTCTGCCGCGGTTGTCAACTGTGTCAAAGATCAAGCTGCAGATATTGCAGATATATATACTTCCTGGCCAAACCATGCAACAACAAGATATTAAAAATTCTTTGCTGCCTGGCTTTCAAAGTTCTCCCAAAACGTGATCTCTATCACCCCGTCTTTCTCTTCTAGTTAAGATCTGACGTCTAAACCTTGCGTCCGTCTATTCAGGCAGGTATTTTATGTGTTTTACTGTGGTCCAACCCCCTGGCCGTCACATCCATCCACCCCACACAGACACTAGAGGCCTTAATATGGAGATCTTAAGCCAATAAGCTGCACTTTGTTTTAGCAGCCAAATCGATAAAGGCCCACAAGGGAACCAGGCAGCAAAAGAAGAGGTTTTTAGTAGAGGCTCTCTCATTAACTCGACACTGACACACACAGAGAGAGTTAACGTGATCAGCTACCTGCCCTGCTGTGAATGCTTAACTACTGGATTTCTGTATAACATCTGCATAAATGTACTGAAGATAGCTTATTTCCTTAGCGTTTAAAAGAAATGCACACTATGATTACTAATTTGAGTACTTAATAAGTTCTAATTGCCTCGTCCTGCTAAAATGTGGTTTTAAGAAAACATAAGATATGTGTTTTTTTATTATCAAAAATTGAATACGGATTCTGACCTATGGATGCTGCCATTGCTTTACATGCCCGACATAATGGCGTAATGTGGTTGCATGGTTATATTCAACCTTTTTCATTCTCTCTTTCACTCAGCTCTCACTGTCTGTTGTCAGTCTGTTGTGTATTTTCTTCCCTTGAGCCACTGAACAAGTAGATAATTTAATATTAGACCAGGGCACAGATCAGATGAGGAAATGGCTGACAGGTGGACGGTTAGACAAACAGGTGAGAGAGAAACACAGGGAAGGAAAGAGTGTAATAAAAGAGACTGGCAGACAGCCAAGACAGATGAGGAGACAAAGAGACAACATGTGACTGTCTGTCTGTTTGTGCCTCCCCCCCAGACACACACACACACACACACACACACACCTGTTCCTCCCTCTTTCCAAACACAGAGCGAAAAACAGCAACGCTAGACAAGCAAACTGATAAGGATCAGCCAGACGAGTCATGCCAGAGTCACTCACTTACAAATACACACACACACACACACACACACACACACACACACACACACACACACACACACACACACACACACACACACACACACACACACACACACAGATAAGGATAGGTTCATTCTCAACTTGCTTTGGCTTCAGGCCTCGGGCACATTTTTGCATCACATGGACAATCTGTCTAGACAGCCACACACACACACACACACACACACACACACACACACACACACACACACACACACACACAC
>JAFBJQ010001844.1:331334-344630 GCA_016785345.1 Trinectes maculatus | reverse complement strand
ACACACACACACACACACACACACACACACACACACACACACACACAGCCTTTCCCCTCCCTACCAACGTGTTGAGCTCCTTCCTCTATGGCTCCAGTCAGCCATTTTACAATCCACACGCCACAGCCTTGACAGCTACAGCCAATGTACTGGAGAGGAGAAACGGTTCATGGGAGTCAATGAGAGGAAATGAAGCAAGTTTTAAAGAGTGATGCGAGTGAGGAATCAGCCCATAATAAACGCACTCACAGTCTACTGTCCACCCACTGCAGCTTTAGCACGGACGGCAGACTAATTCGGAAACCAGCTAAAGTATTTCTCTATAATCTTTTACATAAAAAGCAGCCTCTTTAAGCCTCTCTCGATCAATTTTTCTATTCATCTGCACTGTCTCTCTTCCTCCCCCCCCACACCCCCATCTACTCTGTTTCTCATGTTTCACAGTCGAAATCCCGGGGGGAAGCCTCTTGTCTACATTCGCAGCAGTACATGAGGAGATCTGCAATAATGGACAGAATGTCTAACTGGACTTCACTAGGCCACATAAACTAATGCACACAACGCCACCCTCTACAATAGCCGGTGTATTTATTATCAATTATTCTGACTTTCATTCACACAAAATATTTTATTTGAAGTCAATGCTTCATATGCTGGGCCTTGATATTTATTTTTTTACATGTACTAAAGGGTTTATTAATCAATAACACTTGATATAATTGTTGTAGCCCTGGTTGCAAGATAAAGATAATTTTTTTATTACATTAATCATAAACCAATCATAAAGGCCTGTTAAAAAAAAAACATAGTCAGTAATGTTTATCTTGTCTACGCATAAGCTTAGGGAAATTTGTGTATCTAAGTCAGTGAAGGGCATTTAAAATCATCCATGTGCGAAAGATCATGGTGTATACACTGTACACGTGCGGCAAACAGCACAGCATAGCTCAGTGTGAGTGCATGCTCTACTTTCCCTCCCCGCTGCCCCCCCTCACCCCCCAGTGTGTTAATTACCAAAGCTGCCGGGGCTCACCTACATGAGTCAAACAGGCCAAGAGACAGACACACACACACACACGAACACACACAGATGTGCGCACATGTAAACAGACTTCCCATCAAACAGCAGTTCCATCAAACAGCAGTGTAGGAAAATGAGGAGAGTGACGTAGTTTACTGCGAGCAAACGTTCGTGTACAAATAACACTCACAGACACGAGCAGACACACTTCATGCTCCTAGGAGGAAAACACTGACTGAGAATGGGGCCAGTGGGCCCTTGACTTTGTCTGGGGATGACTGTACTCATCATTTATTTGTGCTTCATCTAGGCCGATGTGTGTATGTGTATGTGTGTGTGTGTGTGTGTGTGTGCATTGGCGGCGTGAAGTTTGAGAGAATGTATGGAGGTAAGTTACTAGTTCGAATCAGCAATTGCACCTACTGAAGCCCAAATAAAGTGCCTGGCTTCCTGCTGGAGAAAGCCGAGCTTACTATTTGAATGGATGAAACAAGTCGGAGTGCTTGGAGACAGGGGGGAGTGAGGGAACTGCAGAGAGGGCGAGCGTTGCTAAGCAGACTGAAAGCTGAGAGAGGCTGTCAGCAAGCCAGCAATGCACTGCTATCAAAACAAGAGAGAGAGAAAACACAAAATGGAGACACTGCCCGACCCTCTGTCTGCAATAAATTACACAGCATCCGCTAAAACGCTTCAGAAAACAAGATGTAGTCTGCGTATAACAGCCATTCCAGAGGTAAACAAGACCCAGCAACAGTAACCTCATCACAATTTGGCCTTATTGCCATTTAACGTCTAGACTTCAAGCAATTAGATGCCAAAATTAGCTTATGTTTCTGGATTAAAATGTGGAAATAAATACACTTATTATGTGTGTTGCATCTCAACAAACAAGTCTCAAGAGAAACTGGCTTTAAAATTAAATAACTGAGTGTCTAAATTTGATTTGATTTCGTGCGAGAACTGGTGTTGCCCCTAATCCGAATCCCTTCTTCCCTGGCCTGAGTATGCAGCCGTTTATCGATCTATGGTTTGTTTACTTCTTCCACAGCACAGGAGGCTGCTCGGCCGCTGTGTGGAATACTGCAGTAAATGTCAATGCATGGTCTGTTATCACTGTCTGCAATGCGAGACAGACAGAGGGAGCGAGGGTAAGGAGGCTGAGCGGTGATGCAGCCCAACTGGCCAGGACACCTCACACGGTACAACAGAAACACTGACAGAGAGAAAGTTAAATCCACAGGCCCTGAGTCCTCTGACTGTTTTGCAGGGAGCTCCGCTCTCATCCATATTACATGCAGGAGCTTGTTTGAAGCCTCTACTGGTCGTCTCTGCATGGGCAGCTTGGCTTTGCTGTACAGGCCCCTCGGGCTCGCCTGTCGCTCCCACACGCAAACAGACTCAGACTCACACATATACACACACACACACACACACACACCCTCACACGCCTTCACTTCCTCTGTCACAAGCTCTGGTTTTCAAAACAGGTCTCTGGAGACCATCATCCTCTCTACTTCCACAATGTCATGTGGACTGCTGATTTCACCTCAGACTTCTAATATGGAAAATAGTTAGACACACAGACGTACACACAGAAATCTCTAGTCATTTCCATCTGGCCACGTACTGCTATAAATTACACCACACAGATGGGCAGGTGAAGCCGCGGTCCACACATTTGATCTCCAGACTTTCCTCATTAAACAGTCACTGTCTGAGGCAGACTTGACAGCAGCCCAAGCAAAGTGCGGTTGTGTTTTTCGCAAATGTCATTACAGTTGAGTCAGAGCTCTAAGTGAACACACCTGGGCGTAGATCAAACAGAGTGAGCGAGAGACTGGCGGGGTGATAAATCTTTGTCCTGGCTCCACAGTGACGCTGATGAGTGGAGAGCAGACCACAGCGCTGATGGAGCACTGTGACTCATGCTGCAGGATAGGGTTGGCGTGGTGAATGGAGGAAGTGGCTGGCTGTGGTGTGTTTGTGTGTGTGTGTGTGTTACTGGCTGTGTTTGACCCTTTGACTTCCTTTAATCATGAGTAGCAGAATGTCATCTGCCCCGTATCCTGTGCTGTGCGTGTGTGTCATCTGCCTAATGAGATGTCATCATATGGGTACAATCGAAACTCAAGTCATGGTCAAGTCACAGTCTGGCTTTGTGTCGCTGCCCTCTTAATAACAAAAAGTTTTTATTCCTACATTTGAAATTAAAACTTTCACTATTTGTGTGGGGCACATTGTTTTTCAGCAAAGAAAATAAGAGCAGACAGAAAAGGCAACCTCGCCAACAATGCATCCGACCGGAGACAGGATTTTTTTCCCCCTCGGCATGAGTCATTTTTATTGAGTACTACTGTACCTATGGCCTCATCTTGCATCAGGATGTGTCTCAGCCAGAACATGTTGATCACGATGACGAGGAAAATGTCTGGCATAACAAAGTGCACTTGTCACAGGAACTGTTTAAAAGGTAGTGAAACTGTAAACCACAAGGCGGTGTTTTACTGTTAATCAGACTCCACGCCGGCCACTTCACCACAGCAGCATTATTATCACTATGAGCAGTTTTATTATGAGCAACTGTACAACACTACTATGTTGTTTGCATGCAAGGATGCTGACGTTCACTGAGCAGCTTCAGCAAATGTAAACGTTAATTAGACGTCCATAGCTGAAATATACTATTCTGTGCTATAATATATTATACAGCTGCATTATGAAAGCTTTTATGTAATTAATTGCATCTGGCGGTTAATGACCTCGAGGGCTGTCTACTACTTAGCTCATGTTGTAAAGAGGTGCGGTGGGGCGCTTGAGGATCCAGAGGGAAACAATGCTCTATTAACAGGATCGAGATGAGCCGGTGCAGATCCCTGGAGGATATGAGGCAAAGTGGGCTGTGGGCTTGCATGTGCGAGTTTGCCCGGAGAAATACTAGGGAGACAGATGATTCCCGTGAGCCCCCATGCAGGTGGGAATAGCAGTGAGATAAACACTTCAGCATTCAATATCGCAGACAGACAGAAGTGGGCAAACTACAAAATGTCACTTGTCACAGTTACTAATGCAGTGTCTTTAACAGTTCCTGACTTTACAGCCTTCTCCTGGGCGACTTTAGTCAGACCCCTAGCGATCTATTATGGATTTATAGAATATAAAGCAGTGAGCAGAGGAAGAGAAGAAACATGTTGGGGTTTGTTGTTGCTGGAGCAAAAGCGAGGCAGCAAAATAAAGGACTAAATGGCCAAAACGACCCAAGCTAAACAAGTCTGCTTTCTGCTTCCATGTAGGCGGAAGGTCAAAACAAGCGCATACCACGGCGGCGCTTTAACTTGGCAGCCATTGTCGTGTGCAATTAAAGCACATGGGGCCATTTGACAAAAGAACGTGGACACATAATCAAGCATCTCAAGCAGAATTGCTTCCATATGGAAATGACGAGCCATTACCAAGCACGGGGAAAGCATTACTAGCTAAGTGGAGATATGGGGATTTCGTTAATCGTACAGGACGTCTATTTTCCCCTGATTTCTCAGTGTTTGCAACATGCATAATTGATCAGTGTAGTGGCTGGGCTTAATGTGTTGTGGATGTGCCGGGTGGCAGCCCAGGGGGACTCACGGCACGCCTTTGATATCCTGTGTTTATCTCCCTGTCTGGTAGACTGGGGCTGTGGGTGAAAATATAAGAAAGGCAGTCTATATGGTGTGTATGTGTGTGTGTGTGTGTCCGCTGTGTATACGTTGCGCCTATGGAAAGCGCCGTCGCTGGATCTCTCCATTTATATCTTCATTAATCACCGTTCCCACCGGGAAGGCGGCACAGAAGAGTCTTTCAAATGCAAACGTGCTCTCTCTGCTTGCACAAAACACACTGTCTCCCACAGTCCTTTTACAGTATACCTCCCTCGCCTCCAGCTCCCTGCCCCCCCGCGCACACTCACAACCTGCTTGTCTGACTGTCTCCCAGGGACACCAGACAGTGGACGGTTAATCTTCTCGTCAACGCGGCGATTAATTAATAGCAAGACTCCTCATTAAACTGGTCCTATACAAAATAACCCAGGCTTGTCAGACATGTAATAGTCAATACTTCTCTTTCTTCGTAAGGTCTTGTTTGAACTTAAAGCCTGTTCTGTTTCTCTCTCTCCGTCACTTTCATTTTCCTTACAGGCGACAAACTGGTCTGATGGCCTTAGAGCACAGTGAACTTACAAACAAGCAAGGGCTCTTTATAAGAGGCTTTGAGTACTTACCTTTAAAAAAAAATAATAATAAAAGAAAAGAAAAATATCGACATGATATCATGAAAAAATACATGTTTTGATGGTGTGTCAAAGACACTACCCCCAGGATGTACTGTCTTATGATATCATTTTGTACCAGAAGAAGTGATAGTGAGAGATTATAGCATAAATCTGCCTTTAGTCCAACACGAGGGGATGAAAAAGTAATAACTGTGTGCAGCATATGAACCTGTGTTGCTGCTATTTTCTCTCTATGACATTCCTTCACTCTTTCCCTTAAGCTCATTACAAAGAGGTAAGATTTATTCGAGCTAACCTCAGCCCAGTGTTAGCGGGAGGGCTGAGGGCTGCTTGGGGTTGTTGTGAGTGGCAAACAGCACCTTTAAAGCCCTCGGGGCATTTGGCTGCGAGGGGCGTTGCCAGTTTGTTTAGTCTGTGAGACTGGTGGCAGACGTGGCACAGGCTCCAGTGTATCTGAACTGACCTATCTCTGGTGCCTGCTGCTGTGCACATCAGATACACACCGCAGAACATTATCTTCTTCTTGTGGTGAGACAGCGGGAAAAAAGCCCAAACCGAGAAAACAGTCAAAAATAACAAGTTGCGGCTGGATGGGAAATTACCACCTGCCAGCCAATGATACATTTTTTTAAATTTTTTTTTTTTTTTTTAATGTGGGGTTGTAGCTCACAGGAAAAGCTGTGAGCTGGCGCACAATCAATTTTAAGTGTCCTTTGACGATCTTCAATGTTGGTTCTCGAATCCAAAAATAAAAGTTGAAGATTTTGCCTATTTAAGAATTAGACTGAGAAGAAATTACTTTGGAGTTCCTCCAGTTAGCTGCAATGCTGTTCTGGGGCTGTGATACTGGCACTGACCCGATGGTGATATACCAGAGGCCCCTCGGCTCGGCCCCTCCTACCTTGCGGGGGCCCCATTTAGCCCTTCACAACAAGTAGCAAACACTGGCCAGGGCACAGCATGTTGTGCACAAGAACACAGACAGTCCTCTACACCACACAATATATAGGCATGATGGACTGTAGGATACCCTGGGCCGGCATTCAAAGAAGCTACTGTGTGCGTTAAGTATAAGTGGATAATTACACAGGCAGACATAGAAGTATGTGTATGGGTATCCTGGGGTGGAGGTATGGGGGAAAGAAGAGAGCTGGGGAAATGCGAGCTAGGCAACATGTGATTGGTCAACCCAGAGGGCTGTTCCAGGCTAGGCTGTGGTTCAGCTCAGGTCTTGGGAAGGTTAATTTTCAACTCAGGGAAAAAGGAGCTGGGGTCCAAGCCCCCTGGCACAACCTGCCTGACACGGCCTGTTTCATGGAAGATGACCTCAGTGTAAAGCAGTGCGCGACCATAACAAATGCCAGACACACCTGCCTTAGCCTTACCCCCGTATCTTCTTACTTTCATACTCTTTACTTGTCTCCGCCATGACCTCATATGCTCAAAGGCCTCCCTCAGGGGAGGTTTGTGTTCTGACCACACGTACTCATTTTTGTCTGCCTCGGCACTTCTTCTGTCTGGCTGCCTGTCTGAGCAACAAAAATTGAGGCAGGCAACAGCAGAAGCAGAGGTGAGGTTAACTTAGGAGACTGTTGCACATGTCTTAACATAGACAGGAACTTACGCAACACCAGCTGTGGCCACCACAACAGAGTCTCTTCATTGCACTCTTGTTCCATTTCCTCATGCCTCCGCGCCTCGGTCCATCTCCTCTACTCAATGTCCGTGTCACCCACCAACTCGCCACATCCATCAAGGTCGGAGACCCGATCAATAGTCACCGGCTTTCCTCTCATCCGCCTTTCAGACCCACACAAGTGGTCTTTTGGCTTATGTAACGATCGACTTATCGGGTCATTTGGCTGCTTATTTTGTTACTGTCCGCTGACTGAGGCCCAGGGGCTACTGCTACTGACTGTTAACAGACAGATACGAACAACAGCAGAGAAAAAATAAAAGATATGATAAGTGAAAGACGAATGAAGAGGGCCGCAAGTCAAGAGGCACGAGGACGCGAGCCCGAGAGAAGCAGGCAGATGGATGATTGACGTCAAGATAAGGGGAGTGGTAAAGGTTGGAGGAAGAGACGCGCAAGGCAGCATAATGAACGATTAGCGTGTCTGCCAAAATCCAATTAGATGCAGCCCAGGAGAATGACAGACAAGCAGACGGACAGAGCAGACAGCCCAGGAGACAGCCAGCGAGTGCAGCTGCACTGGTCTGTGGTAATGAAGTCACTGGTTTTCAAATAGCAAATAGAGGAAGCCAGGGAGAGAGAGATGCAGCTGTCTGCCGTCTGTGCCGCAGCCACCGTGTCAGCCCGACCAGAGAGGCAGACAGAGGAAGGCTGTTCTCTTCGTCTGACACTTCTGACTCTGGGCCAACTCCGCACAGCAAACAAGGCTGGTGCAAAAGAGAAGCACACGTCTATGTTAACTATGTTGCTCTACCACTGGGTTATGATCGTTAGGGTTCGCAAACATTCCTAAAATATCAGGTTGCTGTGTTCCTTCTTCTTGGCAAAAAGCTGATTTTTTTTTTCCTACTTGGACATAGAATCCAAAAAAAATGTCTAATTCTAGTGAATCGTACCAAAAGATAGACACCTGTTATACGGTTGTGCAAACAGTCAACTGTAAAAATGACCATCTCTCTGTGTCTTGAAACATGACATGGACTAATGCGAGTTTGTCATTGAGATGTTCACTGTCTGTTAACACAACTTCACTGTCTGTTAACTGTCTGTCACTGTCTGTAATAAATTAAGTGTCCTTCCAGCAAAACAAATATTTCACAAAGGAGGGGAGATAATCTTTAAATTGGAGTTTCTGTTAAGTCCTATCTTGTCCAGAAAAGTCCAAGTGTCCTGAAGGTAAAATGAACGAACTGTTTGACAAATACTCATGTAACTCTTGCTCTTTGTTGGTGGCTACTGTCTAGCAAACCGTATTTACCTAGCAGGGATCCGGCGACATGGGAGCAGTTCCTTGGGGCACAAGGTGTTGTTTATACAGAGCGAGTCCTGAAGTTTTTAACTGAACCATCTCAAACCAAACAGTCCGAGCAGGATGTAGGAGCAGTAGCCATTGCGAAAGTGGGAAAAACATCCTCCAGAATGCTACGCTTGTTTCTTGTGTCTCTTCTGCAGGTCTCCGAGCACTCCATTAAAACTATGAGCTGCTTGTGAATGTGCACATTGACACTGTGTGTAAATAAGGGCCACTGGGAAAAGGGTCTGCATTCGGGTTACATCAACGCACCAAGGTGAGCCATCGTTCTAAAAAACATGAGAGACGAGAAGCTGCCTGGCTGGCTTTCCACCAACATCCACTGGGATGTGGAAAGTATGAGTCACAGCCAGTCCAGTGGAGGCGGCTGGACTGAGTCTGTAGGATGTTCAGGGTGAGAGACATGTCCGTCTGCCTCACTTCCTGTTCATTTAACCACACACTTTCATCACGCAAATACACACGCACATAAACAGAGAGTGGTTAGACATGGAAGGGAACCCCCTCCTGACTGACTAAACGAAGCGGGACACTGCCAGGTCACCTCGTTCTCTGGTCACTGACCTTTCACACACCCGTACATCCGCTGGGATCGGCGGAGTAGCATCCTCCTTTAATGCCAATATTCACCTGCTTCCTGAAGACTCACAAGCAACTGTCTTTCCAGGAATTTGTTCGTTTGTGCCCGTCTGTCTACAGGGACTTGGTCGCTGCATAAAATGTAATTTCCAGGATTTCAGATAAAGCCAAACCCTCTCAAAGAACGGAAGATAAAAATCTAGTCACTACTGCCAAGCAACGTCGAAAAAAGAAAAAAAAAACACCCTCCATCTGCAAAATAATAGATTGCGACACCTGAAACTGTGGGTAGACAGAGGCTCCAGAGAGCCCAGCAATGTGTGAGACAGAGAGGGACAGCGATGTGTCATACTAGCCGCCAGTTTTGCAGCTCACTGCACACACTTGGGTTGGCACTGTCTCACATACACACAGAGATAGTAGGACTCATCTGAACATATGTTTTCGTGCATGTGTTTCCTCCGCGGTTTTAAAATGTCCAAGTCTCAACATTATTGAACATTTAAAAAAAAAAACTTTAAATAGCAGAGGAGGGAAGAGCTGGAGGACAAATGGGAAGAGGCAGGACAGCGCCAAGGCTGGGACATGAGACGAGACACCAGATGGTATTTCCGGCGCAGTTAACCAGGGGGAAAAAAATCTCCCTATCTAAGGTACAAAAACAGTTCCAAAATGTGTGGTTTGTATTTTAAACACATGACCCCTCAAAACCACACACTGTATGAACACACACTGCAATCTCTGTATTCAACAAATCAGCCTGTCCAGTAAGGGTTGTGGGAGAGTCCCTTTCCGTTTCAAAGTTTATGTTGGCTAGTGAAAGCATTCCTCTTTTTTTTTTTACTTCGTTAACCAATCAATCCAAAAACGCGGAACAACACCTACACCTACTAAACAATACAAAGAGCACAGTCCGCTGGGGTCAGACACATGTCATTAGACATAAACCAGTCAATGGGAAACAATCTAGAGTGTTTCCTCTCACTGAATGCTGACTTTTCAATAAGTGTTGTGCCCTTGTGGCTCAGATACTGCACAGACATGATTTTTTTTTAAGACAAAGCAAGAATAAGGAGAATCGGCAAAACTGCCTGCAGTATTTTAATTGTGGAATGATTATTTATTTATGTGTGTGTGTGTGTGTGTGTGTGTGTGTGTGTGTGTGTGTGTGTGTGTGTGATATTATGTTATATATTTATATATAAAATAGTTTTATATAAGGAAAAACAAATTCCAGTTGTCTTGTGGAGCTGAAAATTTATATTTTTCAGTTTAATAAGATTAGTGACTCGAGCAGAAGGTCAACAGTCTCTGTCTAAGCCCCATTGGCCTTTTGTTCTGTGACATTCCCAGTGACCTGCAGGTGACCTGAAGGGACAAATGATGCACATCCCCTTCAGCTGTGGCCAGCTGGCCAACCTCATCTGATCAGACCCAGCCGAGGAAAATGGCACCACCTGTCATCACACATACTAGGTCAATGCTGGTTTAAGAAAACACTGGCCTTACAATGGGCTGGTCAAACCTGATGAACACAGTGAATATGGGACGGTCTGGCCAACTGGCTTGAGGTACTGTAAAAGCCATTGTCTAACATATTAAACTTTTATTTTGCCTCCTGGACAGAATGATAAATAACGCTTTGCTGCACGCACACAATCAAAGACAAAGACATGGGTATCATGCTGAAGTGCACTTACTTTGTCTAGTGACCTCTTCAGCTGGTAGTGGAACTTCTCCTTGACTTCATCCAGGAGCTGCTTGAGCTTGGGCTCCTCGGGCGTGCCCTGGTACTTCCTGGCAAGCTGCAGGTAGCAGGGCCACTTGGCTGAATCAAAGCCCCAGTGGCAGGTCCTCTTATCAGGTGACTTGTGTGAATGCATGACAAACTTCTGTGGTGAAAAGAGCAACTGGCACTCAACACATTGGATGCAGGGCGCCTCAGGCTGGGTGTAGAACTGTGGCACAAAGAGACCCTGGCACTTCCCCAGACACTGGTGCTCCACCTGGAAGCTGGCCTCACTCTCTTTCAGAAGGCCCTGGGCCGACTTTCCGCTGGGGTCGGCAGGCAATGCCGCCCCGGGGCGCAGCAGAGCGTTGCACAACCGCTGTGCATCCGTCAGCGTGATGAGGCCACAGGAAGGAGCGTTGAACGGCAGTATGCCGAGTACTTTTAGGATGTGCAGCTGCTCGGCGTCACAACGTGAGCAGTAGACGTAGAGCTCGTCACACACAGTGTTGATCTGCTGCAGTGAGAAGTCGCGGAGCACAGAGTTGAGCACCTGGGGAAGGCAGAGCCTCTTTTCTCCCCCGACAACGAAGCAGGAGATGGACTCTCCTTCCAGTAGTGAGTGGGTGAGTTCAGTGGAGCTGTCACAGGGAACCAGCAAAGGACCCCCTCCCAGGACAGGAGGGGAGGGCAGGGGAGGCATGCCAGCCGGGGAGTGCTCGTGGCCCGTACGGGCTGAGAAGGCAGCTGGACCCCCGAGGGAGCTCTGGCTGCTGAGGGTGAACTGGGCCAGTGTGTGTTTGAGCCCGGGACTCAGGTCCAGTGCTTTAGCAGAGCCCACCACGTGTAATTCAGCCCGGGCTGCCACATCCATGTCGGAGTCGTGGCACAGGTCCTCGGGTTGCTCCCTCTTCACCTTGGGAGTTTTGGGGAAGGAATCCATGCTGCGACGCTTCAGGTTGATCTCTGCCATCACTCGCTTCTTGATGGGCGCGTCTTCCAGTCGCTCCCTGTACAGCCGCTTCATGTTGCCCTTGAACGAGGTCAAGTCCTTGAACGGGGTTTTCAAAGTGGTCTGGGTGCTGGCCATGGCTAATCGCTGGGTTATTGCTGTGTCTGTCAGCGGACTGAGTTCTTGCCCTCCTCTGAGTCTTTTGAGTCTGCCCAAAGTCTTTTCAAATGACACGGATCTTCTGGCTGTGAGACACATGCATGATGGTGACTGACGTTTTCTGAGTTTGGATCCAATCCTTGGAGATAAAAAGAAACCGTAATTTAGAAAACAGAGAATAGGTGGGAGAGAATTATCATCCAGTCGTTGTCTGAACTATAGCTTATCAATTCCTATCCGGTAGAGACATAAACAAATTATATCATCAAAACAACACGTGATACACACATAAGGAGTATAAATGCCTGATGGCTGCTGTCCTGACCGGGGGGCTGAAGAGGTCAATGGCTGTTTGCATGGACCACTAAACCAAATGGCCATTACCATACTTCACACAAACACAAGGCTTTTTTGAGCCGCTGTCATTGAACCCGGGAGAAAATTTGCATCTGGGTTTTCACTGGAGGTTTTGAAACAAACTCTCCAACACAAAGTGCGAATTTCAACAAGCGAAACCAGTTGACCAGACACAACAACCTGAGCGAAATCCCCCCCTCCCCCACCACCTCCCTGCCCCTCTCCCATTAGCTTGTTAATGTGGGCCTGACAGACAATGGTGAAAAACATTGCGCTTTGCAAATGAAAGTGTCCCTTCCCAACCATCACCGCGTTTGTCCCCCAGGTCTGCTTACCCCACGCTGACCCCATCAAGTCAGCCAAAAACAATTGATAAAAGCCTTTAACAGCAGTCGTCCCCTTCTCTCAGTGCCTTCACAGCATGACGCCTGGCTGCCTGGAAAACACTGTTTTCCTTTTTATTATCATCATTATTATTATCATTATTATTATTATTATGGGCAGGCTTTACCGCGGGATTACTAAACCCATGCTAATAAAGTAAACAACACACAGCATTAAACGCCGTGTAGTTGATAATGGCTACTGCTGCAATATGACACCGGGAGACGACGGACTGAAATCACCAACACTCCGGCGCTGACTGCTGTTTCTGCTTGTCGAGAAATGCGCTACATGCGCTAAATGTCTTTGCGTCAAAAAAAAGGGGGGGGGGGGGGGTTAGAAACGCACGCGGGGGTTAAATGGCCACGATTGACTACATTACATATTTCATTTATTTTTTTATTTTTATTTTTTTCTTCCACCGACTCAAATGCTGCAGCTCAATTCCGGAACGGGTTGATATCTGTGGGTGTTTTGATGGAAAATATTAACGTGATCCGATTGAATAAAAAAATATATATATATATATTTACAATACGACCAAAAAAAAAAAAAAAAAACACCGCAACATCAGATCAGCGACCAATAAGTGGAGATCTACGGGGAGGCAGTGTCCCCCCTCCCCGGCCGCTCCGTGTTTCATTACAGGACCTCCAAACGCATCGCTTTATTCCTCACAGGAACCACAACCTCCCTCCGTTTGCTAACAACAACAACAACAACAACAACAGCAACAACGCTGTGACATTTTCTTATAAGCTGTCTCGCATGTGTCTGAATTATAACCCCGACTCGCGGTATCCTCTGTGCCGCAAGGACACCGCGCATGACGCCGCTCCG
>JAFBJQ010001844.1:0-331317 GCA_016785345.1 Trinectes maculatus | reverse complement strand
TAGAAACGCACGCGGGGGTTAAATGGCCACGAGTGACTACATTACATATTTCATTTTTTTTTTTTTTTTTTTTTCTTCCACCGACTCAAATGCTGCAGCTCAATTCCGGAACGGGTTGATATCTGTGGGTGTTTTGATGGAAAATATTAACGTGATCCGATTGAATAAAAAAATATATATATATTTACAATACGACCAAAAAAAAAAAAAAAAACACCGCAACATCAGATCAGCGACCAATAAGTGGAGATCTACGGGGAGGCAGTGTCCCCCCTCCCCGGCCGCTCCGTGTTTCATTACAGGACCTCCAAACGCATCGCTTTATTCCTCACAGGAACCACAACCTCCCTCCGTTTGATAACAACAACAACAACAACAACGCTGTGACATTTTCTTATAAGCTGTCTCGCATGTGTCTGAATTATAACCCCGACTCGCGGTATCCTCTGTGCCGCAAGGACACCGCGCATGACGCCGCTCCGTCCCCCCCACCCCCAGCAGCCCCCTCCTCCTCTCCCTCTCCCTCCCCAGACTGGAGCTCTCCGCGGCGGCTCTGGTATGCAGACAGCGCCGATAATGACATTCACTGTCTGCGCTACAGTCTGGTCTGGGAAACGCTCCGCGGACGAGCGCTGCGCGCACGCCGATTCGGTGAGCGGCACGGCGGGGTTCACCGCCGCGGCTTGCCCGTATGTCAGGCACACACAGGCGGATCGCTGAGCCCCATACCCCCGACGTTCACATCGCTGGGGGTTGGAAACTCTATTAAATATAACGCGTTTGTGTTTGACATCACTTTAAACCACAACCTAGGTGATGTACTGACAACACACATCCGCTCGGACGTAAAGGGACACCGCAAAAACAAATGCGAGGAAATAAAACGACAAACGTTATTTTTTTAATTTTAGTTTTTTTTTTTTTGTCTTTTACTGTTCAACTCCTAACGCGCTAGCTTAGCCAAGCTACCCCAGCTTCGCCGTGTACCGTCGGCTATAAAGAAGCCGAACCAGCGTAGCGGGCTATGAGGCAGGCTAACCGAGCTCACAGGGGCACAGGCTGGCTAACGTAACCCGCTTCACCTTAGCTATAACGGCGGTGATGAAGCAGCCTGTCTCGCCCAGGACAGAGTGGGGTGAGTGAGCAGCGCTGTCCGCCGCGACGGAGCAGGAGAACCCGTTACACTGCCAACGTTAGCCCGGCGCAGAGTGCGATAGAGCAGGCTAACCCCCAGACAGACTGCGATACGGCAGGCTAAACCAGGTTAGCTTCTCTCCCCCACTCGTCCACCTCCACTTAACAATATAAAAGTCAACCGTTAATCGTCTCAGACTGAGACCCACTATCACCATAAACTGTTTGAATACATTCATGTAAACGTTTAGTGTGTTTTTTTTAAAACATAAAACCAAAACAGTTACCTGGTCGCTGCGTGTTGTGTCCCTGCTCGTGTTGTGTTCACTGCCCGGGGTCTTCGCAGTACTGGACAACAAGACGCAGCTCGAGGCTCCACTACAGCCCGGTAACGTCACGCTGCACACGGGCTGAGAGGCGGAGACGTCACCCGGCTGACGGAAACTATGCGGGGGTGTCTCGTGTCTGTCTGTCTCTGTGTGTGTGTGTGTGTGTGTGCCTGTCTGACTACCAGCCTGTCTGTCTCACACAGTCTGGGACGTGTGTTTCCTCTCCTGCGGGCGGAGAGACGGCGCGGGGGCCGTACCTTTAAAACCTCCGAGACGAATGTGACGCGAGACAGTTTCATCAATCCAAAAAAAAAAAAAAAAGTAGCTGATCATTTATCGATGAACTGACTTTTAATTCGCCGGTAGCAGCTGCACCTCCCCCCGCAGCATCACCCCCCTCCTCCGCCTCTGTCATCTCCCCTTCATCGACCACAGGCCATTGACTCCTTTATCTATTTTATTTATAGGAGATCAATAAAAACATTGTTTTGAGAAATATGATACTTTCTATTTAATTTCATTGTTTTCCATGACTATATATATATATGATCAATTATTCTAGAAAATAAGTGTCAGGCGTATTGATGTGGAAAATAATTATTGCTGGTGGCCTGGCATTCCTCATGTGATGCCCTGATATTATCCCAACACATCTGAAATAAAGGAAATCTATGCCACGTAAATGACTGGAGCTTTTGGAATTAGATTTTGAAACAGGACCATTAGATGGAGGATTGAGGAGACGCCAAGGTTAATTTTTTTTTTCTGATACAATAATCAATTTATCCAAATGACCCCAATGACATTGTAAGAGTGGCAATATGAACACAAAATAAATAAAAGTAAAACACAAAATGAGATCATGTGCATGTACTAGTACACCGAAAAATAGTAGTTACTGAAATAGATTATTCAATTAGCGATGCTTGGCTACTTTCCACCTCTTGTTGTTATTTCAATTAAAAATCTGGGCTTAATAACTTTCTTTGTTTATAACATTTTCAGTGCGACTGTCCTGTATAAATTGTAATTATGTCTGACTGACTGATATTTTGAACTGAACAGATGTTCATCATAAAACAAGGTCAAATTTGGGTTATTTGCTCATCCTTTAATCACAGAAATCACTATTTTCCTCCAAACAAAAAAAAAGTCCCTGTTCACTTTTATACTTCAAAGCCATACTCAGCATCGTGGCTCTGATCATTTTCGGCTTGAATCCTGTTGTAGGTCACTGACATTGACGTGGCCTTGGACGACTTTTGCGCTCACGGACCGATATGACAGTTGCTTAATCTACGTCGCGGCGGCGTTCAGTCGGACACAAAGAGAGCAGGAGAGAGAGAGAGAGTGGTTTCCTTTCTAGCTCCTTCTCCCATGCTTCCCCACCCCTCCCTCTTTTTATGGACCTGTCCCCTGCAAAAGGTCAAGAGGTCACCCGGACGGGCTATTGTGCTTTTAGTGACGATGGGAGTTAATAAAATCGGAGTGCGAGGGAGGTCAGAATGAGATTTTATGAATTACAGCTCATATATTTTTATTCAGAGGAGGCTGAATTCCCTTGGCAGCTTTCACTCTCGAACCTTAAGGTACGCTGTCGCGTCTTAATCTGTAGAGGTTATCGTGCCCTGTCTACATACAGCGTGCTGTTTTATTTCCCAGCTCCGGCACGCCCTCGCAGGCTGAGCGACCCGCTGTCTGATGTCACGCGTCTGTGAGACTATAGAGGCTTGATAAAGCTCTGATAAACAACAGCGGTCGGCGGTTTTCGCTGCAGCCTCTCGCTGGCTCGCTCTCTGACAGCAAGGTCAGCAGTTGTATTATGAGAGCAGATGTGCGTACACCCCGTCCTGCCCCAGAGAACAACAAGAGGGACATTGATTTTCCTGTAATAACATCACTGCACACTGCGGGGAGTAGATTAATCTCATATGTGCAATAATGTGACCGGCGCTGATTGTTCATTAGGGGTGTAAAAGAAAAAAAAAAGGTGGAGGATGATGTATCACACATGGCATGTGGGGGGGGAAAAGGTGGAGGATGATGTATCACAGGGGGGGGGGGGGGGGGGGGGGGCTGGAATTCACAGACAGCAAGTAACAGACCAGTCATTGATAAGCCTGTCCATTAGCAGAGACTCTGTCTGACTGTTATTGGTCTTAGTACTAAGTGGGCCCTCGGGGCGAGCACCTTACAGACGTTTTCATACATCCTGTCTGGAATCAATGGTGGATATTGAAATACGTCATGAGTGGTTGTGTGGATGTATCTGTAATTTGGGGTAATGATGCTTGCTGAAGCGGCGGTCTGAGGTGTCAGCGCCAGGCCGACACGCGGCATGTGCGTAAACAGGTTGCGTCAGGTCTCATTTTACACACAAAGTAGTTTTTCTTCTTTCATCATCGTGCTGCTGTAATTAAAGTTTGTATAAACAGGAGGTAGACGAAATGTCGGATGCTGATGTAATCACAATTAAAAACAGCTGTACATGTACAGGTGGGCTGTGCTGGGCACCAGTGAGTATGTCTGTACCCTCACTAGTTTCCTCACTGCGACTTGGATTTTTTTTTTAGTTTATTGTTTTCAGTGTCCCAGCTACATCTCGCAACCACAGTATCCTGCTGTGTTAAAAAGGCACCTATTTTGGTGATGTTTCCTTTTTGAAAAATTTCAGTCTGAACCACAGGATTGTTTTTGTTTTTTTTTTCTATTTTACCGTTGCTGAATTGCACCAAAGTACAAATTGTACAAAAATATCCTTGCACGGGAGAAACACACTGTGCACTTACAGAGCCGTGCAGCTGAAACCAGACGGTTTGACAGAAATGACACAGACGCTCGTCAGACCGGGGATTTCCACCTGACATTTAACCTGGACCATGTTTGTAACTGTGATCATAATTTTATTTCAAGGTCCTCGTTCTTCACATTATTTGGTATTTCTCAGACCACACAGCACAGGATGGTTGCATCACTGACGGCAAACTATCTGTGACAGCGTTTTCTGAAGACACCTGCACCCAGGCGTCCAGACTGGGACTGATTACTTCCCAGCTTGTGTCCGATATTCCTGAAAGCTCCCATCCCCTGCACTTCAATGGGCACAGTGCTCATTTTCACCGTTTCTGCATGCTCGCCCTTTTTTTACTGAGGTTAGCACCTATGGAGAGTAACTGAGTACATTTACTCCACAACGGTTAAGACAAATATTGCAGTTTTTACACCTGGGCGTTTATTTCTAATGAGAGGTCGTGGCCATACGTTTAAATTCAGTAGGTGTTTTTGAAGTGGTGGTGGTTAGAAGAATCTCAAGTGTCTCCTCATGAAAGTGATCTTGTTAGACCTCAAGATGCTATATTATAAGGGGGTGGAACAAGTACTGTATATGTAAGTACTGTATATGTAAGTACTGTATATGTAAGTACTGTATATGTAAGTACTGTATATGTAAGTACTGATGTTGGAAATCACTCAGAACAACTCATTAGCTCAGTCCTGCAGCCAAGAGCTCCAGTAAATGCGACGTGATAGCATTCAGACTGTGCCAAGTACAACACTCAATGCACCTTGAATTGCATGCGTGTGTGTGTGTGTGTTTTATTAAGGGATTGCGCTTAGCACCAAATATGATTCTTCTTCTGCTGCCTAATTAATCCCCTCAGGGACACACAGCAAGGAAACAGCGATTAAGACGGGAGGTTTCTTTAGATCCTTCTCCGTTTTACATCATGAGGATACACAAGGTTCGTCTTCCACTGGGTGATATGAAGTCACGGTGCCTGGGGAGGCGTACCCCTGTTCTCCACCAGAGAGGGCACAGGAACGGGGACAAAGACAACACCTTGGGAATACAAAATGATGCAAAGGTGTTTGTCCTCGTCCTGCGTTTGTCTCGTGTCATTTTCCATAAACTCTGGTGCAAGTGAGACAATAGACTGTGGCTAATTGGAAAAGGCCTGTGAAAGCAGCCTGACAATTGGGCTTCTATCAACCACTGTCAGAATAAGTGCAGCTCACGTATAAATAATTTTTATGATTTTTAACACATCATCAATCCCATTACTCTCTTTATCCTCTCCTCTCACAGCTCAGCACTGCGTGAGGGCGGAGTTGAGAGCTATGGTGTCGATGACCTTTTCACCCCCGGGAACGAGGAAGATCTCTAAAAGCCAGGGAAGAGTCACATGACCAGTGGAGACACCAGCAGCTGGAGCGGAAAGGCTCAAGCTTAATGACTTAACTTCAAACACTGTGGGTGTTTGGCTTCAGCAGTAAAACAATCACAACCTGAAGTTATTACAGACAGGCCTATGTTTGCATGAGGCCAACAGTGGCATTATATTATTTTACGTCATCATGTGTTCAAATGATGGACTGCACCTTCAAATGATCAACACAATCACATATTACCACAAGGAGAGAAATAAAATGTTTATTTTACTGTCTGTGTTTTTCTTCTTCTTTACACGCTCATAATAAAGTTCAGTGGAGTCCTGTCAGTGGTGAACACCTCCAAAACAACAAATAGAACAAATAGTGTTTACATTGGTTTCACCCAGTAACATTTTGGAATCAATGTAGTGATAAAAAAAAAATCAAAAGGTAAATCCGATTCACAAAAAAGTAACAATAAGCAAAAGTAACATGTGTAACAGATGTGTGAATTCTTCCGGTCCCCACATGAGCCCAAAACTATTTACCAAGTGGAAAGAAGCTTTGACCGGAGGACAGTCTCGAGGTTCATGCACCTTCCCTTAGTGTCGTAACGGTCGTGGCTCTCAACAGATTTTATTCAGCTTTAAATCAGTTCTAAAAAATGTCCAATGAAGTGTCGGTTAGATATGGTAAAAACGCAGCACAGCAGACACAGAACTCGGGTTCCAAGCCACATTTAAGGACCTTAACTGCGCTGTGTCATGGCTTTCTGAGCTTGCCTGTCACTTAGTGTTTTGAATGACATAAAAAAGACACGTGGAATGAGTACAAAAAAAGACAGACCACAAATTTCAGAAAGGCATAGTAATAAAAAAAATGAGGAAAAAAAAGAATATATAAATTCTATGGCTGAGGACAGCACATCTTTCATATACATATACTGTACCTTCTAATACGTACCAGCAAGACATTTTTCAGAAAAATGCTTTTTTTGGTCCTGTGTGAATGTATTTTTCATGTATGGTCTGCACAGCAAAGTTACACGTGTGCTCCAGCGTTCAGGTATCATGTGCTTGTCGTCCAGCCCATTTCCTGTATTTGTGAGCACTTTCATTCACAGTTTTCTGAGCATTAACTCATTACTAGCATTAGTTGGATACTGCTGTCTAAGTTCCTTCATTCAGGGAGAACAGATTCGGAGCAGACCCCTTCTAGTTTCCAGATGATGAGCATTCATCTAAACAGCAAAGCCTGAACCCTTTTTTGGTTCTGTTTACACTCAGAACAACACAACTAATAACTGCTATGTTGTTAAATAAAACATGAGAAAAATATATAGATTTTTATCTTTTTAATTTTTTTTTTAAAAAATGCTAGTGTTATGATTCTCTATTTCCTCTTCTGAATAGGTGTTGGGACAAATCTAAATCCAAAATTACTTTAGGATAATCAAGTTGTCATTTTGTCCAACTGTGGCTTGAAGCTAAAAAAAAAGGGTGTTGTCTAACATTCATCCTCAGTAGCAGTTTCTTATATATGTATCTATACACACACAAAAATAATGTGCATTGAAAACACTCCACCAGCTGGAAGGAGAGGATGCTCTGTTCATCTGTCAGGGGCCGTGCCTCATGTCTCCTGCCCTCGTGTACAGCAACCATGGAAGATCTTTGTAGCCTTGTTGGCTACTGATAAAGAGGCCCCGATGATAAAACTGATATCAGTGCAGATTTACATGATATAAAAATAATTAAGAAAGAAGGTAGGCTTAAGGGCAAGTGGTTAAAAATGGCAGAGTGTGAGACTGGTTTTGGCAAATAAGCGTTCTACTGTGCATGTGTGGCCCTTGAACAGAAGGTTGATGTCGTCTGTTTGTCTCGTAACCATGCAGCCTGAAGACACTGAGACATCACATAAGATGTGCATGAGTATGTGTGTGGGTGGTGTGGGTAGTGTGTATCAGCACAGGCATCACACACACTCCTCCGCTGACATCAGGAGTGGGTTGATGTACTCGAACCCTTCAAACTCAGACTGGTCAATCTTCCTGACCACATCGCTGAAAGGAACAAAAGAACCCATGAATTAAAGGCGTTACATTAAATCATGATAGGATGAGTGAGGGAGATCATGTAATGGGAACTCACTCATCATCCGGCGTGAGCTGGATGGGTTCGTTAGTGAACTGGGCGTCAAAGTTGTCCAGTCCAAATTCCCCTGAGATGTTAGGCTTAAATGGAGGGACCACCTGCTTCTGCTCCAGCTGAAATAACAACACACGCATCAGCGGGGAAAACAACAACCTCTTATTCTGTCTTCAGTGTCATGATAAACATGTGATCACTGAGGATTTAGACTGAGAGGTAACAGAGCAACGGCAACTATTCAGATCGCTGATCAATTTTAATGGAGTCTCTGCCCCAGAAAAACTGAAAATTTCAAAATATGCAACAACATTTGCAAGCTCACTCAATTTGGCGTCAGATCATTGTTTCTAAACCCTGAGTTGAAGCTGAAATGGCTTTTCAGTTGTTTTACACTATTTTGATAAATTATTAATTGTTTTCTGAGGATTTGCTGAGACGGTGTAAGTATTCTGTTTAAATAAATTAATACTTTGGGTTTATGAACCATACTTCCGCCACTCATTATGCTCATCACAAACTAAGCAAGCCAACAACTGCTCCATCTTCAGGTCGACAGGTGCAATGCAGAACACATTTTCAGGTTAGAGTGTTTATGGCATGGGGGAGGGTTGGGTGAGGTGTAAACTGATCCCTCCAGACACTCTGACCTACTGCTGGAACCCTGCTCCAGACCAAACACGGAATAAAGTGATCATGGTGATCCCTGGCAAACCTGTCTGTCTGTCTGTCTGCCCTCCATAACTGCATGTGTGACAGTCCATTTGCTAAGGTCATGTCCTTATGGCTTCTGGGGTGAAACATGCCAGATCATTTTCAGGTGTACAGGGTACACTCACCTTTTCTCTACTGACATCTTGATTCAAAGCTGTTCTAGCTTTTGAAATCATTTAGTTCAATTAAATAATAAAACAGCTTATCAGTGTTGCTGCAGGTCAACAAAGATAATGGGACAGCCTGTATTTGTATTGTTGATCCTCCTCAGATGACAGTCAGTAGGTGCTAGCCAGTATGTCTGTTGCTGTCATTCTTCTCTTGGCCTGTTTCTGTCTGTTTGCTTTGCAGAAGGACACCTCATCACTAACAATCAGCTTTAACAGAGCTACAGCTGCAGGCCATGAGAGAGGTGACCACACAGACTTAAATTTGACCTTCTGCTGTCTGGAAGCATTTTGTTTTTCTTTCTCTGTAGGATCAATACTAGTATCGATCTTGAACTATCTGATGACTGGCTGGCAGATACGATTTTCGGAGAACTAAATTTAAAAACAGAGTTGACAATCAATGTAACAGCAAAAAAAAAGAGGGCAGCGAAAATAAAAATAATGACTCACAAGATCCCAGTCGACGTTTCGGAAGAATGGATGGCCCATGATGTCGGCAAAGCCTGTCTGTGGGTGACAGCCTAGACGCTCCTTGGGATCCTGAGGGAGAGTGAGAGGGTGAGAGGAGGCTGAGAGACAGTAGAAGATGATAACTGTGGTGGTAGACAACAAGTCAGATGATGAGCAAGAAAAAGTGAAGGTGAGACAGGAGGGAATTTGCCAGACAAGTGGAAAACAGGATTGAAGTTTGCTGAGTGTAAGAGTTAATAAAATGCATTGAGGACAAATAAAAGGTGCAGAAGCCACATTGAGACAGGATGTATATAAGAGAGTCAGAGAGGGCACACTGAATCTAACCGAAGCAATAATATTGTTCTCAAATCTCAAGGGCCAGCAGGAGCCAACAATGTTTAAGACTGACTCAGACCTGTCTGACCCTTTCTTACCTTGTTGAGAAATCCCTTGAGGACGCTGGCGGCTTTGACTGACAAGGAGCGTGGGATTCTGATCTGTTTTTCCAATATAACTGCAGAGTTGAGAGAAAAGGAGAGAGAAATAAAAGGAAAAAGTGAGACAAAATGACACTGCTGCAGTTAAGAGTTCAATATCATGGTTTAACCTCATTTTGAAAATGCAAAAAAGAGCCTTTCAATGGTCAAAGTCAAAGTTCAAAGTCTCAATATTTTTAAAAAATATACTTTTCAATAGTTTGTTTTAAAAAAGGTGTCCTGTGATACGAGTAATTTTGATTCTCACCTTTCAGATTTGTTTAAAGGCAAGCACAGAGACATTCAGATACAGACGGTATTTAACAGACAAAAACCCACATGTATTCACACATTTCTCTCTAACAGATGGTATAAGCCTGGTACTGAGAGAAGTAGCCATCAGAAAGGTGTCAATACAAGGTGTTACATGCTTCTACGGAGCTGTTCCTCCAGTTATAAATCTGTGTGTTTATTACCTTGGAAGAGGTAGTCTTCTGTGTTCTGGTCTGGGTTATCAGAGCTCCCAACAATGTCGAAGGGCGACCGGCCCGCCATCATCTCAAACATCAGCACACCCAATGCCCACCAGTCCACACTAAACCCTGAAGACACACACACACAGAGACACACACTGATACGGATACTACTACTGCTACTAACAATAGTAATAATATATATACACACATCATATAGCAGATAAAATAAGGGACTGGTAAATAATAAATAAATAAATAACATCTAAACATCTAAGTGCAGGACCCACACATTGTTAATTTTTTTAATTCACTCCTGTGCATGTCCTTCTCTGACGAGTCAAAATGTATTTTTTTTTTGCTAAACTCTGGTATGAATCTGGAACTAGTTGCTATGATACCACTTTTGGTAACCAGGGAGCTCTTTTTTTCTATTTTTATTGTCTTTGGTTTGTAGATGTGTGGACGTGCAGCTCTCAGTTTTGATACAGAAACTGAATCCCAAATACTTTAGATTTGTCTGCGACAGCTGAGATGTATATACACGTTCACCATCCTAATATTTAATTTGTCTAAATAACATACAAGACTTTACAAATAGATTACACAGGTAGTGTACCCGTGTTATCTATTTGACAAGTGGTAGCAACATCTCAGATATTCCTTCATAAGGCCACATATTATTTTACGGCCCACAAGATAGCGTTTCTGTTAAGTGCTTGTGTGTTGTAATTCTCACCATAATCCTCTCCTCTGAGTATTTCAGGGGCAATATAATTAGGGGTACCGCAGAAAGTGCTTGTTGTATCACCTGGTCTCAAGCCCTCCTGCAAAAACGAAAAGACGATCTGATGTGAGATCATCTCAGTGGGCTGTAAACTTACACTTCAGCAGCTTTGCAGGAGCTTTTATCCAAAGTGCATTATGATACCATGATTGCCTCCGGTAAACTACAAACCGCACCTTGCACATGCCATAGTCTGTAAGTTTGATGTGCCCCTCTGAGTCCAGGAGTACATTGTCCAGTTTCAGATCTCTGTAGATGATTCCCCTCTCATGAAGGTAGTTGAGAGCAAGACTAATCTCTGCTGAATAGAATCTGAAACGAGGAATGAAAAGTTTTTCAAAATCACATGAGACAGTACATGATATCAGTCTTATTCATTTTAATGATGCTACCTGGCATGTTCTTCTGGGAGTTTCCTTTGTCTCTGCATGTGGAACATGAGATCTCCACCATTCACATATTCAATAACAAAAAAGAGTCTGCAAAAAAAGAAAACGTAAGAATGAGTCCACTTTGTCCACAATGACTTCAGCACAAGCAAATTTCTGTATGAGAACATATGAGAAGGACGATCATATGGCTATGCAAACAAAGCACAGAAAAACAGAGACCAGAGCCATGTTGCATGAAGAAGCCATGTAACTTTCATGGGGGAAAATGTTATCACCTGCTTTCTGTCTGGAAACAGGAGTGGAGTCCCACCAAAAACGGATGATTCGAGGCCTGCTCAAAGACATGCTTTTCTGTTTGGACCCAGTCAATGTCCTGGAAGAGAAACACACCAAGACACACCCAAATGTCAATCAGAGATCATTGTGACATAGTACCCTTGAACTTGAAAGCTGAATAAGCACGGGGATGGATCGACCACGCTACAAAGCGTGAGGTCTGTTTGTGTCCGGAGGATAGAAGCACGGGGGAGAAAAGGGCTGAGCCAGTAAAAGCAGCAGCAGGCCTCTATCGATGGCTGGATGATAATATGTCTGGACACAGATGCTGCTCACGCTGATAGGACAGCGACAGCAGAGCACTTCACCATTGATCGACAGGCACTTGTGAATTTGTCAATCACCCTAAGTGCATCTAATCAAGGCTAACTACTCCCATCGCTGTGGGCTGTGCTGCTACGTGTGTTCACCTAGATCAATTTTTGATGACATGATGGTTTATCTACACCTTCTTAGAGAGACTGATGGCATTGAAGAGGACTGTCAAGTTAACTCTGTTTCACACAAGATAAACAATCATTTGTTTGGAGGACGTTATCCCATATGTTGTCTTTCTGGAAAAGGGACTGAAGTGCTCTTATGGTATCAACCAGTACAAATATAAGTTTAAAAGTCATCTTCAACGAGGCAAAGACAGGATTCAACGTTTCTTACTACTTTGGTTTACCTCATCATCATTGACCAGCTCCTTCTTGACCACCTTCATTGCGTAGATGCGCTCAGTCTTCTTCAGCTGCACCAACAGCACCTTGGCATAGCTGCCTCTGCCAATCACCCTCAGCAGGTCAAAGTCTGCCAAGCCCAGACTTGAAGGTGATTTCCCCGTGTCTCTACTGCTCCGTGCCTGGGGAGCAGTTGTGGAGGGAAAGGCAAAACCATCACACATACAGAAAACAACAAGTCAATTCTGTGACAATTTGTCACGGAACATTTAGGTCCATCCATTTTTCGCAGGATGCGTTTTTTTGGTTGAACGACTGATGGAAATGATGCGGTTTAGGTGAGAGGCTGATTTCCTTCGAGTGAATTTGTAAATTAGGTTTAAACTACTCCCAGCTCGACTTTTTGAAAATAAATCTTACCGACTTGATCGTACTGACTTTCCTGTCTTTATTAAACACCATTATCGTACATCCATTAGATGAGGCACTCACTGTATTACAATCCCACCTCTCTGTAAACCTAACTACCACCCTCACCATCTCCTCACTTATCTTCATCTCCCTTCCCTCCTTGCCTGTAATCTGTTCTGTAGTGAACCGTTTCCAGTAGCTATCCATCTAACCTCCCTTCTCGTGACAACCCACCTTCCCCAGAGTCAGACACGGAGCTGTAGATAAGATCATTTGGCTTGCTCTCTTTTATCTCCGTCCATCTGTGTCCAACTCGATCCATTCTTTATCCATCTCTAGCTCTCCTGCTTCGTTCAACAAACCCCCCACCCCAACCCCAAACTACAGCTCAGACCATTAATCAGCCTTTGGTGTTAAGAGCTTTGATAAAAGGTTACTTTATTAGCTTCACCAAAGGAAATCAATATCCACAGCACTGCAAAAGTGCCTGTGCCCGCATGCTCCCTATATCACACATCCACAGCAGGTGGAAGAAGGATCACCCAAAAGTACATCATAGAAACACAAGCAGATAAAACCTGCTTCCAATTACAGGTGATCTTAATCGTTGCCCCTTTTCTCGCAAACAGCGCCATGCTCTATAAATATACATATACATACACATCCATCTAGTCAACATGACAGGTTGACAGACTGTGAGTCACACATGTCGCTTTTAAAAAGATTTCTCTCTCACCTCTTTCTCCTCTCCATCGTAAGTCAAGCTTTCTCTGGAGTCTTTATTCTGGGGGCCTGAGAGATGAGAGGAAAATGTGACAGACAGAGTGACAGACAGACAGAAGGAGAGGGGGAGGCAGATGGGGGGGAAATAGGAGAGATGAGAGAGAAAAAGAGAAAGTAGGTGCGAGACAGTCTTTGTTCACAGCCTTACAGTGCCAGAGTATTTTCTCTCTGCTCGGTCGGACAAGAAAATACCCTTTGGTAGCAAATACACCAGAATATTTCAAATGTTTTTTTTTGTTTTTTTTTACATTATTTGTAAACAGAAACAAAATCACAGAATAATGCAAACCTTTATTTTTAGGCTCAGAGGTTAACAGTTGCAGACAATGAGTCAAATTAAAGTCAAAATATATTCCAACACAAGTGTGTGCATGCATGTGTGTGTTACCTGGCTGTTCAGTTTGGTCTATTTGACTCGACGGTGGGCCTGGCATGATCGGTTCCTGTACGACAATATTCGGCTTTTAGTCTCAGCACAGCACAGAAAAAGAGAACAATCTTGCTGTGTCTGTGTGAGGGTAATAAGCCGCTTCGCACGATTGAACGAATGAGCATGACATTTTTCACTGCCCTCACCTGGATCATCGGTCGGCCGCACTCTACTGTCACCAGTTTATGGCATTTCTTGTGCACCAGCAGTTTGCAGTTGATGCATTTGTAGCCTTGTCTTCCCAGACCCCAGATTCTGTCTGTACAGATGGCACAATGTGCTCGCTGCTCAACAGAGTGGATAATGAAAAATCATCATCACAAACAAGCTCACATATCAAAAGGTGATGCAACAGTGACTATGGTGGCTATTGAAATATCCCCTTCTGCTGCTCTACATCACACATTACATTCCCCATTTGAATAATTTGTCACATCTCACTCTGTTAAAGCGTTTGGCCTGAAAGGCATGACCACTGGCATAGTAAAGCTTCCTCCAGCGCCGGGCTCCACGTCGATATATGGACTCTGAGGGAGAAAACCCTGTTTTACCTGTATGTATGCATTTGTGCGATTTTGTCTTTCTAGGTTTCTCTAAGACTGCAGCTGTTAAAATTAGTTGAAACTAAATTATTAAAAGGTTAAACTCACTGTCTTCTCCTGGACAGGGCATGCCAGGCTTCTCTGGTATACATGGAAACACTGAGGGAGAAAACACATTAATACATTATAGCATTAATAATCATTTGATACTCGATGCTACAGAGTACATTTCATTTTAAAAAATATGCGTCTTTACTATGATACTGTAATGTCCGACCGGACGTATCAGGAAGACGAGGAGTTGTACAGCAGCCCTCTTTATTGGTAACGTTTCTCAAATACAACCTGGTCACTGTCGGCCGCAACCACGCCAACAACAACAGAACAACAAAACTTCCTTATTTATTACACACGGCTCTCTCCACCAACCAGACGCATTCACAGACTGTGGGACATCACAGAACTCTCACAATAACGCTGAACATTAATGCAGGATCGCTACAATACTATTATATGCATCACTTGTGGACACATTGCCTCTAATACACATAAAGATACACTGCTTTTCAATGAAATCCAATTAATACCCAACTTTGTTAAAAACGGGAAACGTAGCAAATAAATAATCGATAATCGTTGACTAATCGAAAAATTAGATTATAGATTAGTCGACTACAAAAATAATCATTAGTTGCAGCCCTAGAAGCCAGTAAAGATTATTTGTTTGAGCGTCTGCACGTCACATCATACATCACGCGAGACTGGGGCAGGGTGAGTCATAGGCGAGGAACGTGCTCCAGCAGACGAGCTCGTTAACAAGCAGACCTAGCGACCCCCTGCAGCACCATCACACCGTCACATCCTCTCCTTCACCCAACCAACCCACCACCCCCTAACCGTCTGCTTTCTGGCGCTGGCATCCAGCATTCACTGTGCTCTTGACCCCTCAACTCTGACGTGATTAAAACTTTACATTAAGCACACAGCCCCCATCCTGGCCAGCCCCAGGTTACACGCTTACACACAAATGGCCTGTCAATCAAATGTTTATGTACAAGCCCGTATACCACCCGTACCCCCATCCAGCCAGCACGAGAGTTAGCCTTGACCTGCAATTCCTGAAGTTGTCTAACTATTTGTCAAATGAGCTAAGCTCCGACAGGAAGTGAAATAGCCCAGGCCCAGACTGACAAACATCAACAGAGGAAATAAATATAATAATAATAATAAAGTGGTTTTAACCGGTCAGTGCTGCATTAACCATATGTTTTGAAAAGGGAAATTAAAAACAGGAGCATATACTCATCAGTATATGTCGAGACAATTTTAGAGTGATGATGAACCTGATCTAAATATGTAAGTAAAATATATTAGATTGTTAAATATTGTAATAAAAAACACACACATGTAAATAACAACCTTTTCAATAAGCTTAGTCCTTTTAGTCTTTTGCATTATGCACTATTCTCATCAAAGTAGTGCGGTTTCTTTTGGCATATAAAGTCTAATCAGTATCTCTAACCCTAGCTCCATACTGTCCAAACACTTGGACCAAATCAACGTCATATTGATAATAGTACGCCAGACCATCACGTAAGCCAAAGCCTGATACTGTACATATTGTTATAAATAGTTCGTGAAAAGCAGCAGGCTTACCATGGATAATGAGCTCTGAGTCTTTGTTGAGTTCATAGAGACGCAGCGCTTCCTCCAGCTCCAGTTGAGATGACACTGTACAGGGGTCACCTAACAGTGGAGGACAGACAGGATGTTATTCATTACACTTAGAAACAGACACGAGACCATGTATCTAGGAGAAACCAGGTGAGGAGAGGAAATCAGGTTTTTTTACATTCTTTGCACAAAGCTTGTTCCACGCAGAACTGACAATTACTAAATTAGATGGGGTTATGAGAAGCTAAAGCTGTAAAATTTAAAAACCTAAATGGCATCACTCCTTTACTCATCTTTTACACATTATAATGTTAAAACCCCATGAGAGAGAGCAAAACCAGGCTCTTCTCATTTACATGGCATTCAAGAGATCATGTTACTGTAGACTGTTACTACTGACCAAACTAGAGAATGCACAGAACAACATGACAGTCAAAAGTCAAGTCAAAGTAATCCAGAAATATAACCAAGTGGTACAAAAATATAATTTCCCCATCAGAGAGTTACACTGTAAAACAGCCCGACATTTAGAAACACTCATCTAAACACTCAATGTATGATACGAATTGCAATACATTAAGTATATACTATGGTAAATATAGTTTTAAAAAAAGCGTGTGGGTGTGTGAGCACATAGAAGATGGGTGTAGTCGACACATTTTAATTGCCAAGCTGCAGTGATCAATCTGTAGCGGTGAGAAAAAGAAAGTAAACCTGTAGAAAATTCATGTAGAAATATGTCATTACATCTGGTCAGAATTAACACACTATTTTGTTTACATTATTAACACACAATGGATAATGGTTATCCATATTTTGTGCATCATTTAAATGTTCACATATTCATCATTTAAATATTCACAGTATAGGCTTAAAAAATATGTTAAAAGAATGACATAAACAAAACCTTTTGAAGTAAGATGGATCCGCTAAAATATACTATGACTCAAAACAAAACAAAACAAAGAGCTTAGGAGACAATGAAAACAGCTTTTACTGCCCTTGGGCGTGGATAGTCCACCATCATCACAAGGAAAAATAATTGTGATAATCTTTTATGAATATCTTTTAGGATTATACCAGGGTGGTTGTCTAGCTCCACGGAATGTAGGTGATGCAGCAGGACAATAAGCTTCAACATCTCAGTTAACGTACTACAAAGGAAGCCTCTCAGAGCCCAGACTTTATTAGAGATGCTTGAAAGTGACCCCAAGAGAGCCTTTCACATCTTACAGTAAGCTGAGCTGAAGCAGTTCAGTGGGAATAATGGTCCTAAATTATTCCTAAATGTTGTGCAGGTCTTATCCTCAGCTACAGAAAACGCTCATTTGAGGTGAGTGCTGCCAAAATGTGTTTAACCAGGTTTAAATTCCAGATAACATTTTTTCCCCACCAGCACTACAAACATTTGATAGGTGTTTAAATAAAGACAGTATTGAACACGTTGTGTTTGTCTACACTTGTGACTCAGATGAAGATCAAATAACGTTTTATGACCAGCTGAAGCAGACAACCAGGTAACTGCAAATTGCTCACAAACGGTTTCGTGACTGCTTCAAGTGAGTAATAAAACACCACTCAGATTATTTCGAGTAAGGTACAGGCTAACACAGAAACAGATCCAAAACAGACACTGGGACACAGTGTATGTTTAAAAATATATAAACATATATACAGGAGGTTGACATCCTGTATAGATGTCAACCTCCAGCTGTTTGTATGTAATGTTTTTATGCAAGATTAAGAAAAGGACTCAAAACTATAAGAAAGCAGTCTACCTGAAATGTTAGTATTCAGCCATCTGGCCGACAGTGACCACTAGTACACATAGCTTTTACTGACTGTGTACTTCATTACACCATCAAGCAGGTTTTCGTTCTCAGACAGGCTAATGACTGCAGAGACTGTGTGTGGGTGGCAAACAGTGGGAGCTGACCTGAATCTAAAGACTTTGGGCAGGATGACCTTATCCTAAGAAGAGTTATGTAACAACACCATCTTCCCTATGACACTATTACTGGTACCTGACTAGCTGGCACACACCAAAAATCTGGTTAAAGGCACTAGGTGCTTTCGTCCGTGGACACTCGTGGCTTCTCCTAAACGGCGTGTGGGGAGAAATACTGAAGGGTAAGGCAGTCATACCTTCCTCGTCGATCCACTTCATGGTGAAAAGCTGGTCATTGTCCAAGGAGCACATATCCCTCACTTCCCCATACAGACCCTCATATGAGATGGATGGTTCAAAATGGGTTATCATGATGTCCCTGCAGGAAAGAAAAACAAGTATATTTGACTAAAAATGTGATTTAAAAGCAAGTCACAATTAAAACAAATAAACCACCTACCACTACGCTATATGCTGCAATGTCCACAGCAACAAATGTGATCTAAGAAAAACTATTATAAGCAATTAGATTTTTCTATTGAGCATGACCCTAAATACACAGCAAACGAGTAAACCGATTTACAGGAAGAGTAGAAAGTCGTCACAGTTCAGACACTGGAATCAGAAAAAGTTAAGTGCCTGTATTAAAAACTTGATTAACACACTGATCATTAATGTGTCAAATGATTCCTTGCAACATTAAAAATGTAACATCCTCCCTCTTATTGATGCACCTAAAGAAAGTCTCTGGAGAATGTCACATTCATGATGGAGAGAGAAAAAAATATATAAAAACGCTGCTGTGTGTGAGTCACAGTCTCGCAGTCTGTCACATTTGTGTGCATTCATCTGTACAGCATGATTGTGGGTGTGACAAAGAGAGCAAGAGCACAAGCGTGAAAGAGTGAGGGAGGGATGGAGATGGAGAGAGGATACACAGAAACTAAAACAGAATGAAATAATAATAAACTGCCCCTTCGGCTCACAGACGTAAACACAAAAACTAAAACATTAGAATGAGACACTGGATAAGGAGAAAAAATTAGGCATTGACCCTTGTGAATGGGTCATCAGTCCATCATTACTTCATAGCACCACTAGGATTGATGTTGTCTGCTTGCAGCCCTCAGCGGTGTTTATGACCCACGGTGGGGGATGGAGATCTTAGACTTTACAGGTCTACAGGCGATGGGTGTCTAAGGAGCCATGATCAAGAGCAAGTGCTGAGGTATAAACAAGGAGAGTACAGCAAACAGATAGGATTAAAAAGGGGGTGGGAGGTGTAATAGCCACCACCCTGAGAGTGACCTACAAGGACAAGTACCTCTTACTCCATTTACTGCCATCGTCAAAGGTGGACCCAGAATTTCATCAACTTGAGAGCTTGATAGCAAGATGATGAAAGGCCAACACATGGAGTAAACAATGTGCACCATCTACTGTACAAGTCCAAGGACGGTGGATAGTGTGCAAGGTCACTGTATGGTCAGTCCTTGCCAAGAGCAAACACACATAAACACCCGCTGGACTGTGATTTATTAGCCGGTGTTTCGGTTTCAAATTGACGTAGAGCATTGAAAGTGGGCAGCTTCCTCATCACTGATATTAAACTGTCCAAAACTCTACACAGGAAGCATAAATTAAGCTTGCTGAGCAAGAAAAGAACTGACACAAAGCTCAGGCTGCTGCCTACTCCTCCATCCTCCGTCTATTTTCTCACCCTATTCTTCCATCCTGCTGGTGTTAATCATTGCCAGAGGGGGGTGGGGTTTGAGCTCTCCTCTAGGACCAACATGGCAGCTCAACTTCCTCCTAAAGCCCTGATAACGTCAGAAGATGGAGTGCATGGTGTGAACAAACGCATACACACACACACACACACACAGAGTTCAAACACTGTGGCTGTCAATGATCCCGTGTCACGTGTAACTGGACCTGAGCTGTGGGTGATCATTAAATACTGTGTGCTTGCTGTAGTTAAAGTTAAGCCACTTCCCAGGTGCCACGTCCACTGTGACACAGATACAGGCTCAGGTGAGGAGTGCTACCATAGTTACAAGAAACTGTGCCTGATAAAAATAAACATACAGCGAGAGCAGGAATGCAAAAGAGTTTCATCCTCCTTTTTTCATACTTCAGACGCTGCTACTGCTGGATTAAATACAAACAATTATATTTCAGACCAGAGGAAATCAGAAATAGAACTAAATGAGAACATGCCTCAAAAAAGTAATGTTATCCTCTGTGATTTAGGTAGTCATTAATCATTAATGGTAACTTGCTTAATGTGTCATCACAAAACTAAATTATGAATTTTTTTGGCTGAAAAAACATCATATCATCAAAGTAGCCGTGACCTATGGGGACACAGTGAGCTGTGGGATTCCTCAGTGTTTGACAGAGCGACTGTGCAACTTATCACTGGAAGGTAGCAGGGAGGAAGTGGCATTCCTCACAGATCTGGCATTCCTCTGCTCTGCGCTGTCCTACAGTACAGCTAAATTAAAGGCGGAGGAGGAGGAAATGAAGGGGGGTGTTGGCCTGTGCCCCTGGCGTCTTAACTGCCGTGAGTAGGACTCTGAAGCCCCATCTGCCCAGCATGAAGCCATTCGTCACTGGTGAGCGCTCAAGCAGAAAGAAGGGTCAGGGTGCCTCTCTAGGTTTCCATAAGCACCGAGGACTATCCATCTCTCTGTCAGCCCTGCCATAGTTATGCCACCTGCAACACCTTCATACAATCTACATGCTGAGAGAACAAGAATCACATGCTAACACAGATCCACATGGTGACAAAAAATAAAGCGCATACCAAAACAGCAAACTACACATAAACAGGGCAACCAAAGTTCAAACCCGTAGCAGTACTGGTCCAGACAGCAGGACACTGTAGTCTCCAGGCAGCGCCGTCCACCTGTCGTATTTGACAGGAGGGAGCGGCGCTACAGAACCTATCAAACATGCCCCTGCTTAGTGTGGTGACAAGGTCACTTCCAACAACGGACAGACGAGTGTATGCAAACAGTTGTGTACAATAATGTGTTAACACTGACATGCAGACAACACATTGCATGCATTCGAGTAGCAGCCACAAGTCAGTGATACTCACTAGGTAAATGCAATCATGAGTGGAGACGTGTGTTGTTGGACTGGCAGGAGATGCATTACTTTGTGGATTAATGCTCGAGGGGCTTTCAGAGGAAAAGTAGACTACACGAAAAGGAATGCTTCCTGTATTAAACAAAGCCAATTCTTCTGAGTGGTGGTGCAAATGGTTGAGTCTTTGAATAAGAGAAGCAACCCCTTTCAAAAACAAGAAAAATAAGTGAGCCGCTCTGTCGAGCCAACGTAATCCCATTTTCCTGACAAACAACATGCCATGAAGAAGCTGTTGTGTTTGACAAAATTGGCGAATATGAAGATGTTTTTTAATGACATGGTGACAATCTGGCGCTGAAATACAAACTGTGTGGGTTTTTTTTAAAGATCAGCTTCAGTAAACACAGTGTAGAATATAATTTTATGATACATATTCATTTAATCTTAAAATACAGGCTTCGAAAGGGGTTTACATTTGTTTGACAGCATGGTAATTATAAGCTGTTTGCTGACTTGTAAACACAGAAAGCGCAAAGTGTCAAATTGTATAAATATTTGGTTAAATACCAACTTAACTCATCAATTTAGATCGACTCTGTTTTTTATTCACGGAGGGTCTATTTTTTTTTACAAAATATAATATTTAATGCAACTTTAATAGCAAGAGAGAATCATTAAATGCATAAAACTATTACTTTTTAAGTTTAGACAATTAATACGTATAACCATTTTATATATTTTTTAAATTTTAACTTTCAAAAATAATTCATTTGCTCTATTAAAATAGAAGTACATACAAGCCATAGTCTGTTTCAGTTAGACGCTTATCAGTGGTGTCATATACAGGCTGACACCAGTCGGCGGATTCTGGCACTGGCTGACATAAGCCATGCACACAGACCAGAATGGACTAAAAACCACCACTCGACTGAAATAAGAACTGGATTAGTTTAGACTTTCACAGAGCAAAGCCATTCAAAGAGAATGATTGAATTTGGTATTGGTGCAAATTGTTCAAGTTAAAAGTACATTTTAAAATATACCAATAGTTCTCTACCATCTTGAATTAAGAATCTTAACAGGCAAAAAAATTACTGGGTTAAGTGATGGACTGCAGCTGACACTAACAATTTTTTTCAGCTCCAGTGTTATTTATCAATTGTAAAGACATTCGTTCACGAAACATTTTGGGGAAGACTTGGTCAGGGAATTTTTTATTTTAATCCTTTAAACCAATCCTGCATTTTGTCAGCATTCCAGATACTTGTATTGATATCATAACATCTCAAGTGCTGACATGAGGCTACAAACTGCACTGTTGGTACCAATTTAATAAACTGATTCAGATATCACTAACCACTCCCACTCCTTACAATTGCAGGAAACGATAGCAACAGTGATGACATCTGGCTTTAAGGCATCCTAATAGCCAAATGATGAGCAAATTTTTCTTCTTTCCAACATAGTGAAGATTCCTAAGCAGCGTGCTCATACATACTTGGCATGCTTTGTTGTGCAGCATGACATCTAACAATCAACATACATTGCAGAGTTCCACAGGTGTGTCACAGAGGCAATGAGGAATACAACAGGTCTGGCTTAGGTGACTTGCACTACATGTTTTTCAAGTTGGCTGGGCTCCATCAGTGGGACAGGGTGTGCCATAGAAACAATTCAGTGACAGATGAGTTCCACCACCACATGCCAGCCGTCAGCCAGGCAAAAGGTTAAACCCGGACTTTTAATTGGAATGACAAGAACTCACCAGCGCCAATGATGATCTCTGTTTATGACATTTAGCTGAATTTATATCAAAGATACTCAAATGTTGTAAATGCAAACATTAGGCTATATCTGTATCTATAATTATATAAGGCACTTAATACTCAATGGGGGGGATCAGAAGCACAACTTTAAGATAATTATAAAAAAAGCCAGACATAAGCTGATTTTGTCTATTCTAGGCAGTAGTTAAGGTAGGGTTGTTGGTTGTACAATACAAGTTTTTTACATCTTGACAACTATGTGAACAGTTTAGATGCATAAAGAAAACAGGGGATAGTTACTATACTTAACTGCGTTTCACCTTATCACTGCAGTATCGCTAATATTCTTGTAAATGCTTGATGAACATGACAGTGTAGCATCAACTCTTCAAGTGTATTTTCTGACCTCAGTTACTAAAGTACTATTGACAACAATGTTCGGACTGATGCTGTAACTGACCAGACGTCCTATCCGTTTCTACCTTTAATCAGATATTAACTTACTCTAACGGACAGCAAGAAATTAATGTTAGACAAAACGCAAAGCTTGTTGTTAAACGTATTAAAACCAAGCTAGGTCCTGACAGATACTAATGTTAACCGCCGCTGCTAACAACTGTTAGCTGGCTCAACAAACTAATTTTAAATGAGTTTAAACCGCCTGACATGTTCGCTGTGCAGTTGACATGTTTTTGAAGTTAAACTTTAAACTGGCAATGTGTATGGACAGTTTCGTCCGCTTGTCTGCCGGGTCAAGTTTACCTAAACCTGGTACCCAGTAGTAGCAAGCCGTTAGCTATGTTTGCTAACGTTAGCTAACTGATTTGCTACCTTTCCGCACCAAAAACTGCTGCTACCCAGCTTATAAAAACATCAATTACACACTAGAAGGCGATGTGGTTTCTTACCCCTTATAATAGGCTTTGACCCGGACTTGGTGGGAATTCTCGCCGGGGTGGGACATAGTACTGTCCCGCAACGTCGGCATCATAAGCTCAGCCGCGGTCACCGTTGCCTTCCTTCCTTGTTTCCTTCCTTTCCTCCTCAGCTGTGTAGTTATGTACCACGCCCAAACTATTTGTTTGTATATTCCGTCGACACGACGAGTAACCAGCGAGGAAAGTGGCGCTCAACACTAAGATTTTTGCCTCTTTTTGACCAATAAAAACAACACGTAAAGTAGAGGAAAACTTGCGTGGTCCGCCAAACAACTCCCTACCGCAAAGGCCTGACAACGGACGAATCCATTGTCGGAATGTTTGGGGGTGGCACATAACTTGGCATCTTTCAAACATGTACATTCGGGTTTAGTAAATATTACGTTCGAATATTATGTACATTTTTACATTCATATATTGTTTATAGTGTTTTACAGAATCAGTGCGACATTATAACATGTCATTAAGGTTAAATGTGTCATTATCCAGCTTTTAGACTGTACCAACAAAATCCTTTAGCATAGACGGTGCTGCATTCACGTCCACACATCTAAGCTCGGACATCGCAAAACACCTCGAGACACGTCGCCCATTCAAGCGCTGTGGTTCGGAAATACAACAAAATCTAACAACCACCGAAGAGAAAAAAAAATCATTTATTTTTACTTAGCTATTTAATGTCACGAAGACGGTGAATGTGATTAATGACTTTAATAATAATAATAAAAATACAATAAAATCAATTAATTAACTTATTGTTTACACATATTAAAATCGAGTACTTGCCACCGATTGTAAACATGAATATCAATTGACCTAATTCAACTTAATTTATTTAGTTCAATATAGCATAGCCTATACTGAAATATATAGTAAAGATAAATAATGAAATCAGTACTGTGGTCTATTTTGTATCTTTGATGCAACTTTCAGTCCACTATTTACAGTGTGTGGCTCAAACATATTTGCGGTTCCAGTACTTAACGTAGGAGGTGAAACTTTCTTACTCACTTTCCTTAATGAATACGGAACATAATGAGGCACATGCCACTTCATTAGCCGATTTCAGTTATTTTTAGCCGAGAAATTATCACGATGCCACCCCCTCACCCCCCCACCCCCCACCCCTCCACACACCTTGAATCTATCAGTTATCAGTTCACAGCTCATACACATGATGCAGCCCTCACTTGTTTATTACAGTTCTCTAATAATTCGTGCAGGTTATGTCAGCTTTTATTGAAGCAGTTTTCCTCCACATCTGTGTGTGTGTGTGTGTGTTTCACTTCGTGATACTGCTAAATTATGTAAATCTATTTTATTGATTCTATTTAGAGCCTTGGCGTGGGAAGGGTAAAAAAACCCCACACAGAAACAACACGGTATTAAATATAACCTTTCTCTGGATTAATTAATTCTTTTCTCTTGTCTGTTGTGCACTGACTTTTAATTTCGCACAGTGCAGGTTTCAAACAAATGGATTTGCTTGCACGATAGAGTTTAGAGGCAAAATATTGTACCTTGTACTTCAGCTGAAAGTTACTCGTCACCTTACAGATTATAATATTATTAGATTATAATTAGATTATAAGTATACACATGCCGTTATGATGAGGATGTTAAGTATATCCTCATCATGCTGAGATATTAAAATACTGATTATGCGTGAATGCATCAGTAATAAGAATACACAAGGACTATTTACTCTGATGCACATTAATTAAGTACGATACTAATTAAGACTAATTGAAAGGAGAAGGATAAACAGCACATGCAAACAGCCGGCAGCTGCGGCAGGGTGCATCCAGGAAGTGGTCGCAGCAGCCGGCTGTGGAAGGTCCTCCCGCACTGCGAGCGGTGCTGTGTCCGGGCGGTTCTATTGATTTATTTATTTATTTATTTTTGCCTATGATGTGCACCGTCTGATTTTTCTTTATTTATCTCCACTACGGGCGCACCGGCGGGCTTCCTGATTGGAACGATGTGCCGGGGTCTGGTCAGTCCCTGATGGGCCGTGTCTCCCGTTAGCAGGCAGGTACCGCCGACAGGAGGGGAATGCTCGTGCATGCGTAACCGAGCGACAGGGGGATGACATCCCATCCCGGGGATGACATCCCGATCCCTGGAATGCATCATCCCAAATGATGTGATTGCGTCCCGGGTTTGTCGTGACCACCATACCCGCTTCCAATTAGACACAACCGGCTCTGCAGCAAAAAACCAATCAATATTCAACGTGTGAGCCGCCAGCCTTTATCCCCGTGCAGTAAATATGCAATGGCAGATCATGACTATTTTAAGGTTTGCTCTGTCTAGATTATTAAATCGTTGCAATAAAAATGTTTTTAATCACATTTTTTAAAATCATAACTTGCTTGTTAGCATTTTTGTGTGCCATCAGAGATGTGTGATGAACGTTAACACCCATTTCTTATGAATTATTTGTTAGCCACAGTTTCCCCATTCATCAGGTCTTTATACCAGTGTTTTCATTACCAAGCAACAATTCACTCTGTTTTCTATGTGCTGTTCCTGACTTGCTTTGGGGCTTGTAGATAAATCAAACAGTCTCTATTGTTGTGGTGACATTTTGTCATTTGTCAAACACACAATGAAGATGGTTTGATAACCGTGAAATTAAGTTTGGTGTGTATGAATATAACCACAGTTTATTTCTGTTTATAATTAGTTTTGATTATTTTTGGGAGTAAAACTGGATTTAAAATAAAACTAAATTACATATAGAATTATTACTAATTATTATTATTATTTATAATGGACGCATACAATATAGATTCGGTCTATGCTGTTCATTTGCTGTCAAACGTCCTATCTATGAAATGAGATACATCTGTATTTATAAACAAACTATCTTATCCTGCTCAGGACGTTATTAAAGTAACATATGGATCTTTTGTTTTACATTATGAAGAACTAGACGAGTCGTCATTTAGAGATCAGCAGATTTCCTGTTACTAACACTGAGTGTGACCTGGGAGATGGAGAGGCAGAGTCCAGGAGAGAGGCAGGCGGATACTAATAGAAATGCGGCCATCAACACCCCCACCGCCTCAGCCGCCGTCACCATGGGAACAGCCAGCTCCAGTAGCACCACGTGCACCCAGGCACCCTCAGCCTCACTCAGCATCATCCCATCAGGAAGACAGACAGTTCAGGTAATAAACAGTACCTGGTGGCCCTGGAGACGAATTGCAACAGAGAGTTTTGGCACCACTACACGCACTGTTTGGATTCCAGATACTAGTCACTGTCAAGATGGTATCAACCAGGAACTAGCTAAAATAATCTACATAAAATACCTAATCAATCAAACTAACACTGAGGAAAAAAATAAATTTCAACATATGATGCTGTGATCCAATAGGTGATCCAGCATGCCATCCACAGACCTCCGAGCATGGCGGCCCAGTACCTGCATCAGATGTATGCGGCTCAGCAGCAGCACCTCATGCTGCAGACAGCAGCCCTGCAGCAGCACCAACATGCCCCCCAGCTGCAGAGCCTGGCCACCATCCAGCAGGTCAGTGGGAATGTGGTTGTTGTGTGTGTGCATCTCAAGTGCAAGTGTAAATGAGAGGGGTCGTTTTGAAGTGAATGAAAGGATTTTCTCCTCCGTCAGAGACAGCCTCCGTCTTCAGCCAGTGGCTCTTTGGTTCAACCTGCTGGCGTTTCCCAAAACTCGGTAAGTCTCATCCGTGTTTCAGCACTCATCCACCTGAGCACAAACAGTAACCTCAGCAGCTCTGTCTCTTGACATTACGCCTCATGCGTCCCTGAATCCAGATCACTTTACCAGCATCTCCAGTGACGGCCCAGCTGATTGGCCGCACCCAAACGTCCAACTCCGCTGCTGCTACAACCACGGTATCCCAGCAGGCCATGCTCCTGGGAAACAGACCAGCCAACTGTAACCAAGCTCAGATGTACCTTCGAACTCAGATGGTTGGCGCCTTTTCAGATATCTCAATTCTCAATATGCTTTCCAACTGCGCGACTCATTCGTCATCCTTCTATTTTTACTGGATGTTTTCTCCTTTCAGCTGATTCTAACTCCTGCAGCTCCCGTGACAGCGGTGCAGTCAGACCTTCCTGCTGTCACCTCCTGCTCCTCTGTACCTGCCTCCTCTCAGGTACAAACTTTACCCAGGATCCCAAATTCAAAATAAGACCTGAGTGGAGTGTGACCCACACTGCAGAAATAACAACAACAACAACAACAACAACAACAATAATAATAATAATAATAATAATAGTTTAATGCTAAAGCAATAGTTAAACATGTCCTTCAGGTGCAGAACCTGGCTCTGCGTGCTCACCTGCCTGGAGCTCTGGCTACAGCCCACAGTGTCATCTTAAAGCCGTCCGCCCAGTCCCACGCCCTGACACCAGCTGCCTCTTTGTCCAAGACATCAGTCTGCACTCTGAAGACCAACCAGCTGACAGACACCTCAGCTGAGACAGGTCAGTCTGGAGATGACCTGAATATCTGAATATTTGTTCGTTTTTGTTCCATGTGTTTTTCTATTCATCCCTCGTCCTTCAGCCTATTCTCCAGTGCAGACCCACCCTCTGGTCAAGCAGCAGCTCTCTTGTTCATCAGGCCAGCGGGTGGCGCACCACCAGCTCATCCTCCAGCAAGCAACAGCAGGAGCCCTCAACCACAGACACCTCCAGCCCATCGCCCTCAGAGTAGCCCCCCAGCAAACAAACTCCCACCCTCTTCCTCTGTCGGTGAAAAGGCTGACGAGTCCCGGCACCCAGACACAAACCACCGGAGACCACCCAGCCTCCTCTTCCTCTGCTTCTTCTTCTCCATCTGTGTCCACCGTGTTTGCATCATCACCTCAGACTTCCGTCCCAGCCGCCTCCATTCAGCCTCAGCCGCCACCTCTGGTGGCTGCACCGCAGCGGCGGACCTCATTCCCACAAGCGCAGAATCAGCGTCCGCCTCCTCCACCGCCGCTGGTCCTGCCCAGGCTGCCCCAGAACCCCCCCGCCTCCCTCCAGAGGCTGTCCCTGCACTCGGTCCGGGCACTGGCCGTCCAGTCAGGACAGATGCTGCTGACAGAGCAGGAGCTGCCCGTAGCGGAGGCCGTGGTCCAGATGCCCTACCAGAACCTACCTCCTCCACAGACGGTGGCTGTTGACCTCAAAGTCCATCTGGTCGCGAGCGATGAAACTCCGCCGGTGAGTCACTGCGCCCTGTTTGCAGATCCCCTGTCCTCATCACGTTTTGGTGTGACCAAGTTAATTGTTGCAGTTTGAATTCCAGCCAGGGCCGACGCACAAACTGAGTAGACTCGGTTCAGAGGAGAGGAACGAGGACTGTTCTTCAAGTCGTCAGAGAGACAGAACCCGTACACCTCTTGCTGGGTCTCCTAAGAAAAACAACACAGGTAAAAAAGGAAATCAACTTTTCAGAGACAAGTTAAACCTGGGAAAAAAAAGTTGAAGTGCTGCAATAATTGTCTGAGAAACCCTCTGTGATGCCTCATATTGTCAGCAGTGGTGGGTTCACCGTCAGTGATCAGGTCACCACAGGTGGAGGAACCCTCCCAGCTGACCACTACCAGCAACGGCAACGACCTCCTTCCTCCACCATCTCCTCTTTCTCCTCCTCCCGTCCGTCTCACTGCTGTAAGAGCCCCCAGTCAGCCGCCCTCTGCCCCGGCCAGCCTCCCAGGAAGCCCCGACAGGATGCTTTCAACCCACGTCCTCACACACCTTATAGAGGGCTTCGTCATCAGAGAAGGCCTGGAGCCTTTCCCAGTGAGTCATCCAAAGATCATCCTACAGTCTTTCTGACTTCTGCAGCATGGCAGCTTTAAATTTGAATCTCTCAACGCAGATGGGGCCTTCCACCTGCGTCGGAGACCAGCAGGCCTCACTCCCAGAGACTCAGGAGACACATGCAAACGGCAGCGCAGCAGCAGAGGACAGTCCTCTGGACGCTGACCAGTCGGATTCAACAGACTCAGAGACGGAAAACGATGGTCCCGCAGCAGATGGTGAGGACTGTGTGTGTGTGCTTGTGTGTGTGTGTGGGTGGGTGTGTGTGTGCGTGGGACTAACAGCTGGTCCTGTACAGTTGCAGAGCGTGGGGAGAGCGCGGCGGCCCTGCTGCAGTGTGAATACTGTGGGAGCAGAGGTTACGCTCAGACGTTCCTGCGCTCCAAGCGCTTCTGCTCCATGACGTGTGTCAGAAGGTAAACGAATCACACAGGCACTGGGATGTGAGGAACACAATTCGGCGCACAAACAACAGCGCAATTCAAAACAAGCAATGGTCTTTTTCTTTGTAATAATGTGGACGTTGTTATTCTTTGTTGCTGCCTATTAATCCACTGCTCCAATAGTACCCCACAAATAAACTGCTTACTCTTGCTTAACTAAAGTAAAGGTAAGATATGTTTAAAAAAGATTACGGGTTGATCCTTTAAAGCTTTTGATAATGTTGGACTGTTCGTTGTGCAATTTTGTGGGAGCCATATTCCGTTGTTTGTGCATTCCTCAAGTTCTGCCCCGAGGAAAACATCAAAAGACTAAATCACGTCATGAAATGAAAAAGCAGGGTATCGCTCCCTATGCTGGGATGTTGAGACATGCCAGCTGACGTCTGTGAATCCAGATTCGGATCCAGACATCTGATATCTGCATAACCGTCTGCACACAGCAGCAATCTAACATACTGTATGTTGTGACTGACTCTGGACGTTTAGGTTCAGCGTGAGCTGCACCAAGCGGATCACCATGCTGAGAGCAGGCCGCTGGGCTCACAGGCCAATGGGCAGGAGAGGACGACCCCCCAGCAGAGTCAATGGCGCCTCCAGAGAGCATTTCCTGAGACAGGTCAGTTAATATCATTGACCTGACACGTACAGAGAAATATACAGCAGCAGCTGCTGCAGAGATCACTGGAGCTCAACATCTGCTGCTCTCTGGGAAACCGTCGCATCTGACCGGTCCTGGGTTTGGCTGAAATATGCATTTTCAGGCTGATGCTATATTTTCACATATTTTTAAAAATGTTGCGCTTTACAGGCTCATGGGTCATGTGCCTTGAAGGAGACCCAGCAGTGCTCACCGGGAGAGGAGGAGGAGGAGGACGAGGAGGAGGAGGAGGAAGGGGAGGAGGAGGATGGAGATGAGCCTCCTGTTCCCATGCAGACTCGGCTCCGGGTGCAGGCTGAGAGAGAGCGGGAGAGGGAGAACGATCAGATGACAGAAACCATCAGTGTTTCTGACGGAGACGAAGACGTCGGCTATCCATCCCAGTGGAACGTGGAACAAGTGTTTTCCTATATCAACTCCCTACCAGGTGCTGACATGTATACATACATTTATATGCACATATATTATGTATATATGTGTGTGTATATGTATGTATATTTATATATGACCCATTCTACCCCCCACCCCCCTTTCTCCAGGTGGTCAAAGTATAGCTGAGGAGTTTCGCTCCCAGGAAATTGACGGACAGGCTCTGCTGCTTCTCACAGAGGATCACCTGGTCAGCACAATGCAGCTTAAACTGGGACCTGCACTGAAAATCTGTGCCCACATCAACTCTCTTAAAGATGCATAAGAATCCACACTCCGACTCGGCACGAGTGAGTCTGTGTTGTCTGGACCAGTGTGAAGAGGAACATAACAACGGTCTTTTACAGAGACAAAAAGCTATAACATGGAGCAGATACTGAAGTGGGCTGAAATCATGGATGCACAGACAGCAGTTTACCCAATACACTGCCAAGGATTTCACCCGACTGTCCCCCAGCGGAGGCGTCAGGTTGAAGTCCACTCAATCTGTACATATTTTTTTTAGGATTTTATCACAAAGATGAACGAGCAATTTTATTCTAATTTATTACCTCTCGTTATCCCATTCTCATGACTGTGGCAAACTGGCTCCAGGTATCCATTTGTTTCAAAATGGTTTTAAATGTTCTCTGTATGATTTGTACATGAGGAGAACAACAATTTAGAATGGACATTATTACACAAAGTTTGCTGTACAATTTCAAGGTTTACAAAAGAGATCGCCTACTGTCCTGCGGATTGTCTTCAGCAGTTGTAAAAAAAAAAAGAAAGAAACCGTTAACAAGGTTATTTGTTGTTCTTATTACTGTATTTCTGCCATAATTTAAAATATAAATAAAACCAAAAATTCTGACATTTTACTTTGTTTTTGTTAATAAAACTATTTTCAGTTTGAGAACATTTACATGACACTTGATATGATGAGATTGAGATTTCAAAGGCAGCTTACCTCATCTTAGTCTTGACTTTCATGAGATAAACAATCAGACTCTTTTTGGCACTCTAAGGTCTATTTTGCCTTTTAATCACCAGAGGACCCCTCGATGCTCTTACTATAAAGAAACAACACAATAACAGTTATAACTTTGTTTATTTGACACAAACCATTCATTTTTTTTATAATCTTACACTGTACAGGCAGATTAAAATGTATTTTTGGACAACGCTATAATTATTTAAGTGCAAAGGAGTACATTTCTCTACTGAAAAATAGTATTGACTATATCATATAGGTTCTATGCTATACATGGGGAATGTGTTACCTGGATGTGAAACTTATTGCTGGAATGTTTCAAGTGTGCAGGGATGGTCCGGATGAAAACAGAAAATCTAACAGAGATATTGTATATAGACGAAGTTTTCCATGCACACTATTTGGTTTATGAGGCTACTGTGCAAAGTTGTTGCGTTTAAGACATAGAGCGATATCAGTGTGATGGAAATGTCACTGACTCAGTCACAGATGTGCGTTGGCGGAGGCGATAAGGTCGATCAGTTTACACGCATAGATGCATAGATGAGTTTTTACATTCTCAAATATGGCAAATGCTTGATTTTATAGGTCCGTTCACTGGTCATCGCTACATAAGGTTTCGAAACCTTGTTGTGGGAAAAAGAGTAATCCGATGTTACACTTCCTGTGATAAGGGCTTTTACTCAGCTGGTGCCACACATGCAAAATGTGTCTCCAAAGAAAACAAAGAAAAACCACCACAATCTGGAAAAAAATAAAAATAAAACGATACTCTTTCAAATAATTAATAAATTATTAATATTTACCACTTTTACAGGGGGCACATGTTTTATATAAAATATACGTACAAATAATTATATTTATATGTTTATGAGATGACATTCTCATTTCATAATTATGACCATTTTCCCAGTAATGCCTAATACTGGGTAGTAAACGTTTTTCAGAAACAATGGACCTGTAAAATAAAGCATTGCCCTAAATCCTCCATTCTGGGAGTTTATGTTTATTGCATCCTTTATGATGACACCCAACACGTGAGAGACAGTTCACATCAGCTGTAATGGAATCTGAAATGCATGTAACCAGATAAATAAATACCCCTGAATTCTGTGCAAACCTGACACCATCAGCTGTTCAATGTGAAGGTTCATCACATTACTTATGCATTCATATGCAGACGCCTATGACTTTTAAAGCTCTAAAAGAATTCAGATGAATTTAGTTATTAAAACATAAACATGGTTTTAAAAAAAAGAAGAAGAAATCAACACATTTTCCATTGGCAGCTGAGTTACAGTACGTAAAATATCTAAAATTATAAATTAATATATAAAACACTGGAATGAGCGTCTTCGGGTGGGAATGGGTTTAGTATACTGCCTCTCTGCTTCTTGCTGGTTCTCTCAAGCGTGACGCAAAAACATCTTTCCTGATGGGAAGTAGCAGCGTAGCTTATGATGATATCCGCTGCGTGACACACATAAGGAGAAGACGGGCAGGAGGATACTTGAGAATAAAAATGTCATTGGTGTGCATTGGCCCAGTTCAGGGCATGACACTAGTGCTGAGCCCCTCTTTCTCTGCAGATATGGACTTGACCAGCTCCTCCACCCAGCGGACCTCAGAGGCCACCTGCTCTGACAGGGCGTCATAGCGGTTTTCCAGGCGCCCGAACTTGCGTTTGAGGATGTTAGTGGCCTGCATGGTGACCCGGGCATCCTCCTGGGACTTCTTGCGCTGGGCCTGAGAGCGCTGTAGCTCTTGGCGGATGTGGCTCAGGTCGCTGGAGATGCTCTGGTTCTCCTCCTTGTACCAGCTCTCTTTCTCTTCGTAGATGGACAGCAGCGCTGCCACGTCCTCTTGGCATGACCTCTGATTGCGCTCCAGCTCTTTCAGGCCTTCCTCTGCTGCTGTGATCTCCTCAAGCACCTGGGAAAAGCGCTCAAAATTGACGTAGGTGTTGTTAGGCGGCATGCTGGAGTGAGACTTAATGGTGTACTCCTTTAGACGAGTGGTCTTCAGGCGTCGGCGATCAGTCTTGTTGTCTCTCTCCTCTGGACGCACGTTTCGCCTCTTAATCACCTAAAGAGAGGGGGGGGGGAATGCAAATGAGTTTGAAATAATTCAGGTCTTGTGGTAAAAAGAAAATCTAAATGAGCAGACTGACTGAACGTTGAAATGTTAAAACCAGGTGCTGATCATAAATAAAACACACACCTTAATCCAGGGGTGCTCAAGACTGTCATCAATTGTCATTCTCTTCCTACAAAACAAAACAACACACCAGTGAGGCGAGTTAACAGTCCAGACTTTCTCATCTTTACAGGACAGAAATTTCTCTCTCCTTGTCCTCTCCTCGTCTTGTGGCATTAAATGCAAAGGTTTCTTACTTAGGATCTTTGACCAACAGGCGGCGTATGAAGTCTTTGGCCAGCTCACTGGTATTGCTGAAATACTCCTCATCAAAGTCATAGTTGACAGCTGAGATGTTCGTTAGGGTCTCCTGCTTGGTCTCACCAAGAAATGGTGAAGCACCACTCAACCTAGCATAGACAGAGACTTCCCTTTAGGCTACATACAGAGCAGGAGCGGAGTGATTTCTGTTTTTACAAATGACAACAGCCAGTCATGAAACATTACTCACAAAATGTATGTGATTACTCCAATGCTCCTGTGGAGAAGAGAAGATCAAAATATGAGTGGAAACTGTGGCATGTATCAGTATAAAACTTCCATCAGAGCCAAAAAACACACGTAGACATCTTACCACATGTCTGCTTCCAGTCCCAGTGGCTCGTAGTTGACTATTTCTGGTGCTGCAAAGCAGAGGAATGAATGCTTTAATTCAAACCAGATGCGGATAACTGAAACACGCTAAACATACTTGCCAGCGTGGGCACAATGTAGGGCAGAAACTGATTTGCGAAGTGGAACATTTAAACTGTGGGAATGGATACATGAACGGGCAAACGGGATCTCACCAACAAACTCTGGCGTTCCAAAGATGTTCTTGAATTCGTTTCCTGCTTTAATCTGATGAGCGATCCCAAAGTCGATCAGTTTGATCCTGGGGTTTGGAACATTCTTGTCCAGCAGCATGATATTTTCAGGCTGAAAAAATAAATCAAATGTATAAGAATAAGGAGTTAGCACCTCAACTGAACATATCGCCAACACGTCATTTACGGCTGTTGGCCCAAAGCCTATGAAAAAGCCATCTTAACCACACAGGCTACTGACCTTGAGGTCAAAGTGAGCAATGCGTTTGGAGTGAAGATATTGAACACCATCCAGGATCTGTTTGAGGAACTGGGTGGCCTCCTCCTCCGTCAGAGATTCCTTCTCAGCCAGGAAGTCAAACAGTTCTCCTCCGGACACCAGCTCCAAGATCAGGATCACGTCCGTTTTGTTTTCAAAGATGTCGTGCAGGGTGATGATGTTGCTGTGCTGAATTTCCCGCAGAATGTTGACCTCTCGCTCTATTTCCTCGCGGCTCACTCCCCGCCGGCTGGACGACAGACGCCGCTTCTTTATGAACTTGGCTGCGTACTCAACACTAGTGCTCTTCTCCTTACACTTCCGAACAATGGCAAACTGTCCGCTGCCGAGTAAAAAGAACAGAGAGATGTCAAATGCTAAGGACAATAACATAGTACTGCACTGCAGGTGTTAATGACTAATTCTTTGGCCATCTGAAAGAAAAGTGTCCCAGTTTCAATAATAATGATTTATGATAATTGCTGTATAAGTAGCTGGAAGCAAGACAAACTTAGAGAGTGACAAGTGATGGTGACAATCAAAGCATATATAGCTGTCAATAAAAGGGGCTCATAAAATAAGGGGTTTTCAGCTTTATTGCAAAGTAATGCGTAACAATCACAAGACTGTAGAAATGGCAAAAAAAAAGATTTGATGCAAATTAATTTATTAATGTGCAAGTTTGTAGATTTGTCAGTGCAGAAATTTTAATTTCATCCATTTTATGCCTGTGTCTCTTTCTACCTGACACACACACACACACATTGCCCTTTCCTTTGGAGACACTACACCACAGCAGAGGTGGAAAGGCACATTGAGAAGCAGTGACGTCATGCTTTTGCTGCATTACTGCAGAAAAAAATTAGCTCCAGTAGGAAGTTGACTTTCAGCTTCTCAACTCTGATAATTCACCCTCACGCTTTTAAGCATGGAGTATAGAAATAAGTAATGTTTCTATCACACAGCTTGTAGGCATATAACATCTCCCGTAAACGTACATGGTTTCACTACACTTAATGTTTACTGTTGATAGTATTTGTAAAAAAAAACTACAAGCAGTAATAGTGCAATTAAAAACATAAAATGTATGTGTATGTATGGCCAACAATGGGATGCTTACGTACACAATGGATTTTCTTTCAGAAAATAAAATGTAATACATTTGCAGAATTACCTGCCCAGCTCCTCTCCCATCTCATAATACAACTCGACATCCTCTTGCCTGAATCCAGCCATGATGTGATGGGAGCAACGCCTTGAGATTTACTGCAGAGGAAACAGGAAAATGACATATAAAGCTGTAAAAGAGTGGCCGTGACTGGGGAGGAGATATTAAATCAGTGCCTTGTAAGTACTGTTATGTTCCGTGTTAAAAGTCTCAGTTGAATGGCAAATACACCACCGTTAGGACAAGTCACCTCCTATTACCTGGGCTCCTTTCCTCCTTATTTGGCCTGAATCAACACAGCTTCAGTTTTTCAGAGACTTTCTGGCTGATGTCAGAGCTCTGCATACCAGTCCTACTGACATCACCACCTCCCTGGATCTATTTATCACACTCATTTAAAGGGACGGGGGTTTTAACAACACGAATCTCGAGAGTGAGTCATTTTACTGTTTTCAACCTAATCCCTTTATTTTTTTTAAAAAAACAGTAATATTAAACTTATTTGTTTTTCTACCTTAAACCCACCGGTGGGCGCTGTTAAAGATACCGATTAGCGACTAGTAGCCGCTTGCTACAATCAGGCAGTGGAGACATTTCACCCGTAGGTTTACATTCAAAAACGCAGCACAGCACAAATATCCGTCTTACCACCACAAACACAAGCAGAAACACGTCCCAAAGATGCCTTTTCCCCCCAAAATAAAGAAATACAGAGCATTTTAACGGTTGAATTAAAAGGCACCAAAGCAACGGAAGACGGCTAACGTTAGCCTAGCTGCGCAAATTCCGCACGTATCGTATCAAACACCGACTCTATGTATCCGAGAACTCACTTAGGGATGTTACTGACAGTAATTCCCAAATGTAAACACATAAAAACCTTACGGAAACGCGACACAGGACACTTACCGTGTAGTTGGTTACGATAGCAGCATTCCTCTATAAACTCTGTGAAGTCTGGACGGTGTCAATTGGCCATATAGTCACACAACTTCCGGGTCTGTTTTTCAAAATAAAACCTTTCACAAAACATTGTTATACTTCTATTCTACGGCAATGTTCGCAGGGTGATGTGTGTATTTTCACAGTTTGGTGAGACAACGCTGCTTTCAATTTTATCACATGTCGTCAACTTGACAATGTAGATTTAATCTTTCATCTCGGCTGGTTTATTGCCACTTATTGTCCAGTATGCAAACTTCCATGCGCCACATGGAAACTTCACGCAAGTTGAAGTTCAAGTACATGTCCGCCAGTTCCGGTGTTGATGTGTCGCTTGCTGCGGGTAAACGTGCGGCAGACGGAAGGACATATGGAATGACCTCATGCTGACTGTGAATCAGTCCACTGCAGTACGTCAGTGAATAACAAGATACAGCACGTAACTGCGAAAATCAAAGACTGACTGAGGGCCGTCGCATCACTATGGAACAAATAACTCAAATAAAAATACACTAGTGTGCTAGTTCGGTAGCCATTGTTCAATGGCCCATTATGAGAGTGAATGAAAAACATGTCACACAGTTTTTTGTAATTTGTGACAACAACAATATACAACGGTAGTGTTATCAAAAGGGGAATTAGTTGCAAAGACAGACACTATTATCGACTATCGTTGGGACGAAAAGGTGTTCCCTGACCGGGAATCGAACCCGGGCCGCGGCGGTGAGAGCGCCGAATCCTAACCACTAGACCACCAGGGAAGGTGACAGTATACGCTATCTGTTATATATATAAACATAGAAAAAATGGCCACGCAAACAACAACTTGATGAGAGGTTGTATTGGAGGCTGCTCAGTAGGCTGTAATTATGGTGAAAATATAGGGTTGTTGACGGAAAGCAGGGCTGTGGCATGTCTTACTTCATGGTGGGAATAAACTCCCTAACTAAACTACTGCATTCAGCTGATGTGCAACACACTCAATGTTGGATTTAATGAGGAATGTCTCTGTTGATTGACGGTGTTTTATCACTGACGACAAGTAGTTTGTACCAAACTCCTGTCACCTCACTGACAACAAATATGTGCGTATATTCAGAATTATCAAACATAATAACTCTATATAATAAATTGCCACTCAGTGCAGAGTGGCAATTTAAAAATAATACACGTTATATTATTATTACTGTTACCCATCATTACATAAGCTAATTGATATATATATGACCATGGAAACTTAGGTATGTTTATCACCAGTAAGTTGGTACATAGGCATGGCCGTCATTTTGACTGACTCTTACTTTAACCAATCAGAAATGCGGTTACTCACTCGTCAAGATTCTAGCCAATTAAAACGCCTAATGGGCGTGTCCATACGACCAGCCGGTGGGGTTACTGTGTGAGGGGCTCGAGCGCAGAGTCTGCTCGGTTGTTGATGGAGGAAAGGAGAACGAACCAGGCATTATGAGGGTCCCCGAAACACTGATTTGGGCCGCTTTTCTCGTCCAGAAGGTGAGACAGGTCGCATCTACCACAGCGGAAACTGTTTATCTGTGTGTGTTTGTTTCGTAGCGGCGCCTGGTTGACATTTACTTATTTTTCCTAACCATTTTCCAACCGTGTTCCGGCAGTAGTTAGCTAGGATGCTATGCCTGTTAGCTTGGGCCTGGAAACCCACACATTACTCACCTCCAGATTAAATTATCTCCTATTGAGGCCCCTAAGTGTTTTTAACAGATTGTATCGACAGGAACACAGGTCTGGAAATGTCAGCTAACAGCAGGCTACAGTCAGGTAGATGCGCTAACGTGTCTGCGACCTGAGGACTGAATGTTTGCTGAGTTCAGCATCTCTGCATAAATACAATATAAAATCCGACTGTACCACGACCTGCTATGATGAAACAACTATTGTTACGACTCTGTTTATTGTCATAAATAGTAACCTTTTCTGCGTTAGAGCCTTTAAATAGTTAAGACGTACTGTAATAACGGTTTTAATAAGCCTTTGTTGACCAATAATATACATTGTTGTACGTAAACATTTTTCCAATCTCTAAATAAATACAGCCAAAATATACTATATGCTCAATATTGGAGAGTTTTGGAGTTTTGCTTTGAGTTTTAATATGCATGTTGTTGGACTTTGGGGTTGTGTTGCACCCAGCGGTGCAGGAAACTGCACAGATAGATGGAACATTTCAGCACAATTCTGGATGCAAATGTCATGCAAAGAGGCCTGTTGCTGGGAACAATAGTTCATATTTACCCCTCTCCAAGTAAAAGAACATTTCATGTACATTTGTACTGTTACTAACATTGTTGTCATGTCGACAGGTGGTGGGGGAGTATGGCATGGCCCATTTCAGTGACACAGGCAACAGCAAAGGAAAGGATTACTGCATATTCTTCAACCCGGAATGGGCACGTCTACCTCAGGACCTTAATAAGGCAGTAAGTCTTCCCAACCACAGAGCACAACGCTAATGCTTTAATGTCCATGTGATCAATAAAATTGTATTTTTAATGCGCTGCATACAGGATGCTTTCAGTGCCCATCTGTGGTCTGGCAGCTGCTCTATGAACCAGCTGCAAAATGTTGCAGACCTTTTAGCCTGAAAGCCTGTTGCAGTAATCCACTCAAGAGGAAATGAACAGATGAATCATAGCTCTGAAGTAGTTAGAGAAGTCTTTATTTTTGGATTTAATTTTATCATTTGGAAAAAAAAAACCCTGAACCAATCTTGTGCAAGTGTTTTAACACCAGGCAGAAATACTGTAATTGTATGTTAACTGCCACAAGCTTATGCTGCCTGATGGGGATTGTTCTGTTCATTTCCACTGATCTTGGAAGCATTTCTTTATTTTAAGGAAAGGAATAACTATTTTAAAGTTACTTTTGGTATTTTGAGAAATAAACATCAACTTACTGCTCTGTCATTAGTGAGCACAATTTCTTGTTGACCCAAACAGAATTTCCTCCAGCTGTGCAAAACCTTTTTGTCTTGTAGTCACGTCTCCAGATCTACGACCTGACAACATCAGTCCTGTGCTCACCCTATGATGTCCCAGAGGGAGGCTTCCCAAACAGCATCCCCATGGTGATGCGGGGCAACTGCACTTTCTATGAAAAGGTCCGACTGGCCCAGATAAATGGTGCCAAGGGGCTACTCATCGTCAGCAAGGACAGACTGGTAACGTCAAAAGAAATCATTTTTGCACCATGATTACAGAAAAAAATGTTTTTTTTTTTCATGGTTTTTTTTTTAATTCAATACAGACACCACCAGCAGGGAATAAGATTCAGTACGAGGAGATTGACATTCCTGTTGCTTTACTCAGCTACTCTGACATGCTGGACATAAGCAAGGTGAGAGGTCGAGTAGTTGACATACTTTTTTTCATGCTTTAGTTTTTTTCTTGTGTGCTGCTAAAGCTGTGTTTAACTCCCACAGACGTTTGGTGAAGCGAGACTGGTTGCCATGTATGCACCCAACGAGCCGGTGGTGGATTACAACATGGTGATTATCTTCTTGATGGCTGTAGGAACAGTTGCCATCGGAGGCTATTGGGCTGGCAGCAGGGACAGCAAGAAGTAAGTGGTCATGATGTGGGGACAGAGCTGCTGACTGACATTCACTATAAGTCTCCATGATTTCAACGCTTTAAACACTCAGTTCATTTTGAGTCTTTTATTTGTACAGAATGTTGACTTTTGATCATTTTAACAACTGTTTTACCTTGTTTAATTAATTTTAAAAATATAATTTTTAATAGTTTTATTACCGTACACAATTTTATCTCAGTATTTGCTGCTACATACCATTTAGTCCTCAGTGCTTCATTTAAGTCAAGGTCAGTTTATTACCAGGGAAGTCATCTCTGAGGGAAATGAGTCATATTTTTCTCTTGAGAGAGTGTGCTCATCTCTTTCTTTCGAACCAAGAGCTCAGCGTTGTATCCTTGGAACTTCCTAATGGCAGCATTACCAGTGAAGTGGCTTAAGCCAATCGGTGATGGAGTTGCCAAGGGGACTGATGCAGATGCAGTCTCTGACACACAGGCCCACAGGCAAAAACATGTGGTGTTTTGAACCAGAGAATGAAGTGAATGCCAGCCAGTCATAACCCTAACCCTAACCGACAGTAAATATTGACTGTTGGTGGTAGTATGGCCGTACTAGTTGCTGTGTAAGTCACAACCAGCAGTAAGTACATGTTAAATAAAACAAAAGAAAGAGGAAACGTAAGAGGCTTACACACTGTTTCCCCCTGGACATCGTCCCACGGTCCAAATCGGCGCCTTTAATTTCTCCTCTTGCAGACGCTACATGAAGCACAAGCGAGACGACAGCGCAGAGAAGCAGGACGAGGAGACGGTGGACGCCACCCCCATAATGATGGTTGTGTTCGTGGTCACGGGCTGCAGCATGTTGGTGCTCCTCTACTTCTTCTACGACCAGCTGGGTATGACACAGCCACAATATAAATATACACACACACACGACTCGAACAACTTATTTTAACAAGTAATTTTCTGGTATTCGTTCAGTTGAGATCATGATGAATGCTATTTGTTCTACTTCACTGTTTAGCCATTTGGGTTGTCGGCATCTTTTGTGTGGCGTCCTCTGTCGGCCTCCACAGCTGTCTGTGGCCTTTTGTCAGGAGGCTTCCGTTCTGCAAGTGCAGGTGAGAGGATTTACATCATCGTGCTGTTTACACCTGCCACATATTGTTTACACTTTACATATTGATTAATACCTAGAGGCAGAATATTAACAACACACTGTTGGTCTTTGTGTCGTTACTGTTGTCGTGTTCATGTTCGTTAATTGACTCGTGGGCATGTTGTGATCACAGGATCCCAGAGAACAACCTGCCATACTTCCATAAGCGGCCACAGATCCGCATGTTGCTGCTGTCTGCCTTCTGCATCGGAGTCAGCGTCACCTGGATGGTGTTTCGCAATGAAGACCAGTAAGTGCAAAAGAAACAGTGGCACAAACACATACAGAGACAACAGCAGCATTATTCATGCTGCATATACAAGAAAATGGATTATATATTAAAACAAACATTATATTTGCAGCTTTCCGTCTATTTAGATGATCATGTTGGGTTTATAAATTACATTATATGAAGGTGATGATGATGACGACAACAGTGTTGGCTCACTGCCTCTCTTGTGTTGTGTCCTCCAGGTGGGCGTGGGTGTTACAGGACTTCCTGGGAATTGCCTTCTGTCTCTACATGCTCAAAACAGTCCGACTGCCCACATTTAAGGTGGCCTCTTACTGTCATATATTTAACCATCATCATATTTAACAGTGTTGTACTAAATAAGTGTTGTCAGGGTTATGTACTGTACCTCTCTCTGTCTGTCTGTCTGTAGGCTTGCACTTTACTACTGTCGGTCCTTTTTGTCTACGACGTCTTCTTCGTATTTATTACACCGTTTTTAACAAAGGTACGTGGAGGCATTTTTCTCTAACGCCTCTTCATAGATCTAGAGTCTTCTTATTTAACCTGGGCTTTTCCTCCAGAGCGGGGAAAGTATAATGATGGAGGTAGCGGCTGGTCCTTCAAACTCCTCCTCGCATGAAAAGGTGCGTTTGTTTTTTAAATTCCTCAACTCCCTTTAGGGCTGGATGGGGTTTAGTGTAGTTACAGGATCATAACAGTTAAATTGACCTCTGCCCCTCCTGCTCTGAATAGCCCCTTTCTGCTCAGAGGAGAAGTACCTAAGAGTAATACTGATGATTCTGTTCTCTCCAGCTTCCCATGGTGCTCAAGGTGCCCAGGTTAAACTTCTCCCCCCTGGCCCTTTGCGACCGGCCCTTCTCCCTCCTGGGCTTTGGCGATATCCTAGTACCAGGTAGTTATCATTTGAAGTAAAAAAAAAACGGACCGATTAAAATTGATCTGGACCGATGGTGAATGATCTTCTCTTTACTTGCTGTCAGGTATGCTGGTGGTCTACTGTCACAGGTTTGACATTTTGACACAGTCCTCCAGGATCTACTTTGTGACCTGTACAATCGGTATGTATTCTGACAATGTGTGTGTGTGTGTGTGAGCAGTGGTAATTGTTAAAATTGCACTGCAGTAGTATTAAAAGTCATTAGACAGATAAAACTCATCTTAAAAGCTGTGTGCTTTTGCTGATGCTGCAAGTAGTTTTCTAAGAAAACATATTAGTTGCTGTGATCATTGGTTTGGTTAAGTGGTGTCCACATGCTGGACACCACTGGACACCTGTCCTCCAGGAATACTGACCTTACGTTTTCCTGTCTCTCCTGTCAGCATATGGCATCGGCCTGCTGATCACCTTCGTGGCCCTGGCCTTGATGCAGATGGGTCAGCCAGCCTTGCTCTACCTGGTGCCTTGCACTCTGCTCACCAGCCTCACTGTGGCGCTGTGGCGCAGGGAGCTGCCCCAGTTCTGGAGTGGAAGTGGATTTGTGGTGAATACCAGTTTGATATGACTGCCTACTGCCAAGGACCTAAAAGACTTTAACAAAAAGAAAAAGGCAACAAAACCCACAAAGATCTAGTTTCATCGCTCTGTGCCCTTCATTTTACTGTGGGTGTAGTATAGCCAGCCTGCTGCAGGGGGCTCCACTGTCTGCCAGTGTCACTGCAGGTGTTCTTTCATTGGCTTGCTCCTTTACTTGTGGGTAGCTGCTGCCGGAATAGTGTGTCCATAAAAACACATATGCAGGTTTTCAGTTGACCTTTCACTGCCACATACTCAAGGTTATAGCTGTAGCTGGTGTCTACAGACAATGAATGAAAACTTCATTTCATAAATCAAAACAAATCTTAAATAATAGCTGTTAAACATACATCAATTCCAGGAATAATGCAGGCCAAACATAATAAGGGTTACATAACATCCAGCTCAGGAGAACAATGGCAGCCATGACACACAAACAACTGCAAACACACTTTCATCTTTCAACAAGCCACCAAATAATAATCTTCACAATTAAGGACTGAGATGTTCAACTGCACATTTTACAAAGAACAAATAAATAAATAATAAAAACTTACATTGCCAGAAACACAGCTACTCCTGGGAAACACTGAACACACACACACAGCCCTGAACAATAGAAATCAGGTGTGGCAGAAAGGGGAGGTGTGTCTCTGAGTTGTGGAGGCTGGACCAGGAAATGATTGACGGGACGTTCGATCACCTGCTGAGGGCTCGTTTGTGACTAGATATGTTTTGTTTGTGTGTTTGCACATCTCTGATTTGACTGGTGACCATTTAGCAAACTGGTGATGTAGATGGCTTGTTATTTTTAAAACTGTGTCTAGTTTATTGGGCCTCATGCCTCCTGTGGGTTTATTTGGACTGGCGCTCTTTCCTGTGATACCTCTGACAAGAAGAAGCCGGTAACGCCTGTTCAGTTTGATTTCAGTTGTCAAAGACGTGATGAGAGGAATGACTGTATCATCGTTTCTGGTTGTGTGTCAAAACCTCAGCTCTTGTGTATTTGCATTTGTCATTAAATGATACGTTTTCAGCCTGACGGATTCTTCTCTCCCTCTTGCAGCCAGCCACAGTGCTCGCACCGATCAACTGTACACAAACTGCAGCTCCACAGCCAGAGGGGTCCCCCACTAACTTGGAGCCACAGACAGCCGAGTCGGCCAATCAGAGCGAAGACCTGCCCCAGCGTCCGCCTCAGGAAGCGCCCCCTGCTGAGAAAGATGAGGACAAAGATAAAAGCAACTGAACGGACTCCTCAACCCACGTTTTCCATTTCACTTCATGTTCTCTTTCGTTGTCGACATTTCTACATTTTGTCTCAGTCAATGGACATTTTGAGCGCAGACGTTTTATTTGCACTCGGAGAAGGGAAGAGCAGAGGAGGTCTGGGAACGGACGCACAAAGTGGAGGCAGCGAAGCTGGCAAACATGCAAAGTATAAAACCAGCACAGCAGCTCCAACACCTTCATCTACGAACATACTGTGCAGTCGACTCGTGGTGGAAAGGACATTTGTTTACGTTTAGTACTTAAGTTACTTAAGTGCAGTTATACTTGAGCATTTCCATTTTATGCTGCTTCATAGTCTACTTTATTTCGGAGGTTGGTATCGTACTCTTAATTCACTTCATCTATTCAGTAGCATTAATGTTTAGATCAAGATTTAAGAGAACCGTCATCTACTGAGACGAGACATTTCCCTTCCTTTAAATAACAAGGATAAATATCAAGTATTACAAAACTATGAAACTGAAATGATACATGCTTTTACTTTTGATTTGCTGAAAATATGCATACTCCTACAGGAGTAGGATTTTGAAAGTGGGAATTTTAATTGTACTGCTTCGACGCCGTTGTATCGATATAGTGTCTGAAGACCAGATTCCTTCTTCCGTCAGTGTTCTGTGCTGCCTAAAAAGGGAATGAAAATGTAAAAAGATAGAGGCCGTTGAAGACTAAATGTTCCCGTGACGCTCAGCTGAGGCTCTTAACCACCCCACAGGCAGGGTTAAAGGTCGACACTCGCGTGGGCCATGAAAAGCTGGCTGGGGAAGTTAACAGTGTAACGTTTTGGACAATCTTTGTTGGAGGTAGTTGTGAGGTTAGATGCTGTCCTCTGAAATCTGAGGGCTGTGAAATCTGCAAAGAGAAACATTGAAGCACTTAAACAGCTGCATTACATTACGTCCCCTTTTCTCCCATGCATTATGAAGTACGTAGAGTTACTACTGCAGCGTTTCATAACTAACATGTAAAAATGTGGTGCTATCATGGTTGTTGACTGACTAAGCCAAAGCTATTAGATTCTTTTTAAACACAAAAAAGAACTGCATTGATGTTTAATCGCTGTACGTTTGATATATTTTGCTTTGCATGCTACGATTTTGACCTTTATATAAAAACAGTGTATAATCTATAAAACAGGATTTGTATGCATTATTGGTGGCATAAAAACATTGGCCCAGGCAGTTTTGTTCCCCGCGTGGATATTATTCATACTGTCTTAATACCTGGGTTTGGCCTTATGGTGTCCATGTTGGGAGATGCAGTACAATGTGTACTCTATTAAAAAAAAAAATAAGGAAAACTGGAGTGCTGTCTTCAAATGATGATTTGCTGCAGTGTCCTCATTTGGTCTCAGAACATCTATATGTCCAGCACCAGAGCCCAGCAGTCGCTTTACTCTGTACATCACATGGTGGACTCTCATTTATTTATGATGCTGGTGAGCGTTGAGGGTTAAAAATCACGTTTGTCAGTTTAGTTGTCTGGGTGTGCGCCCCCTACTGATAACAACAGAGCAGTGACTTTGTTGTCACCAAGTTGCTTTTTAATGCCTCTGTAAAGGAGCACATACAATAAACAGCCGTATTTGAGATTTGATGCGTTTTTCTTGCACAACATAACAAAGAATTAAATGGAATTTCGTGTCAACATGTGATATCATTTCACCTCTAGCCGATTCTTAATGCTTCATTTCACTGAGGGCTCTGCACTGCAGCACGCGACGTTCATTCCTGTCAGCGATGTAACGACGTCAGCAAACCTGTCACTGCATGATCATCAATCACGCCGACACTCGAACCACTTCCTAAAACAGCGAGGCTTTTATACGTCACCGGTGACGTCACTCGCCCTTAAGGAAGCAGGCTCCGACGCGCGATTCACGAAAGACTTTAAAATTTTAATTGCAATTTTACTAATTGAAGTAAATTGAATTCCTCCACACACACACACACATACGTCACAACACTCACAGATACACAGTACATCTTTTTTTAGGGAGAAAATATTTTTTGTAATATTCGTGTGATATTACGTTTCTTTTCACGCATTGTTGTCAAACGTCGGTTCACAGCCTCCAGGTTACTCGAACCCCCCACCACCTGTGTGTTTGCCATGTTTGATCAGCCCCAAATACAGGAGTTCAAAGAGGCTTTCAACATGATTGACCAGAACAGGGATGGTTTTATTGACAAGGAGGACCTTCATGACATGCTGGCCTCATTAGGTAGACATGACGGTGTACTCCGTTCACATAGACACACTTACAGTGATGTTCACTTCATTTACTGAAGAAAACAATGGCAACATTAAAAACTGTTTTCATAGAGTCAGTATGCGCGTAGTGTTTGAGAGCCACTAAATTCAAACCTCGGCACTCTGACCTTTTCTTTTCCCAGGCATGAACCCTACCGACGAATACCTGGAGGCCATGATGAATGAAGCACCTGGTCCAATCAACTTCACTATGTTTCTGACGATGTTTGGAGAGAAGCTGAACGGCACAGATCCCGAGGATGTGATTGGTAATGCGTTTGCCTGCTTCGACGAGGAAGGAACAGGTGAGATTTAATTGCAGCTGCTACCCGGTGTACATAATGTTCGAGGTCTGCTACTCGCCTTCCATTCAAACTGCACGTCCAACCTACAGGTGTGATCCAGGAGGAGAACCTGCGGGAGCTGCTCACCACAATGGGCGACAGATTTACAGATGAAGAGGTGGATGAGCTCTTCCGTGAGGCCCCTATTGACAAAAAAGGCAACTTCAACTATGTAGCATTCACGAGTATTTTAAAGCACGGTGCAAAGGATAAAGATGATTAGAGATGATGTTGTCGGATGAGTTTCATTCTATACATCCATTGTTAACGGGTCTCCACGTGTTTCACTATTTATATCCTGCAATGATGTTCATAGTAAAGCTTCACTGGTATATACTGTACTGAAGGTCATCTGTTGCTTTTTGGAACATACCTCTGGATGATCCTCAACCCTACTTTTAAAGCTTATTTGCACATCCGCACATGGAATCCACTGAACTTCTGTCCATCCTGGGAGAGGGTTCCCTCACATGTGTCCCTCCCTGAGGTTTCTGCGTTTTTTTCCTTTGTTAAAAGGTTTTTCTTTTGGCAGTTTTTCCTCACCCTTGCTGAGGGTGTAGATGTTGCAACCTGTGCACTTTGTCAAAGCCCTGTGAGGCAAATTGTAATTTGTGAATATGGGCTGTACAAATAAAATTTGTTTGATTGACACCTGGGATAACTACACTAAGGGTCTGTATAAGCTAATGAAGTTATATGTAAAGACCTTAGGGATAAAGCTGGAAATAAACATCTGTTTTTGGCTTTTTAATTAAATCCTTTGTATCCTATGAATTAAATTGTAGTCTGAGACAAATTAGTCTAAATGATTTTTTTAATTCCTATGCTGACATAAATTGTTGGTTTATGTATGAATATGATGATGTGTATTTAGGTTGAGGTCTCAGAACATCTAAACGCCCAGCACCAGAGCCCAGCAGTCGCTTTACTCTGTACATCACTGTAGACACATACTGGACTCATTTATTTATGATGCTTGTGAACTAAGTTCTGTGTTGAGGGATAAAGGTAAAAATAAAGTGGTCAGTTAAGTTGTCTGGGTGCAATGTTTATCAGGACATGAGATTATCTATTCACTATGGAATTTCCACAAATTTGTCAGTGCTACAACTCAGATGTGTTAACATCTGATATAATTTAGCCTCCAGCTGATCTTTCAGCATGGAATGTGAATTCCTGTCAACGATTTAATCCAGACTGGGAAAACTGAAAACTGCACAGCTCCTGTATCTGTGAAATTGACATCATCTTGAACTCAAATTAAGATTCCTTAAACCACACAACGTTAGTTGACAAAACACAAGGCTGTAAAGTCAAACATCTGTTTATTCCGTGACCTGTCAGTTGGGGTCTAGATGATGCTGTATGTGAAACAGCAAATGTTGTCAATGTAACAATGAATCAATGTAACGTTAAGCTTTTAAATGACCCGGATATTCTTCAACATCTGTCTGGTTTTAAACTAAAGCAATCCTGCTAATACTGTGTTGAAGACCGTCACTGTCCAGTCAGGAAGTGCAGAAACAGCCTCCACAGAAAAACTGGAGCTTCTCTTCCTTCACGTTTCATCATATTCACCAATTTGCAGACAGTTGTTCCACCAAACATTAATTTACCACCAGACACCGAGGAGCAGGTCCTCGTAGATTTAAAGTGATTTGACTCATTCTGATTCAAGATGATGTGCTTGGCACTTCATATTTAAACAGATGTGAACTCATCAAGTCCATAGCTTCCTCACAAGGTATTTTCTCATTCATTAAGTTAAAAAAGAATGTGTACAAGTTAAGACATGAGTGCTAAACGGTTAAAGACAACCTACTTTCATTTAAAATAAAAATGATAAAATGGTAACTTCTTAGGAAAAAAGCTTTAGACCTTACATTTTAGCAACAGCTTTAAAAAAAATCACAAAATATTCTATTCTCTTTACTAAATGTACAAATGACCCTGATTCTTTCATCTTTTCTTGTAAAACACGTCCATCATTTTTCTTTTTTTCCCCACCATGATCAACTCATTCCAACAGCTGCATTTCCACAGGCATGACACACATGAACACTGGGTCCTGAGGTCACAGCTCCATCAGTCTTTCTGTGCTTTTAAGTCTTTGTGCTGGACGAGGCCTCATCCCAACTCCAGCCTGCCGCTTACTATTAAATGAATATTACCTTCTCTTTGCCCTTTTCCAGAATCTCTTTGGGAAACGGCGGTGGAACTGGCGGGGGAACCTCACTCCTCTTTTGTGTGCTGAAGGACTGAGATGTTTTCATATTGTGGCCAGATCCTGGTGATTTGAAGGTATCTGAAAGAAGATTGGAAAAAAAAAATGTTTAAAATAAAATAAAGTGTTGACTGTGACAGCTGTTCATCATGTGGCAGCCATGATCTTTGGGCCCCCTGCAGGAACTGTGTGTTATAGCCATTGATAAACTGACATGAATCTCACATTTCTGATTTATTTGTGTGTGTAAATTCTCTTGGGCCGTCCATACCTGATTGGTGGATCCTCTTCGGACTGGCATTCCTCTTGGCTCTCAGACTGCCTCCTTCTTTCCCCGTCACTCGGATGGGCAGCACCTGGTTTACGTCTATTGAGGCTGAAAGTAGAAAGAGAATAATGGGGCTGTTGTTTTTAATTGATTAAAATGACACATCTGGAAACAGAAAAAGGTTTTAAAAGTTACACTGAAGCTGTTTGGGGCCAACAAATGAAGAACTTGTCTGTATATTTATTGCACAGTTTCAATTAATGAAAGACAAAGACCTTTTTTTCTTCATGAGTTGGGAATAGAACAAAAAATAAATAAATAACACAATCATGCACAAAGATTTAAAGCTTTAAAACAGTTTTGTACCAGAACGTAAAGTGATGTATCCTGACCTGCACTGTGAGCTCTCTGGTGGGAGCTCTTCATCTTGATGCCTTTCTCTTTTCCTTTGGACAGAGTAGCCAGCTTGGTGGGAATCTGCTGCTGTACTACAGGGGGTTTGTGCACCTGGTTGGTGGTGCTGATCAGGTGGATGGGCAGATCGGACTTGGTCGTTTGTGGGTTGATGCTCTCTTTGCGTGGTGGAACCTTTGGAGGAATTTCCATGGGGTTTGCAGTTGTGTGCAAGATGTTCGATTTGAGAGTTTGGGTCAGACCTCCGTTCAATAAGCTTCCTCTGAATGATGGGAAACTGGAGATACTCTGGTACTGGCAAAACAGAGGAAATACAAAGGTCAGACTGTTATTTAAAGAAGAGACATCAGCTAAGATCAACTTTGACCTCTAACAGTGATGAGTCTTAACAGATTCTTAACTGTAACAGATTATTTTTCCTTGGTACTTTTGTCCTTGTAAAATACTAAAAATGACTCAGCATTTTATATTAACATCACATTGTACTTCTTTGTGTTGGATATAAAACGGGTAAAATAGTAAGTGCATTTTCAATTTCAGCAATCTAAGAAAAATGATGGAAAGACAATCAATGTTGTTGTTATTGACAATCAATGTTAATAATATTGACACTGATTCAGCTTCCTATTCCATTGCTTACGTGTGCAGGTTCATCATAGTTGGAGTATCCTGGGTTTGGGTTGTGCAATAGTTTTAACTTTAACTTCTCCTGCAGCTGCTCCAAGCGCTCCTTCTCCTGAGTCAGACGCTCCCGCTCCTTCTCCACTGATTTTGTGGACTCCCTCAGTCTCTCCAGGTCATGCTGGTAGTTTTCCCACTGCCTCTCCAGCTCGGCCTTTTCTCCATTTAGCTTCTCCTCCCACTTCCTGCAGTCCTCCTCCCTCTGCTGCAGCTGAGCCTCCAGAGTCTCGATCTGTATCCTCTGCCGCTCCCTCTCCTTCTCCCACCGCTGCTGCTCCTCACGATGCTGAGCCTGCAGTTTGTGCAAGTTTGCGAGTTCCTCCTTGTGTTTCTCCAAGTTGCGATGTTTCTCCTGCTCGAGCAGCACGTTGTTGTAATGCCGTGTGGGCTGCTGGCTGTTGGACTGAAAAGCATGCTGCAGCCCAATCTGACTGTCCTGCTGGGCAACGACTGCCTGCATATTGAAAATAAACAAAGCAGCAACAAACTCACAATTCCTTCTTCTTCTTTTTTTTAAATTACATATGTGTTTTTATTAAAATAATAACAGTGTATTACCTGTAAGCTGTGGAGCATCTCTGCAACCATTACTAGCCTGTCACACACCTACAGAGAAAGATTATTGGCAGATGTCAATATGAAAACAAATATTAAAAATAAACAACAAATATAAACAAAATAACAGTTAGAAATTGTTACCACTGCTTCAGGTAACTGAATGGAGGCTGAATTGCAGTTTGGCTCTAGGGGTGTGTCATCATCAGCCTAAAAGTAAAACATCACAACCAAGGTGAATACTGTATATTTAAGTACCAAACTGGAGATACAGTTAAGATCCTTTAGACCTGGCTTACTCACAGACTCTTCCACGCCTTCAGAGTAGTACATTTCCTGGATCTGAGGATTGCTACTGGTGGGACTGATGTACAGAGCACTGCCTTCACCACTCTCCAACCCCTCAGACACATCTCCACCTGAGGACAGTAAATTATACACCATCAAACACCATCAGTCAACACCATCAACATATGAACATGTTATCCTACTTTTTACTGATAATGGTTTACAGTTACAGATACTACACCTTGTATAGATTCTTATGACCTGATCTGTGTGAATATGGGCTAAACAAGTAAAAACACCACTTGAGTGGTCTATGCCCGCCTGAGCGGCCCTTCTTGCATCTTACTCTCATCCAATGAAGGGTTTTGGTCTTTTATCCTTGAGAAGAACAGGATCTGCAGATTTTCCACTGAAGACAAAAGGAACAAAAAAGTTTTTTAGTCTCTTCCTCTGCTGAAAACACGCTGAAGTGGTCATGACTTGGATTTGATGGAAAACAAACAAGAACACATCTCACTTTTCCTTCAATGCTTCATTCATAACTAAAAGCTTTACGCTTTCTGCCTTATTCTTCAGGTCAAAAGAAAAAAAGACGCAGCATTATTCTTTGCACTTACCCTCATCAATGGCACCCTTGAGCAGCGTCTCCCCCTGCTGGAGGTCAGAAGCATCTCCTCGGAGCAGCAGCCCTCGGTGCGGTGTTTCCTGCTCAGTCAGACTTTCATAAAGAGCAGCAAAGATCTGCTGCTTCTCTGCCAGACAATGTATTATCTGCTCATCCCACTCCCTGAGAGCATCTGAAAAGTAACAGCATGTTTGTCTGAACTAATGTGATGAAAATGCACAGAAATAAACATAACTGAACATTCAGCACGATGACGAGTTACTGCTGGGGTGATCTGGTGGTCTGTGTGATTTACTGTACAAGTGTGTCTCTCTTGACTTTGTCTTACCTTGACAGAGCTGCACTTTAGTGAGCAGTTCGCGATGCAGCTCCTGTTGTGGATAACTAGAATATAAAACAGACATCTAGCTCAGTAATGTCTTTCATGAATATATTTATAAATTCAACATTTTTACTTTTTTCCCCCCCAATAAAACTCTCCTCCTGGGCTTACTTTTCCACAGCCTCCCGTATGAGGGACATCCAGGTGATGCGTTCATCTCTGGAGCCCATGTGGAGCTCGTACATCTCCGGCAGGCTGGAGGTGCAGGCACAGATCAGGAACATGGCTTTGTCTTCATGGGCCACTTCCCTCACTATCAGACCCTGGAGGGAGATCACCGAGGGTTTGTTGTCCTGCATAAATCACAACGAGAAACCAAAGTTTATTAGTGGAGCAATTATCCATGATGATAATAATATTGCGATTTATTGTATAAATATGTATACATATATATGTAATATATATTTAATTTCCTTGAGGTATTTCTGAGATATTGTGTTTATGAGAATAGGACAAATCTAATGCCTTTCAACATAAAAAGCAGACAAGGACGAAAATATAAATTCTAAATGTAAGGTTTCGGTAGCTCTCACCAAAGCAGCAAATACAAGTTTCTGATCCTTCTCTTGTAAGAGGAGCAGGACGTTTGACAGCAGCACAGCATGGATGTCTAAAGAGGAAGATCAATGCTGTTCAGTATCAGAACAATACAAATATTCCATTTGGAGTCTATTACAGGATGGAGTCTAGACTTAACATCATTGACACTTTGTTAATGACAGATTGCCACACTGGTAAACTGGTTCCCAGAATCCATTGTCATTTACCCAACTGAATCTCCTCCTGAAAGACGAGTACACTGCCATCCCCATTGTTCTCATTCATTCGCTGAGCTGCCAGTAACTGGATGATTCATCTGACAAAGTTTCATCAAACCGCAAATGTAACTGACGTCAATTTATATTTTGACCTTTGTTGACTACATAACGATATCATTTTAAAAACTCTAAAGGGCTTTTGTATGATATACATACAGGTGACAAATGTCGAAACACGAGTAGAAAAATAACAACCCAAATAAAAACATCAGGGGGAGATTTCATACTGAGTTTTCTTCTCAAGCTTTTATTTACATTTAGCAGTATTTCAAAGTTCTATCTTTCTAAAGCTTTCTTTAGTTTACACTTTATTGGATGGTCAGATGTAAAGACATGTGGCGAGTGGGGTACAACATACAACAGAGCTACCCCCTTGGAAACCTGCACTAATCAGATCAGACTGACTTGCTCCTGTTAGACATACATGTACGGTAAACAGTAAACATGGACTAATCCTCAATGTCAATAAACTGGCCACATACCTTTCTGTTTGCCAGAGGACTTCCAGGTGACGGCGCCCTCATGCAGCAACGTCCTCTCTCCATTCATCAAATCCTCTCTGCGGAACAGCTGGCCGCCCGTCACCCGGCCCTGAGACTTCGGCTCCAGAGACAGGATGATATCTCTCAGACGAGTCATTTTCTCAATCTCACTGACCTGCGTGTTCACCTGAGAGATGACATCTTTTATCTGCACCAAGCCCTGAACCAGTGACTCGTACTCATCTGTGTCAGCTGTAGGGAGCATGAAATATATCAATCAACTATCCTATATTTATACACATACATACATTTAATACACTTTAAAGTTATTTCTTAGAAAGACGGAAAGGCTGAGGAATAACTTAAACGACTATAACAGCTTGTAGAAAGGAAGGTAGGGTGAGGGTGAGTGGTGAGATTTTACCTTCAGTGTTCTGTATGATTCGTTCCACCAGGACGGGATATTTTGTGATGCGTTGAGTTACCAGGAGAAAACATTCAGGGATCCCCAAGCGTCGCACTAAAGGAAGCTGACCTAGTTTCTGTAAAATGTAAGAAACACTTCCTGATGTAGCACAGCAGACTGGACACATCAGTTATTCTGCATTTTTTTCTTTTCAATTTCATTTTCTTTTTTGGTCACATTGATGATTTTGCTCCAGCATCACAGATGTCTTGGTAGATTCATTAAAATCACTGTTGTTTGTCCTGCCTGTGTCTTGAACACCTCCTGTAGTAAGATGAAATTTCTTACCCTTATAAGAATCTGAAACTTCTTGTTGTTCTGCAGCTGCTCTTTGTAGAAGCCGATGGCTTTGTTGTGATTGCCGCAGAAATTGCTGTACCACTCAATCATTCCCTCTCCCAGTGAATCTGAAAACTATTAGAAAAGAAAAACATTACATGTAAATTTATAAGACCCTCATCTGATAGTAAAAATGTTGCACTGAGGTTACTTCTTGTCACTGAGACTTTGCATAACAATGTAGTTTGCATGCATTGTTTTATGTAAAATTGAATTTGCAGAGAGCTGGATGAACAACTGTTACTGTAATTTCACTCGCGACTGTATGCCGAGTGGAAATAAGAATTTTAATGACAGACCTGTCATTAATAACTTACTCTTATAAATATAAACTCTTTTGTCATAATTTGCATAACGTGTCATGCGTGCTCTGTGCATTCATGATATTGAGCACAGTGGTAAAAATTTAATTTTTGGTATGTGATGCCAGTGACACAGCATCATCCCTTGGCTTATAGACCAAACACGCCCATCTTAAGTCTACTTTACTATTTTAGATATACCTGCCATTCTTATGGACCCTTAGTCAGCACACCCACAGAGACTTGGAAAGTGGGTGAATATGCTATATTAAGAATGTGGTGTTGCTAAGCAGGAAAAGCAAGGGTGTAATATAAAGATAAGTATTTAGTCCTAAATAAACTGGATGATTGAATGATTGTAATTAAGCTTTAAATGTCACCTGTATAGGACATTGTTTTAAAAGTGCAATACACAACTATGCAATTTTGCAATTCAGCAATTTGAGTTGTGAGCTTGTGGATAAACTATCCATTTTCAAGAACTGGGATTAAAAAGATCAACTTGAATGGTTCAATGCAATGATTTATTATCAACAATATCATGCCTGGCATCTAACCTACCTGGGAGAGGAGTATATCCCCCAGCTGTGTGATTTCCTCCTGACTTTGGTTTTGGCGTGCTTTGAGGCAATTGAGGAAGTGCTGATGAAGAGTGAGGAGGGATTCCACTCCATGGAAGAGCCCCTCCAGTTTGCCGTCCTCGATGAGGTGAGACTGCCTCAGTTCGTGCATATAGACATAATGGAGGATTTTTAAGGTACGTACATGGTGCATCTCTGTCTGCATCAACTCTAGGGGAGGGATAAAGACGTACATTTTAGTACTATGTAAAAAAGAAAGAGGCCCATAGGCAAAGCAATTAGCTTTAATTTAAAAAATGCAGTATGTTCTTAGTTGAACTGTCCTGTTGCATAAAACAGAAATGCTGGTGCCATTACCTAATATCTTGGCAAAGTCGTTTCAGATAAAAGGGCTGCTGTCACTCAGAAAACATTCCTCGTCATCTTAATTAAAAGGTACTGCCTGTAATCCTATCTGCTTAGACAATGCAATGACTGCATGCTGTGCAACCAGTAATCAGAGATTCTTCTTTACTGTGATGGTAAAGGTTTGTCTGTATATATATATGCACACTTACTGAGATAATACAAAAAATGGGGTGGTTACATTTTTATTTATCCTCCACAGTAAGAGTATATACGGGTTTAGGCTGGTCTGGCCTACCATAGATGACATCCTGTCTTTTAACAGCCTCTTTGCTCAGGGTCCTCAGGTAATTCTGGTCCACAGCAACACTCCAGGTCTCTGCCTCCAGGTTTTGGGCATCAAACTCCAGCTCATTTCGTAGGCGAGCATAATGGGAATCTGAATGATATAATAATCAGTTCAGTCATAAATGGTTTTGCAAATGTTTTTTCATACACCATATGGAATATTTGCACCATATTTGAACAGAGCATAGATGGATTAACAAACTAAATAGGAGAGGATAGAAAGATAGAACAGTACAAGGAGCTTTTATCAGTTTCGTCACTGCTGATCATGACCAGCTGACCTTCTAGGTTGATGGGTTCAGCCAAGGAGGAAGCTAAAGACTGCGTGTCCTCAGAGAACTTCAACCGCAGGCCCTCGACCTCATCCATCTGTGGCTGATGTGTGATGAAGTAAGGCTAAACAGGAAGTGTTTACAAAAACATTTTATATTGCATATTTGTCCACCACAGATAACACAATAAAGAAACGCAGCATATGACACAGAATCAGATTTTCTATCTTTATCATACCCAGAAAACATGTGACTATGTCGGAACTTCAGTTTCGTGTATGAGGAAGAACTAAATTGGGATACTGTCTGTTATAGTTTTAATGGAGGCCTCACACAAAAGATGCACAGTGGAAATAAGTTCTTAAAATAAAAGTTCACCAACCTGTGACTTGTCTCGTAAGAAGAGGAAGCAGGCGGAGGGCTGGATGTTATTGGGGTGACAGTCATACCTGGACTAATGAAGAAAACAGGGTGGCCATTGCCGGCTGGCGGAGAAATACTTTCCCCTGCACTGAGCTGGAGAAAGACCAAGAACCAGAAGCAGAGACAGGGAAATAATCTGTTTAACGAAGGTAGAAACATAAATACCTTGTGGGAGAATGAGAGAGGACTTAGGTCTTAAAACAACAAATGAAATTTAGCAACTGTGCTCACAGTCCTTTTACTGATATATTGATTAATGTGCATTGTCCTAATCAAATAAATAAATCAATCAAAAGAGAGAAGGAAAATTGAAGCGGATCACAGTGTGTACTATAGCTGTCATCTTGTTTACTCTCAACAACCACATAAAAACAAGAGCACAGAATAAAAGTAGAACAATGAAGTTTGTAGAAAATATTATATAAATTGAAAAAATAAAATAATTGTAAAATAAAATACAAAAAGTAACAAAAAAATAGTATTGTGTTCCACATGGTGTTATGCAGTACACGGACAATGTGTCACCCTATGAGACACAGAAAACTGCACTCTTTAAGGAACTGTGCATATAAACAAACCTTGTATTTTTTGTTACCACGTTTGCTGACTCACAATCCTTCAGACACACAGCTACCTGCAAAAGATACAGGAGGTTAAGTCAACACAGAAATTAATAATGCTAATTCCAAAAACAACTGGCTGTTACAAAACTGATCCAGCCCCATAGAGAGGAAACTGGTTTGACAAAATGTGACAGTACAGCTCAGGTCAGACCAGCTCTCAGGCAAGTAGAGAAACCGGAGCTGCACTGTGGTAACAGCAAAGACAAACCATATCATTTGTTTTTCAATGTAAAGTACTCTAGCTCTTATATCGACAAAGCTATATTATCGACTCAGCATTCTCCACTTGCCACTTGAGATACATATCTCCGCAGAGAGGGACGTACAAAAGTTAAAAGGCTCCATAATAAACCAGCAACTGACACATTTGGGTTTTATTTACAGTGATAAGTCTATTTACTCGTGACACTGGAAAGAAAATACAAATGGTAAAAAAACAAAAAAAAAAACAAAACGATTAGACCAGTGGATGAAAGCATAAGTGGAAACTGCAGGAAACTACTGGAATCGGATGCTCTCAGGTCACAGTCTGATTGGATTAAATGCCAAATGCAACAGAGTCTGTCCCAGATCAAGACCGGCACCTGATTCAGCACTAGCACTGTTTGTGACAAATCAGACAGGAAGTGGAAAACAGCTCTTACTTTGGGTGGCAACATAAATCACACTCAACAAATAAACTTCAACAAAGCGTGACAGAGAATGATTAAACCTAAAGGGATGCGATGTGTGAACGTGATAAGCATTTCCTATGAATCGTCCAGTTCCAAAACGCCATTTTAATTCTGTCGATTATTTGTAAAGCGGAATGGGATTTAGAAGAAAAAGCAACATTTGTTTAAAGTCTGACACACCTAAAAACACACATGAGTGTTTGACTTCAGAGGCTCTGACACAAATTCCCACAGCAGCTTTCCTAGCCTCTGGCTCACCTGTCCCACACACCATGACACTTGCGTCAGATCGAGAGCAGAAACATTAATGCCAGTGTCTGCACCACTCTACATCCTGTACACTGTTTGGTTTATATCCTGAGAAATATATTCTAATATCAAGGTACATTTGTAAAATCACAGCCATGAAAACTTAAAACTGCCATTTCAAAACAGTGTCGGATTTTGCCTTTTAGGCCACTGGACTAATTGAAAAAAAAAAAACGCAAATCAGACATAAAGTATTGTTTTAATTTGTTGCTTCTCATTCTTATTTCAATAGATGGTGACACCTGGGGAAAAGTCACAGAGGTCATAAAGATTCATCCTCTGGAAGGATGACAGTATTTCATTACTCTTCAAGAGATATCACATGACATCTGTCATTTGTTTTTTTCAGTTAATGAAAAAAAAAACTTCTAGTACTACTTGCTTGGGAACATTTCACTAAACCTTTGTATCACATTACTTTCTCTAATGACTTGTTTCTGAGAGTCATGGTATGTTATTAGCTATAGTGTGGTTGTATGGATCAACCCCTTGTTGAGTGGCAGCCACACCTTAAATGATTCACACTGAGAGAAAAGGGAAGCGGCATGAAATACGGGTCATCCCCTGAAGAGACAAAACAAGACCAGCAAGTCTGCCAAGTATCCTGCAGAGTACTGAGAGACAGGCAGGAAAAGAAAACAGCTGAATGCTGTGGTTGTGGAAATAAGCCTCACTTAAAGAAAGACATGGGTTCTAATCACTTTAACAGCAAAATAATTAAAGCAAAGGAGAGCGGCTCATGTCACGAGGAGACAATGTGAAAGGGCCTGGTGGTTCATCGCCCAAATGTGACATCGCTGGTTAAGAACTGTGAAACTATATCCATTACCATGAGGAAGCTGTATACGTCAACAAAGAAACCAGAGATCTGCGTTGCTCTTGTTACACATAAACCCTGAAGAGGATTTCTTCTTCTGTTGTTTACTTGTAGATGGACAACATTTAGGTGCATTACCACCAAATTACATTACATTAAACCACATTTGTCGCCTATTATGATCAGCAAGGCGATGATAGGGGACTATTATGTCCACATGGACCAAAAGACTGCATTTGTTTCACAGGGGTATCATTCCAGTGATAAAAAACAGTGACTGAAATACCTTCCCGTTCACTGCAACAAGTGTAACTTACACTTTTCTGACACTGAGGTCACACAGTTACTCATTAACTGTGAGACACTGGGTTGTGTTTTTACCTTTAGTGGTGTTAAATGTTAGACACATGCCAATGTGTTTGTGTCAGTACAAACAGGTGAATCCCCGGTCTGACAAAAAAAGGTCAATACACATCAAATCCATTCCACGTACACTGTTCAACACACCATTTACACAGCTGTGTCACAGTTCATTGTATATTATATTATATTTTAGTGTATTTCACTCACGTGAGAATCATGTTTACCTAAAACTTCAGCTAGCTAAAAACTTTGCTTAAAACTTAACTTCAAAACACTGAATATTAAAGTCGCCCTGGTTACGCTGGCATCGGTGTTTGTTTTGGGAATGTGAGGAATTCCAGGTTGGGAGCAGTGATGACCTGGATTCATTCCCAGTGAGAGATGAGGCGGATTAAATCAACAGGAGCTGGAGTATCAGTGTATTAGACAAACAGGAGTGGCTGCAGGTGGCTGCGGGTTAGCTAATGAGCTGCCTTCATGTTAGCTAAACGTGGAGGTTTGGCAGCCGGACGCTAACGCTAATGACCAACAAAACTGACAACGACAAAAAAACGATATAAATGACTTATTTCAGTTCATCAAAGTGAGAGTTTAAACGTTAACGATGAAGTTTGAGTCATTTTTCTTCCCAAACTTAATGTCGCATTAATCATACAACAACCCTTTGGAAACAGCTGCGTGTTTTGTTCCCCAGTAACGACACGTCCTGTTTATTTTCCTCAACAATTTAAATGTTTCTTACCTGGTGTTAATACGAGGCAGCATGTGACAACTCCGATGTTTACTTCCTGGCAAAGCCCGTCAACAGCTTCCACTGAGCGGCGGACGGAGACAGTGACGGTGCCTCGCGGGAGGAGGGACAAGTGCACCGGGAGATGAAAATGGAGCTGAGGGGAGGGGGGGGGCCTCTCCCTCTCTGAGCATTGTGGGAATCATATGACTCTAATGTTATGTTACTCTTTTACTGAAATAAAAGTACCAATGCAACTGCAACTGTGTATAGATTTGGGAATGTGGGTTTTATATATATATATATATATATAAATGTGTGTGTGTGTGTGTGTGTGTGTGTGCGTGTGTGTGTGTGTATGTGTGTGTGTGTGTGTGTGTGTGTCAATTATAAATATACAGTATAGCAATATTAACAATATATTTTAATGTGTATGCTCATGCTTCTTTTTAATTCTGTAAAATCTTAGTCTGTGAAGTCCTTATTAACCGTGTGAACTTAATGGGAAATCTAGTGACAAAGGCACAAAATGGAAACAGTCAAAAAGGTACGAGTACCTCAACTTGTACTTCAGCGCAGTAATACTACTACTTGAATAAATGTACTTGTAAAGAGAATGATTGTCCTGTGGTATGATTGTTCTGTCAATTTAACTGCATGATGGGACTCCATCTGCTGGTGAAGGTTGTGTGATACAATCAAAAGCCCCAGAGCAGAGTGAACACTGGTTACATGGTTTTGATTTTCTGGAGTTGGAGTTTAGGTTAATCTTATTAACTAATATTATTATTTAATCCATTGAACCAATTTCTACATTCATTCCTCCTGTCCATACTGATTTCAGGTAATGGCTCTTCCTGACTCTCCAGCTATTGCAGCTCTGTTACATCCATCATCCTGCCTACAGGCTGAGATGTCATAAACTGCTCACAGCATAAAACAATGTATGATGCTTTCAGAGTAGTCTCTGTTCCAATACTGACCACTAGGTGGCGCCACTGCTCCACAGCAACTCTCTGGGTGTTCAGTTTAGAGAAATTAGTTGAAAAATTCATTAAGATCAGAGCCTGAAAGATACATTTGAAATCACTGAAGTTAATCAGCAGATATATGGGCTTCAGACTTTTCATCATAGTATCAAATATAATTATTCTATTTATATGTTTTTGTTATTTTGTGTATATAATATAATGACGGCTGTAGTTATGAAGCAGTTACTGCTAAATTTCTGTCATCCCAGGTAGTTGGGTCTTGATGGGTTGGTTGAAAGCCACTGAGGTTATGTGCAAAATCAAAATAAAAATACAATTAACACATAGAAACTTGAGGATTCACATCACCATTCAGAAAATAAAAGAAGCAACACCAGAACCATCGTGAATGCACCTTGCTGCATTATTTACAGCACTATTTTATTTGATCTCGATATGATGGGCAGACATCTTAAGCCGAAGACGTCAAAAATGCTTCTTTTCCCCAGGCATCGCATAGCAAAAAAGACCAAGTGCTGTTGGTTGATCATGAGTCCAAAATAGCTAATTAGTATGATTTTCTGGATTAGAAAAAAAATAAACATAAGAGACTAACATGTAAAAACATTTTCTATGACCAGAAATACCTCAAGAATGACGACATATCAACATATCAACTATGTACAAAAACATCAATAATATATTTATATATAGATTTGTTTTTTATCTTCTATACCCACTAAAATATACCAAAGAAGCAGCTATTGGTCAATCTGAGGAACTCATTCGGCAACATGTTTTTGAAAACAGTTTAAATATCCTTCAGGTGTAAATGTGAAAAATCTCCAAAAAAAAAAGGAAAATGGGAAAATGAAGAGAGGTGAATAAATTAAAAAAAATAACCCAACAAAAGTCCTGTGTTTATCCTGTGAGCCATTTTGGAATACTGCAGAGTGAGGAGGTAAACCACTTCAACCAGCTTCTCCAGTGGACAAAAGTTTGTTCAAGGATGGACAGCCTCATACCGTCCAACACAGAAATCCTCAAGTCTTTCATTTTCATACAGTTCCAAGACAAATGGCGTAGGCCACAGACATGCGAGAAGGGCACTTTTTTTTCAAGACCTAGCAACCTGGGGTTGAACCCTTTTGTTTGAGCTGAGAAGGAGGGAAACAGTCTGGACTTAGTGAGGGACAGTGGGTTTAGCAGCCTTCTTGTTTGTCAAGAGTTTGTTTCACAGTTGAATCCATTGTCTGCCCAGTCTAGCACAAACTTGGCAACATATATACAGAATATAAACTACAATCATTAACAAGAGGGACTAGAGAAATTCATCCTTAAATACAAAAAGGTGTCTTCTGCCGTCCACGCGTGAACTTACTGTAGTGTGTGAGTTTGTGGCATCCGAGGAGAAAAATAAAGTCCTGAGATATGCATTGAGCGGCTTCTGAAGAGAGTGTGGTAAACGTGTGATCTATATAAAATGACAACAAATGACAAAAATATATTTTAATCTATAGCGTTGATGTGTTTTTCGCGTGGGATGTGCATGGTATGTTATGAGGGGCTGGACCGCGGGAGGGCCAGGATTCGTCCATTGGTCTTTGCCCCGTTCATGTGTGTGAACGGGATGTGGTGCTCCTCGTAACTGCCCCTCAGACCCATGGAGGCCTCGTCCCTGTCCAAACACTGCTCCCTCTGGGAGTAGGACGACGGATCCAGCGGGATGCTCTCCATGTTTTCCATGTCCAGGTCAAAATCTTCGCTCTCGGGTGGCTTGTTCTCCTCACTGTAGAAGAATGAAACCTCCTGGAAGGAAGGATGCAGGTCCTCCCGCATCATTTCGATGATCTCCTGGAAGGTGGGCCGCATCTTGGGATTGTACTGCCAACACATCTGCATCAGGTTGTGTCTGGGTGAAGATAAAGGAAGAGTGAGGTCAGGGTTTTGTTTACAAAACAATGTGTTCATTTCCTGTTAGTATGGGCATCATTCCAGCATGAATAACAATCTATGAAGAGCTGCTGTAACATACTGCACTAGATTTTAGAGGTGTAACTAGTTTGTACTTCTCACATTGCCTCCTTTACTTACAATCTGTCAGCACAGTTGTCTGGTCGGTCCAGGTAGCCTCCGTCCATGACGAACTTGAGGACCTGCTCGTTGGACAGGCCCTGGTATGGCTGCTCAGCCAGTGTGCTGATCTCCCACAGAACAACCCCAAATGACCTGGCAAACAGGAGGAGGAAGAGGAAGAGAACAGAAACACAGGGAGAATGAGGACAAGTCAATTAGACAGCTGACAGAGTAGCACCATCAGTAAACACAACACAGTGAACAGGTAGAGCAAGGGAGGCCGTGATGGCAGCAATGCTGGAAAACAACCGGCTGAACACTGATTGATCTTTGTGATGCGTTTGTTATTGTGGTTTGGACATGAGGACAAGAGGAAATTAGTTTGCTGTTTTGATCTAATTATTACAAAATAAACCATAAAATGTACTACAATTTAATATGTAAGGGTGAAGCATAAAGTATCACGGACCAGCAGTCTGAATGTGCAGTGAAGACTCCGTCCTTCAGAGACTCAGGTGCCATCCACCTGACGGGCAGCAGGCCCTTCCCTCCTTTCCGGTAGTAGTCGGTCTCGTAGATGTCTCTCGTCATACCAAAGTCTGAAAAGAAAAACAGAATTTTTTTTCTCCACATAGATTGTCAGCTGTTATCATCGGATTTGATTTCAGTCCAACATGTCTTGTCTGTTCTGTAGATAAGCAAACAGGCGCCACGGTTTGAACCAACAACCCTACGATTGGCGGATAACCTGCTCTACCTGCTAATCCTCATGTAGCCTATGGATTATAGCAGCTATGTCCCGACCTAAACCCACTAATTATAAAGTTACATAATCGTATTAACTTCAGTACATACTCAAAAAACGTTTTATTTACAAATTCAAAGTCAGTCAGAGTCAACGATTATTTTCTTACACACTGATAAGAAAAACATATGTGGCTGAATTCTTACTCTGCGCTACAGTGGGTTTTTAATACTGCCACTAGAGGGCTCCAAGTCTTCACGAATACACATGACAGCTTTACTAAATCAAATTCTGAGCGTCTGCGTGTCCATTGAAGAAAGACCTACCTCCTATTTTGACAGTAAGATCATGAGCTACCATGCAGTTCCTGGCTGCCAGGTCCCTGTGGACAAATTTCTTGGCATTGAGGTAAGCCATGCCGTCTGCGATCTCAGCAGCCATTTGGATCATCTCCTTCAGAGTGGGAGGTGGACGGCCGGGGTTGTTCTTAGGGACACATGAAAACAATTTATAATTCTGTCAACATTGGGATTCATATAATTTGTTTTTTCCTCATATACCACATATAAACAACTCATAATTCATTGTTGATTTTGTTTGGATTATTTTTCAGGTCCCACAAAAAACAATGATTATTACACTTGACTGTAAAAGCTTAGCAACAACGCCTACAAAGAGGCTGGTGTGAGGCTCCTGCCATATTTTCAGTTTACTTAAGTGTTGGTTGCATAAGTTCCCTGTCAACATCCAATAAATCAGTCCTGCTCCTATTCCAGGTAAACTGTATATTTACACAGCAAAAGTTGCCACTTGAACAGAATGTTACCCCGTACGTACAGTATGTACACAGAAGTAAACTTCAGAGTTTAGTGAGCTATATGTACAGGTATGATGGGTTTTTACAAAGAGACAACCCCTTATCTGATGACATCACTGATACATCTCACTGGAGGAAAAAGTAAACAATTATTGCAATAGCTGGTAAATGAAAACACAGATGAAATTAAACTGTTCTGTATTGAAACCACTGGGCTCTTTCCCTTAGATCTGGCATTGCAAATTTTGTTTAGTGTTTTGTTATCAAGAGCAGTAGGAAATCTTACTAACACAGGGAACATTCATTCCCATTGTATTTTTTTTTTTGAAAATACACACGTGCAACAGCTCTCTATATAATAAATGAAAACCTCTTGTAAAGTTCAGTGGCCTAATTTCATGCCCTCTGTTGTAAGAAAAACTCATTCTGATGCAAAAAAGCATCTGAGATGAGTGTGTGTACATGAGCATAAATAATAAAACACACCAGTTTCCCTCTGTGATACAGGGGTGAGTGCTGTAATCTAATTACCTCAGCATCCGGTCGCAGAGAGCGCAAGTAGCTCTTCAGGTCTCCGTGGGTCATCAGCTCCATCACAACCAGGGTGGGCTGGCCCTTTGACACAACACCCATCAGACGCACCTGAGAGACAAGGACGAGTGCTTTATTTGCCTTGGTACCCTCTGGTTTGATCATGTAATGCAACCATGAGAACATGAGAAGTTGAAGCAGCTGCTCTCCACACAGGAGAGGTGAGGTGTTTGTACATGCTGGTACATTAACTGAATACGATACTAGATCAGGAGTTGTGTCTGATTACAGATAGAAGAAACACTGTATTTAATCAAACCTAGTATCATCATGTTTGCATTAATGTGCAACATAAAGTTATCTTGCTGAAGATGTCTCCTTACCACATGGTGGCAGCTGAAGGCCTTCATGACAGAGGCCTCGTTCAGGAACTCAATTCGCTCCCTCAGGCTGGCCGACTCGTTCACTGTCTTCACTGCTACGTGTGTTTCCACCTCACCCTTTACGATGTCCTTGGCGATTCCCTCGTAGACCATGCCGAAAGAGCCCTGACCCAGTTCCCTCAAAATGGCAATCTTCTCCCTGGGCACTTCCCATTCGTCCTCCTCGTATACTGCAAACACATTGTCAGGAATATATCACAGCTGACTAATGATTAATATCTGAACGTGGAGATCATCAGGAGCCGGATTTTTCCTTGCACTGAATCGAACAATGACGAAAAAAAGAGGCAAAGCTTCTTGATCGCTGATCCAAAAGCTTCATAATTTTGCTTACCATCATTAGCACTGAGATACTCTGGGTTTGAAGATGCGTAGATGGGGCCGCTTGGCCCTTGAGTTTGACTAAAAAAAATAAAAATAAAAATTAATAAAAAACATTTGCAACACATGAAATAACAAGAAAACAGCATTGACCAGATGAATCAACTGATTACCTCTTCTTGAACACGACAAAGCCTGCCACAGCCACAAACAGCAGAAGGACAAAGCAGATGACTGGTCCAATGACAATTTTCAAAATGTAGAGAGGATCGCCTGTTCAAAACATCCGTACGGAGAATGAGTCACATTTAAGGTGAAGAAAACAACAAAAACAAGCTTCTGGTACTCGCACAATTAACTTCAGCTAGAATAATATGCATTAGTTTGAACAGAAACAACAATCTGAGGCACATATGACAGGTTTGGGTTTATAACATTCAATTTAAATTTTCCTTGTAAACTCATTCTTGGCTAACTACACCATCACAGCAGATGAGACTTACTTGCATCCTGCACATAGAAATATGTGGGCTCAGTCCATGATCCATTCCCAGCCAGTGACGTCGCTCTGACCCTCACTGTGTAGTTCCCAGAATGCATTACTTTCAGCTTGCAGCCTCGGTTTGCTTTGAACATGTTCCTCGACACACAGTAATGTAACTCCTGCAGAGAAGCAGACTGAAGCTCAGGCAGTGGACAACAAAAAAAGGGAACAGCATCTGATGACAAACAGCTACTTCATAATATCCTCCTTTTAAATATCTTGTTTAAAAAAAACATCCTGACTTAATTTATGAGATATTCCCCTACCATGTTAAGTTTGTTTCCACCATAAACACATGTGTTTTTTTATTGTTTTCCAATAACTGTCTGCGGCATCAGACAGATGTTTTGTAGCCCTGTCTCCATAGCAACTAATACATGGTGCAAGAGCGAGAGCATGTCTGCTCTTAGTTTATCAAACAAATGACATTAGTGAGACCATAAGGCCAAATTTAAAAACAAGTCAGATAATAAGTATTGCCCTTTGTCTTTTTGTCTGTATGACTAGATGGCTTATCCATTTAATCAGATTCATTACCAGTCCAAGATATTGGTTTTAATGCGAAAGGGAAATATGGAAATTCTTGTCTGAGTAAGAACGAGTTCATGTGGAGTGGTGAACTTAAAATGACCCCTTGTACTCAGACCCATATCAGTACATTCACTAGCGCTATAAAAGCATGACAGATGTGTGCACAGCAGATGTGTGTGATGTGTTCCTGCACCTCAGTGTCTCCCAGTCTCTTGTAGTTGACCTCGTACAGGATGATCATGCCGTTAGGAGCCACAGGTTCTTGCCATGTGATGTGAACTGTATTATCAGTCACTTCGTAAATGATTGGACTTGTTATGTCATCAGCTTTGTCTGTGGAGAACAAAATCACATGGTTCCATGTATCTTGTTTCTATTCAAACTCAGGTTTGATGAGCTGCAGGGATGTCCGACTGGCCTAAGGGCTACGACGCTACGGCACATGGATGGAAATTTGCTGCATGGTGCCTCAGTCTTGAAATTGTTAGCTGTTAGGTAAGTGAAGAGAATGTAATGTACCTTCAGGCATTGTGCGAGCACTGACATACGCTGCCATGCTGCAGCGGGCTGGGTCAGTTGGGTGGTTGCAGGCATGGATCTCAATCTGGTAGCTGGTGAAGTGCCGCAGGTTAGAGATGACAGTGGACTCTTTGGCGTGGACGGTGACCACTGTCTTGATGCTTTCGAGAATTTCCCTGTCCTCATCATCGGGGATGTGTGTGCCCTCGGGCAGGCTTGGGGTCGTGGTGTGGAAGGCCTGCGTTCGGTTGGCTATTCCCATCACGGCACGCCGCTGCCTTGAGCGTCTAGGTAAAGGCAAGGCATGTTTTAAATAATGCAGAGAGCAGCAGATGGAGCCACAATAACAAAAACAAATATAGTGGCTAAACTCCTTATGGCATGGTCCAAAGGCTTCAGATATAATATTGCAAAATGGAGTATTTGAATTAGCCCGAATGAAAGTACTTTAATTATTTATTTAGTTTTTATTTATTTATTCATGCTTCAAACTTCAAGAAAACTTTCGCTTTGGGGACATAACTGACAAGGCTGGAACACTCCAGTTTTCTAATACACTACAGTTTCATTCTTAAAAGTACGCGTCCGCCGTCTTACTTTATCTCGAATACTTCATTGTGCAGGTAGTTCTCAAAGGTTTTGCGATACTCTGAGTCCTCTTTCTCCTTCTTAAGCTCCTTGTCTGTTTTGGGGCAGGCGCAGCATCGTGTCCCTTGTCCCTGCTCCTCGGTCTGGTTCCACTTCTGCTCCTCATCACTGTCCACCTGAGTGGGCACCCGGGATGGCAACTTCATCCCTAATGAAATGGAGTCAGACACAGCAAACACACATGAAAAGAAAACAATCAATCAGAAAGAATGGGATGAGAGCTGCAATTAACACAGGGACATGACACCGTCTTATCCACAAATATCCACATACACATTCTCCCACACATCCGCACACAAACATGCTTGAGGGGCATGTCTGTCATTGTCATTCCTCACCTTCTCCTCACCCCCCCAGTGGAGATAAATTACCAGTGACATGACCTCCCTGCACACTCCCATCTCTCTGGATGTGTGGGAGTTCAAAGACTAAAGTTTGGGCTCGGTTATGAGCTAAGATGGAAGGGTTTCTGAACTTTCCCTGAACCCAGTCTAGAATCAGGGAAAGATGCTCATTGTCGTAGTACTTGCTTTGTGAAGGTTAGGCAGCGTAATGTCACCAAGACAGAATAGCACTATCCTTGGGAACAGGGCGTTGGGTATCAGCTGATACCAAATGCCAATCTGGTGGCAGTGTTTAATGAACAGGCGGTATACCTCACTTGCTGATATCGGCAGCGTGAAATAACCTCCAACTAGTTGAACCTAAGCTACGCTATTTTAATGCCCCTTTCTAGCACCATGTTCAGGTCTAAGTCAGTATTGGCCTGATATCTGATATTCGTATTAGATCACTGCATGATGTGATCACTGTTTTTAAAAAGCACTCTGGATAAAAGTGCTGCATCAGTCAATGTCTGTGCCTTAGACGTTTTGCTTTGTCAGCTTAAGTCATTTTGATTTTATTACATGTCTCTCTATGAATTAAGAACCGATGTCAAAGCATCCTGTGATCAAACTGGATGAACCTGCAGTCTTGAATAGTTTTGGAGTGAGCTAAGCTTTTTCAACTAATGGAAAGCTGGCAAATGATACCTTCAGACACAGACAGACACAAACACCACAAACACAGGAGTAGACACCAGAACAGGACAACCATAAACTATGTGGATTACCCTTTTGACAGTAGTCAAACTTGTAGAGCTCGCTGGCCTCAGATTGACGTTGGCAGAAGACCAGGTAGTGAGTGATGTTGCCGTTGGGGTCATTGGGAGGTCTCCACTTGAGGATGATCTGGGATGAAGAGTTGGACGAGGAAATGGGGTCCAGTGGGACTGAGGGTTCTGGGGAGACATCACAGGATACAGAAGGAGTTGTTCAAAAAGGAGAAACCTTAACTCCTCGGGACTATAGAGCAAGGAATGAACAATACATATGAAACATAACAACATGAATGAGGCAGAAAATAAAAAAAATATTGATTTATTTTTTACGACTCACATTGTGATTTTACACAGAAAACAACTAGTAAAAAATATATCCTGGAAAAATGTATTCCATGCTAGAATCTAATTTAATTGGATTATTGTAAATGTTTAATATGAATAATTAAAAGGTTTCTCTCAGATCATATTGGCAGATGTCAACAAATCCATCATTACCATTTATCAAAAATAGCAAAGAAGAAAAGCTGTTTCAATTTAATTTGCATTTTGACAAGCAGCTGCCAATTCTGGGTCTTCCCCTTCTGTTTGCTAATTACACTACTGATCTTTTTTACATCACTCGTAATAGATTAATTTGTGATATTAACAGTCTATATTTGTAAAGTCCAAATAAATGATATATATGCAGGTAATATAATGCTTTGCTGTGTCATGGCTGTGCATGGTATAAACTGTGTATATCTGTTTGGATTTGGTCATTTCAATTTATTTATTTTTTGTGTTTTTAGTTGCAGTTTTACATAGTTTCAGTTCTAGTTTTCAGCAGTGGTAATTTGTATATTTCCAAATTTCCCTGCAGTTAGAACATTCACAATATTAAAGCCTTCAGCTTTTTGTGCTTGTGGAAAATCAGGACTTAATTCAGTTATGTTGTATATACCAACAGACCACAGTATGTGAGGCTCCATCACTGTGTGTCTGACGTGGTGCTCTGCAGCACAGGTGCCCCTCAGGGTACAGTGCTCTCCCCCTTCCTCATATATATGCAGGTAATATAATGCTTTGCTGTGTCATGGCTGTGCATGGTATAAACTGTGTATATCTGTTTGGATTTGGTCATTTCAATTTATTTATTTTTTGTGTTTTTAGTTGCAGTTTTACATAGTTTCAGTTCTAGTTTTCAGCAGTGGTAATTTGTATATTTCCAAATTTCCCTGCAGTTATAACATTCATACTATTAAAGCCTTCAGCTTTTTGTGCTTGTGGAAAATCAGGACTTAATTCAGTTATGTTGTATTACGTTCCTCTATATTTGACTGGAAATATATTAGAAATTGCTTTTTATTTGTAGTTCATTTATTTATATTTAAATTCCTTTCAGAGTTATATGTTTTAGAAATCTGTGGGATTTGAGTCAAAGAAACAGATATTATACATCTAAACATGGTTTTGATTAACATAAACTGTGTCAATCTGATAACAACATGTAGTTTGACCGTAACTGGCATCATTTTATATCTGATTGATAATGATTCTTCTTTCAAGTCGACGTATGAATCACATTTTTTGAGTGGGAGGCAAAATAAAAGACACTTCTCTCTCACTGAGAGGACAGTGACAGACACATTACTATGAAATGTTAAGACTTTGACATTTATACTTGATCTTTATTGTTTATAGTGTGATTATGCTGTGCCTGTTTTATGAGGGTGCAACAAACTGGTCTGACTGCATTGTTAGACGAGGTTTTTGCAGAAACAGCTTATTTGTAATGACAGCTTTGCTCGTCTGATGTGGTGCGCTGGTTAGACATGACACAAGCTGGGAACAGAGAGACGGGCAGAAAATAACACACCATCGAATGATTGAAGCCTGTTTCATGTGAAGGGAGGGTTGTCATGTTCAGTGTTGTTTATCAGGAAGGAAATGCACATGTTGTGAAAGGAAGTCGGTTAGACGGGCCATAATGGCTACGACAAACCCTAACGGCACGCGACACACTCGGTGGGTGGCAGAGCACAAATAAAATTCTGGGAAATAAAATGTATGATCGCTGTGTGACGTAGTGATGCAGCTTGCATGGGGAGGCGCCCCATGCAAGGTGGCGTGGGTCAGTGGTGCCCCAGGCGAATCGTGCAATCTGTCCTCTTCCCTGTTCTTAAACTGACAGGCAGACCCACACAGCACTGAACCCACTCAACGATATTTACACTAAAGGAAAGGTGGATTTAAGATGAGCCTAAAAATAACTGAATGGACTCTTGTAAAATCTGAGCAGAATTTACGGTATCACAGGGCCAAACATTATTTATTGCATTTCATTAAATTGACTATATTAATGTGACCTGGACACAGTTCAGGTCTTAAACAGATGCAAAGTAAGACATTTTTTATTCCTCCTAAGGTTCTTTTTTTGGAGAAAACATTATTCAGTGCTTTGTCTAATCCTGCAGGAAAACGGATGAAATCCTGTATGGCTTTAGTTTCATGCTCCAACTTGTAGTATTTTGGAGTATTTTTGAATAAACGTCACTGACAAAGCTCCACTGCTTCAGGGGAAATGTCGTCATGCTTGTGTGCCTTGTGTGTGTTTAGTAAGAAGACGCCATTGTGGTTCCTGCCACAATAGAAACAAAAACAAAAGTGTGGCTGGTATCTAGCAATTATATTTACATAATTAAACATTAGTGTCATTAAAGGGATGTTAAGTTGTATTTAGTCAACACAACGTGCATGTTGACTCACTGTCAATCACATGCCTTATCCTCTCTGCATAGGTACAACAATGCATTTGTGTGCATTATGTTTCCAGCTTCTGCAGAAAGAAAAGCTCACTCATGGAAAGGTTACACTACTAAACACTACTAGAAAATGTCATATATTATATACAACAAGGTTGAATTTTATTTCCCCGGGGAAAAATATATACGTATATGTATATTAAAAGGTGAACAACATTAATGGGAATCATTCTTACTGGTGGCGTTGGTGCGAACATAGATGATCTCGCTCTTGGCTCCAAGGACCTGGTGCTCATCAGAGGCTGAGAGCTGGGTTTTCACCATTATAGCATACTGTGTCCAGGGCTTCAGTGGGAGGATGAGATGACCCGGTTCAACCTGATCTTTTTCCCCCTCTGCGGCACGACGTGGAGGGTCCACATCAGCAATCACCCAGCTGTTGGAGCCGCAGGCGTCCTGTCCATCAAACTCAGTTACATTCTGAAAAGGTCTATGGGGGGAAAAACAATAACAGCATCCAAATGTAATGTGAGTTATATGTAGCCCTAAATTGTATTTCACTTAAGAAAGGATATTGAGTTTCAGTTTGATGGTTGCTGGCAATTTATCACTGTATTTATCGAACCAGTCAGTAGTTGAAAAAGAGCTGCGTACACATCACTGAGGCCAGGCAGAGCCACATAATGATGCTGCTGCAAAAGCAGGTTATTCCAGGATATTTTCTGATGATTTCTCATTTGTGTGCATTTACATACACACACACGTATATCTTTTATATCTTTTTTTTTTCAAATGAATTCAATGCAAGCCACTCAATCTAACTTAAAATACACAGCAGATTTGAAAAGTTGACCTCATATTTATGTTGACGTTATTGCAGGCAGACAGCCTAATTCTTAAAGCATGACGTTTCCATCTGTTGTGTTGAATCCAAATACACCAGCAGATTATTTCTCTATCGACTTAGAGTCTTGTTTATCTAATCAGCACAGTGCTCCGTTCTGGTAACTAACAGGAAATGATTGCACGGTTCACTAAGAACATGAAACAGATCTGAGTGACAGCATATTTTATGAACTTCCACCCCACTAATGTAAATGACACAGCCTGTTATAAACTGACTTTGAATTTGTTCAGATCAATAAAGAGCAGGTTATTTTGACCATTATCAAACAACACTTTACATTTTCTTAGGAGGGTCAGATCCCTGCTGCTTTGAAATGTAGTCATTAAAAAAGCTGAAACACATTTGGTTTTTAGATGTCATTATTACTCAGCATATGTTTCAGTGTCAGCAAAGTTAAACACGACATGATTCTGTCCACCCAAACTGCATAATTGTATTCAGGTTATTAATATCTATAAAATGCTCAAGCAGTTGAAAGCTGTATTATTTCTGGTTTAGAACCAATGCTGATTGTGTTCGTGGCTGACTGATGACTGAAGATGTACTTACGCTTCTTTGTAGAGCACCATAAATCCCAGCAGGTCTCTGAAGTCTGTAGGCCAGAAGGGCTCCCACTTAACCATTATTTTATCGCTCATGGTTCGGATCTGGGTAAATTTCAACAAGTGGTTCTCGCCTGGAAGACACATTAATCAAATGAAAGTAATGAACAGCTGAAAAAAGTTATACAGAGAAGTTACTGAGAAACCGCTTTCATTGATTTAGTATCAGGACAACCCAATGTCCGAGAGCAACCGCCTACCTCCACCTGCTTAATCTCTGTAAGTAGATATGAAACTGTTGGTCATCTTTACCACTAAGATAAAATCTGATTAAAAAACACATATGTGGCTGATAAGGAACTATATTTCATTTATGGTGTGTGTACATACAAAAGTATTTAAGATAAAAGTCTTTCTGTTTGCTGGGACTGGAGAGTTTAGAGACTGTTCACATCCGATGACAGAGACAATCCCTAAAAACAAACAGTTATTATAATCTCGCTCTTTTTTTTGACGGACTTAATTAAAGAAAACTTGATCAAACATGCAACCGAAGACTTGTTCCATGTACTCTAAATATAATAAACCCAGTGTTTTGGAAAAGCATGACAGACCAACAGTAGGTCCTGCTTCCGCTGTATGCCTTTCTCATAGTAGTGGACACTATGTAGTCTATAAATACACGCACACAGATAGATATTGACATTTTATTCTAGTGATGGTGAAGGCTCTCTTAAGCCTCCTTCTGTTGCATTGGTAAGATCAGTTGTTGTATCTCTATTAGCCCCAACAATCGCACAAAGACAAATTACAGTCCCAGGCCCTGAAATGGCATCTTTGTCTATGTCCAACAGCAGTAATCTCTGCTTTGCTCAGTTGGTTGTTCCTTTTAAATTGTATCAGTAAAAGGTCTGCAATAACAGGACAGGACAGGAAATGACCACCATAACAATAACTATGACTGTTTGTTCTACTGTACTGGGGTGGACTGTTATCTATTGTCAAAGCAACTCCTACAATTAGTGTGTCTCCAGAGAGGAGGTTCTTACATGAGGCCTGGTCTCCATTAGTCTTGGTGACATCGTTCTTCAGCTGCCGGTCTTTTGTCCCGGTGACCTCCTCCATCTTGCGGATCTCAGACATGCACAGTTTGGAGTTGTAGTGAAAAAACATGCGTCCCTGCAGGATGGTGAGCTTGTGTTTGGACCAGTCCCACAGCTGCCGCAGGTTTTGATTGTCCAGAGCATAAAACGAGTAATTCCTGGAAAAGAACACACAAGATTGCATGAAGATATTTTTACTGTAAGGGTAGTCCTTTTGTGCTACAGCTGTCTTCCACCTCGTCTGTATGAAACCTCATATATGATTTGGGGAAGTCGATCCAAAAACAGCTACCACAGTAGAACATTTTGAAAAGGTCACTCCTTCCGCTTTTAACTCTTAATTACAGGAGGAGGCTGTGAAATGGCGAGGATGAGATGGGCTCAGAAGACGGAGTCTCACCCGATTTCCTGTTCCTCTCCACGAATAACACGGAGTTTGCGGAAAAACGAGAGGGACATGAGGGCATAGGAACGTCGCACTGCCAGGTAGCCAGTGATCTCCTCCAGCTGACCCAGACTTGCCTCCAGTTCAGCTGCTATGTTGTCTGCAACAAAGCAAAAAAAGCGCAAACCTTTAAAATGACACACTGGGTCCAAAGCTCCCTGACAGCTTGTCTCTGGGAATGTTCTTTGGTCAAAAGACTAGAAAGTAATTTAACTTGCTTGACTGCGTGTAATTTGAAGCTCTTTAATCTGACCTGCAATGAAATCACAATACTCACTTCCGCCACGCAGGTTAATGACCAGGCTTCCATTGAGAACAGTGCAGCCTCTCAGAGCCTGGGCCGCAGTGACAGAGTCCACCGTTTTCAGGCCCATGCACACCTTCGGACAGAGCCCTGCACAGGGAGTGCAGTTGAGCCTAGAGAAAACCAGGAACAAAAACACTGATTAGGGGAAAAGTGTGTGTAAAAATGGGCCTGCAAGATGTCAATGTGTAATGGTGTCACAAATTACATCTTGGTGTCTTCTGATCATCACTGCTCAGAAATACTACAGCCATAAACCTGCAATACCTGATATCTTCGCAACCACCGGGCAACAAAAACCGTACGTTAACAATGGCAAATATCATCATCTCATTGTTAATTGATATGGATCAAAGGATTTGGCGATTTATCACACCCAGCAATCTTAACGTTTAGAATCAATTTGTGTCAATCTGATCAATGTTCACCCAATTTTAAAAAGTTAAACATCAGTATTTCTTAAACATTGATAATTAAACTTTATTTGTGCTCATAAAAGCAATCTACACCTGTTGCTTTGTTTGAATTAAGATGAGCTAACCCCAAACTTTGACCTTGACAACTGAGCTGAAAGACCAAAGTTACGTAACAAGGAGACGGTCGTGTTAATATGTGCCAGCCATATTAACCTATTTCCTGAAAAAACATCAGTACAAACCCTCCCACTCATCCTCATAATGTAGTGCCAGCTTTGATGAGGTTTTAAAAAAACAAAAAACAAAGACGTTCAGATTCATTGGACAAACAGCTGTTCACACGCTGCAAAAAAATTACGTTTTGTTTTTCTTGAAGTTTTGAAATTCAAAGAATTAATGCAAAGAATTACAGTATACAGTGATGAGCTGTTTGTTTTGGGTCAGGTAATAGTAATTATATGTAACTTGGCACTTATTGCTTGTACCTCTGGGGTTTTTTTTGAAAAAAACCTCAAAATCAAGAGAAAATCAGTGATGCACTTTCCTTTTTATTTTTCAGTGGGGTGCACTAAAGCAGAGCTCTTAGCCTTTATCTGCTCTAGTGGAGCTGGATCTGCCCAGAGAGTCATAATAGAAACCTCTCAGGAGTAAAAGTACAGTATGTGACCTCATGACTGTGAAGTTCTACGTTGCTTAAATGTAGATTAAGAGCTTGGCAAACCTTCTGAAAATGAATGAAGTGAAGTGAACAGCACAGCAGTGACGAAACTGCTTTTCCTTAACCACCGTTAGTGAGATGATTACGCGCAGTTGCTTTTCAGACTGACCCTTTGTCTCTGATTCAGAGATGGGATGCGTGTGGACAGAGTGGGGACGTAAAATCAGATCACAAGTGGTCACAGGAGACAGATTCATGACACATTTTAATGCCATGTGTGAACATTTGTGCTTATGCCGTCCACTTATGATCTGATGTTTATATCAAGTCTGAATGGGGCCTCGGACTCCTGTGGTGTTTAACTGCGAGCCAGTAAAAATGTCCAAGTTGTAACAAAAGTCAGAGCCCTTGAAAGATCCAGCTGTGGTTTCAGCATCTGTCTGAGCAGAACCATTAGTGGGGCGGGATGTCTGTGATCGAAGACACGCCCCCACTAATCAACAGGTCTGTCAAGGTCAATGAAGGTGTCATGGCGTTGAAGGTTACTGGCAGGTCAGCACATGTACGACAGACGTCTTTAGGGGCAAGACTGCTCAAAAGCAGCTACAGAGACACATGCACAAAAGTCTGTAATTCACAGTTGCACATTTGCCTATAGCTTGTACACGCCAATGGAGATACTAGCGGGTGGTCAACAACCATCAATTTAACGCAGCTGGTGGGAGACTGGGAAAAAAGAGCAAGAGTCTGCAGCTTTATTTTAGCTTTGGTCTTGCGTAAAAGCTGAACAACATTGTTTGTGTATAATCTTGACAATCGGAAATTGAGAGCCTCCCCAAAGTCTAATTTAAATATCTGTTTATTAATCCTGCCATTTTTGTAACCAATTATGGCTATTAAATAATTTACTCATCCCCATTTTGACAGGAGTCTCTGGGTCAATTCGGTTATTACTGCTCAATAGCTAGGAATTTTAGTCATAATAATCAGTCTGTGGTAAGCCAGGTGCTTTTATAAATTACCACACTGTCCTTATTTTTAGTAACTTAATCCGCTAAGCCTTGAAGGAAATTACACAAAGCGGGAAATCAACAAGTTGACAAGTCCGTACTGTAAGTAAAGGCCCTGGAGTAAATTCGGGAGATTTTGTATGTTTGAGTGTAGCCAGCTTCACTGATCAAACATCGCTCTTTCCAGGACTCAAAGAGCCTATCACAATGGTGTGAGTGTCCACTTACGAGGAGGAGTTGATGGTCGTGTAGCCAGAGGGACACTCGGACATGCAGACACCCTTGTGTATAACATACTCGTGGCAGTCTGGATTCTTGGAACGCTCCTTCTCTCGCTTGCATTTGTTGTGGAGGTCTTGGCAGAAGGCGACGGTGACACAGCGCCACCCCTTGAAGGTTAAGTGTGTTTCGGGGCAGCGCTCCACGCAGTTACCCTCCAGCTGGAGGCCGCGGCAAGCCACGCAGTGACTGGCTGAGTTGGGTTTCAGGCAGCCACCGAGGCACTGGTCGTGACAGCACTGGTCGTCCTTGGTGCAGGCCCGGTGTTTGCAGTGAACAGGACACACTGCAGGGAGGAGAAGAGGAGGAGGGTCAAGTTAGTGAGGGACTTATTCAGATGAAATTAAAGTGTGTCATCACAAACAGGACCACATACTGTATATCTTTTTCATTAAAGTCAGAGAAATCTCACTCTGTCACCAGAGAGAAATTAGTCCTCTCTGCATTAGCCAGCAGCCAAGTGGACCATCTGCCACTGGCTGACAACCATACAAAACACAAACAGCAGGGATCCAGCACTAGTTGGCGAATGACAGGTACTTATCCTGAACTTCTTAGTCAAAGTGAGACACAGGAGAAAGAAAAACAAGCATTTGAAGCGCACAGTATTTTGCAAATGAGAGTGACACATACTTGATGGATTATCTTGGTTTAATTCTCGGTGTAAGAGCTTTGCTGGGCAGTTGCTCAAGTGCTATTTCACAAGAACAAGGAAATGTGAAGAAAACCAACTAAATATTAATGTAATGGATTTTTTAAAAATTAAATCACAATTGGTATGAAGATTTATGACAAAACTGTAAAAAAATGCCCTTTTGAATTTAAACAAACAAATAACAAATAATGAAAATAATCTAACTGTCAAAGCTCTATGGCTGAAGAAAACATTGAACAGTAAATCTATTCACTCCATTCCATTCCATGATAAAAACCAATTATCAATTAGCTAATTATCTAAAGGAGCTGAACACTATTTAGGCAAAGACAAGTGTGCAAGGATACAAGGCTTCTCAGAGGTAAACTGACTGGCTTGATGAAATTAGTTTCTTATCCACGAGAGCCAGATTAAGATCATTCAGTAGGATCGGAGATCATGAGTGGCTGAGGTTAGGGACAGGTTACAGGTCAAATTGTAAAAATGTGAGCATGCGACTTTTATTAGTCTGAACAAACATTTAGACACGGAAAGCAAAACTTCTTTGGGGATTTAGGTGTTGTTTTTAAGGCAATTATGAGACAATGAAGCTCCATAATAAGTTATTGTCTGCAGCACTCTGTTGTTAAGTATGACTCAGTGAGCATGTGTCCAAAACTGCTCGACTTCATTTGTGTCACGAGGTCAGGCCTTAAACGAACAAAACAACCCAGCCGCCCGGTTCACTCACATTAATGGAGGTAAACTCCCGAAGCACATGAAGAGTATGTATGGGGAGGGAAGCAGCAATCTGAGAGTGGCAGCGGAAGGGGGAAGCGAAAGGGGGCACGGTGCTAGAAAAACAAATGACATAACCACCTGCATCGTTCAGACAGTCTAAATGATCTACACCACAATGGGATTTACATAGAGAGCAAAAGATAATGTGCACAAAACACAAAATAAGTTCATTTCAAAAGCTACCTTTCAACTTTACCTGAAATGCATGAACACACACACACATTCACACACGTACACATAAAAGCTTTGGTTTCGCACCCACCAACTCCAGATCCTGCAGCACAGCTCCATGTCGGAGCACAGATGCGGCAGCAGATCCACCCTCAGCCTTAGCCAATGTGTTGGCTAGCTGTAGGAGCTAGCCATTCAAATAGCTGGGAATACAGGCACATGGTTTAACCCTTTATGTCCCTCTCTCTTCTAATCCCTCCCATCCAGTCAAAGGGACCAGCTATTGGAGGCATGAAAAAACAACAACAACATGGGAGCCATTTACTTCATAACAGGCTGGGACTGAACAAAACTGCTATTTCAGTCACCACCATAAATCAGCTGTTTTTATATGAATCCAAAGCAAAAGTACTGTAGTTCTTATTAAGTCTTTTGGGTTAGTTTTTCTGAAGCATATAAATCAGAAAAAAAAATTCACAATTTTTATTCAGATGTCCTTTTTAAGGGAAATGTGGGGCTCGCTTCAGTAATGGCCTGAGATTCCTGCTGAGATAATCCCCTAGCTTCATACCTCGGGTGATGGATCATGTCTCATCTTGTCTACAACTTATTAGGAGTTTTAGAGACTTCAACGGCCCTAGAGCAGCTGGAAAATTTCCATTCACATCTAGATGTGTTTGAACAACTGATGCCTCCTTGTTAAAAGAAAATCCCTTCAGCATTAAAGTATAATTAATCCCAAGCGCTTAAATGCATGTCTGTTTTGTCTAGTGTCCAATATATTTGGGAAGAACGTCTTGAATTGATGTTTCTGATTTGTGAGATCATTAATGCACAAAGAAGAAAATAGGTACTAATAAGACATAAAACACTGCATTTAAACAGGGGACCTGAGTGACAGACAATATTCGATACATTACGTAAAAGACAACATTAGATAATAATAATACACCTGGTAATATTTACAGCAGTCAGCTATGTCCTCAATATCACACACGGTCCATACACAGTCACTGCCATACACAAGATGTTTTTGAAATTTCATACACAAAATAAATGAGTGATAATGAAAATAATTAGTTAGTTGCAAAACTGCATTGAATTAAGCAACTAAAAATTATTTTCACCACTGGGTACAGTATTTTGAGAAAAAAAAAAGAAAAAAAAGGGGGTTAAAAAGTAGGTTGGTCCATTTCACAGGCTGATGTAACACTTCAGACATGCACTGACTGCCACCTGAGAGAAGAGAAGAAGTGGGCAGCCACTTCCATGAAGTACCAAAACAAACCACTTACTGTCCAAAAGATTTGTACACTTCACCTTGCCAGCAGCTGACTTGGCGATGTCTGCTGAGATGAACTCAGAGTGGAAATCAACACTAAACAGGGTGTATTATTCACTGTACGACATCAGAGAGGCTTTTGATATATAAGTAATAGTGACCACATCAAAGGAGATAGACTTGTTTCTTGTGTGCTTGTCAAAAATACTTTCAAGGTTGAGACCCTGAGGATCTTAGAGCGTGGGGCCACCCCAAGCCATCTGTGATGTACCGGAGTTAAGGGGGACGCCGAAGCGGCTGTTTCAATTGTCATTGTTTTGTTAAAATATGCAAATCTCTAAATACAGGCCTATTTTTTTCACTTTTATTCTTATCATTATTACTGTAGCGAATACAGTTCACAAAGTGCAGAGGTCCAGTCACACTCTGTCAATTAGTCCAACTCAGCTTAAGTTTGGTTTGGTCAGCAACTTCAAGATCCTCTATTTGCACAGAGACAAATCACTTGACAACAATAAATCAATGGGGTCTTTTGGAGTCAGCAGTTGGACTTAGGTTTGCTCACAACTAAAAAAAAACATCTTCAGGCTAAAACCAAGTGCGGCATGATCACATAAAGGCTGAGGAATAATGCGGCAGAGATGCCTAGCTCTTTATCTCATTAGCAGAGGTTTCCCTTGGATGAGGGGGCAGAGCCACACAATGAGCCAACGCAAGCGTTGAAAAGGGAGGTGAAGAAACAGATTTGTGTAGTTTGCCAGCCAACAACAAGCTGCGACAAAGTGGGGTGTTGGAAAAGCAGAAAGAATCCACATTGCTTGCAAGGAATGACTCACATAGTTTGCAACAGTTCCTTGTCCTCTGTTCTAGACGATCTGCAACCAATATATCACTAAAAATAACTAAATACAGTGTCCTATTTTTGTTGTCTGCACCATAATCAATTAGTACTTTGGTCATGCAAGCAAAGTGGATAGTACCAAACTACACTGTACACTTAAACCCAGGGAACTCTGCCCAAAATCGAGAGTCTCTGTGCTTTTCATTAACCACAATCCTCCCTAACATCATTTTGTGGTGAGTTTTTTGCAAGAACCTTTAAAGGCAGTGATGAAATGACAGCGCACTGAGGCGTTTTGTGTTGAGATCATATTAGACCGAAGAAAATGCCAAACTGAACTGTGGCGGTGCGCTGGTTGGTAATTAAAATTCCATGGCCATGACAAAGGTAGTATTTAGTTTCTCATGAAAGATTTTTTTTTTTTGCTAAAGGCCTAGAAGTGAATAAACTAATTGGGAACAAATAAAGTGTTTTTAAATATGCTGATCTGTCAATGTTTCTGCACCTAAAACTGACAGAAGGCAAAAAGGACTGTTAAGAGTACAGAATAGAAAAACTGAACTCGGACTGCTTGGCACTCGCTGCTCACTACCACAGCAGCTGACCAGATATTTTTGGTCAGCTGTTGATATGATGCAGAAAATATAAAAAAGGGGGGTAGTGTCCCCTTTTTTTCCTTCTCTTTTTTGCACCCTACTAGGTGCAGCCTGTTATTGTTATTATTATCATCATTATTGTCATCATCAATTTTTGTGTTGTTTTATTGTTCAATTATTGAGTGCTTTTGGCTGTAACCACTCTCTACATTCAAATAAAAACTTTGATCACAAAAAGGCGTGTAGTAAATGCATGAGTTATACAACAAATAAGTGCTACTTTGGAAATTATTTTGAACAAATGTCTATTAAATGTAATAAAATAAAATATATACATTTTTAGTTCCTATTACTTCCTATACCTCAAATTGCCTCAGATGTCAGACTAAACAAGACTATAACATATATTACATTATTAAAAATAACAATTCTATTAAATATTATTATTATTATCATCATCATCATCATCAACAACAACAAGGTCTTGGCATTACTTGGAATTATTTATCTCACTGTTCCTACGCTGTCCATTTGTTCCAACTGGTCTGACTCAACAGCAGCAGCATGGCCTGGCTGAAGCAACTCAGGTAAACAATTTCATTATCTGGGCCACCTCCATTAGTAGAACAAAAACACACAAACAACATGGGAAAGGACGTTTTGGTTTTAATGTCACCCTGCCACTGCTATTATCTAAAGGCAGGATATCCAGTTTATCCGTGACTGGAATAGAAATGATAAACACTGCAATCATCGATGGGCAATTACATTGCCTGTTTGACAGGCACGCCATGGCCTTAAATCTTCATTTCCTTTCAGGGCTCTTTGTCAGGCTGAAACAATGACTACCTCCATGGGCGATTTTGATTACATGTTATGACATCAAAAGCATTTATGTCATTAATGCTGCATCACACCATCCTTTGTCTCTTCAAATTAAACTTTTAACTAAAATTAATCTTCTTAATTAGAGCGCAGGTGTCCCTGGAAATAAATAATAAAAGCAAGAAGGAAGAAATTGGTCGCATAAACAAAGTCATGTAGGAAGTGTGCTATTTAATCCACTTTGATACAAAAATTGAATTTCCTTGATGAAACAAGTTAAGGCTGCCACAGGGCACGTCTAGTGTTTTCCTCCATCATTTTCTTTCCTTCGTCTAGTAAACGATTTTATTTAAGCACAATAAAAAAAAACCTAACAGGTGTTTGCCATGGATTTAAACGGTGTCCGCCCCGCCCCCCATGCATTTAGGAATGATTTTGAGGAAATTGTGACTTTTTTGCAATTTGAGGCACACAAACACATCACTATCCCCAAAAAAAATCTTTACAGGTACGACAGATTCACGTGACAGCATACTAAATGTTTATCCAAATCTTACAAGATAAATTGATAAAATTTCGGTGTAACGTATAAAGACAGATAAAATTAGGATTAAACCAGCAGCAAAGCAGTAATTCGAATGTCTTTGTAATTGTGAGCACGTACAGTTGTGAAGAAACGCCTGTCGTCCCAGCTTTAACAAATGCCTGAAATGTCTGGGATTCCATGGGAATGGCTCCAGTAGCTGAGCGGCGAGGGTTCGCAGGGTGCAGCTCTGTGAGACTGAGTGCCAGAGCTGTTAAGTCAGCTCAGTGTGTGTCTGTGTGTGTGTGTGTGGGGTCTCTATTAGGATAGTGAAAAAGTGCTTCTTCTGTTAAGGCCTAGCCAAAAGGGAACCTTGTGTGCATATATAAGACTTACTTGTCTAGTCTTGTCTGATTACTCTCTTTTCGTGTCCGAATTTAAAAAGAAAAACATTGAACAACTGTGAAAGAAATTAGGTCAAATCAACCAGAATTTAATTCACAAAGTAACGTCGACTAAATGGGTTATATCGTCTATAAGCAGATGACAGGGTGAAGTATTTTCTGTCAATACTTCCTCTTACACATTGTAGCCTGCTGCAAAACACATGCTGGGTGACATGAGTTCACAGCAATAACTGGAGAGGTGGGGTCACAAATTACATGATCTTTCATCAGGGGTAAGCCCTCACTTGTATGTCTACTCTCCACACCATGTTTGGTCACAAAGACACATGTGAGATGAAATAGGGGAAATGATGTGCGAAACCTGAAACAAATGTACCGTACATGTGGAACCATTTTCTTAAAATGAAATCAGTCAAAAGCTTATTTGCACGATGCTTTCTTTGGAAGAAGTACAGAAAAGAAATAAAAAGGAAGACATCTTTTTTTTTCTTCCTCTTCCTTGTGGCCCAGTGTTTATATCACTGTTCTGGGTTTCCACCGATAGCCTTCACCCTTACTGGTCTGTGACTGGCTGAAGTTGGCTGAAGTTGGCTTTAGTTGTTGGCGACTTGTCCCAAATTGTGTTGAGTGCTTAGTGATTCAGGCTGCACTCAATCGAAAAAACACATTTAGCGCAGCAAAGAAACCAATTTTATAAATTTCAACCAAATTAAGAGTTAACGTTCCAAGAAATAAGTGTTGAGTGGTGACCTCACAAAGCCTCCTCAGCGCTTAAATAAACAGCTGTTGATGTTGGCTGAGCAAATACTTGATTTGTTTTTGCTTGTTTCTTAGGCTGTGAAGCTGTTTGTCGCCCTGGTACTGAAAAGTTATGTGCAAATAAACTTACCTTTCTTCGTAAAAAAAATAGAAGAAACTCATGTCTAAGGCAAGTTGAACATTTGTCCAGAAGCTCTTGTAAAGGAAGGAATTCAAACATGGTGTTTGGAAATGTAAAAAAAAAAAAACCTTCAATTTGATAAAAAAAAAATCTACTGTATGTCACATACCTCAAACTAAACACACTGGCCATATGTGCATGTGCAGTATTTATTGTGTTTGGATGATGTTTGATCTAATGCTCTGTGAGATCTCAGAATAGACGCTGCAGTGCTGGTAATAAAATCACAGCACTCAGTACTGAACACATGTGATGGCAAATGAATTTTGCACACTGAAAAGAAAAGTCAAGTGCGTTTATCAAATCTCAGGGTTCAAGGATTCAATTTCGATTCAGCGCAACAGCTGTTAATGCTCAGAAAGGATGTGATTTTTTTTCAAACGCTCTAGTCACCATTTTCTCACGTCAACTGTTTAGTTTAAACACAGTTACAACCATTTACTTCCCAGTTCTGTGACAGGTAAGGTGCTGGCCTGAATAAAAATGCTAGGATAAATGTGATAAAACTGTAATATCTTCCAAAGTTTTGTCATGGCAGGATTTACTTCCATCTCAAAATAATAAAGCTCTGTAATAATATCCTCCTATTTCCCCACAGACAGCTTTACTAGCAGCTAAGTTAGTCGTTCCTTCCTGTCTTGCTGACCTCCACGGGTCACCCACCAGTATTTTGGTCTCATAAAAGTGTCTGTTGCTACCGAGTCTGCCGTCTAGGCCTTGGTGTCCATTCATAACTTCAGAGAGGAAGCAGACCAACAAAGACGGGAAACAATTGGGAAGAGTGCTCCATAAACTTCTACGACCACCATTGTTCCGTGTGGAAAAGAATCGTGTTGGCCCCAGCGTTGACCGTTGTGTGTGGAAGCTGGAACAAAGTCAACAAAGAGGAGAGCTGAGGTCAGTGGAGAGGGGCGGGACCCCTCCTCACCTCCGTCGTGACTGGTGACCTCGCTTTTCCTTCCGACCGCCTGTGTGAATGACTGATATCCACAATTACACCACACTGTTACTCCAGTGTTCCCTAGCAGCAAGACTAAACAATAGCTGCAAATATACACACACACACAGGTTATGTCCCTGTGTGATTTATAATCCACGTCTGTGATGCCCACACACTCAGTGACCATGACATATGACACAACGCCATTTTGTGATAGCGTGACAGATGTAATAGATGTGAGCCAAAGGTAACTTTAGGATCTTGCTCTCAAAACATCTGCCACTAGCTCTTTATATCAATAACACAACCTTTGACAACCTGCACCAAAACAACCATATTCTCCTTTTGTCCACAGGGCATAGACACACAAATGCAGCAAGTGCCATCCCTGTCAGAGGTGGAGGTGTCTGCTAGGAGCCATTCTCCACCTTGGGGGAGCTTATTAAATATATAACAGATCTAAACTCTGCAGAGAGCTGCTGTGTTGGCTGAGGACAATCCCTCATGGGTGTTTCATTGTCATTATCTCCAGCAGATGTAAACAATTAAGATAGCTTTCTAATAATGTGTGGTAAATACAAGCTACTGGGAAATGCATACCTATACACTGTCTGTTGTCCTGAGCTTTGTTGAAGAGCCACTAAGAGAAAATTGCTCCATATAGAGAACAACACAAACCTGATTTGATAATTAGCTAGTTTTCTTCCAGGTTTCTGTTGGGTTCAAATTAGAAATACAACTTTTGCAAAACTTCTCTAAATGGAATTCACTATTTGTTCACATGCGCAATCCAACCAGCCATAGCACAAATTTATGATACAAACTAGTTGGGACAGTTTTGTCAGTGCCTCCAACCAGCATAACAGCAACTTGAAACTCTAAAGAACAGCATAAAGTTGATCATTTGAAGAACATAATATCTCAAGTGGAAGCCACTGATTTCTTATTGATTCATAGCCAACATTTCCAGCTGCCAGCCCGTTTCACGGCTCAGGCGAAGCTGACAACTGAACAGCCCAACAAGCTGCGCCGCATAACGCTCATTACCAAAACATAATCAAATGCCTATTATCTTTAAATGGGAACTGGCAGGAAATAGTGATTCATTAAAAGCCTCAACAGTCTTATTTCCCTTCGGGACAGCTCATAATTTCAACTCAATTTTAAAAGGAAATAAAGGCCTGTCTTGTTTTGAAATAGACTTTTAAAAAGCCTGAGTTTATTACATGTGTCAGATATTTACAAATTGGTCACAGAATTAGGAAATTCACAACTACTGGTGATTACTGGGATTTTTTTCTTCAAGTTCCCGGTAATTCCCTGCACACAGATGCAGACCAAGTTTTAAACAAATATGACAAATATGCTTGTGTTTGAAGTTGTTCCAGCTGTTGGCAGCGTGTGTGTTTGTGTGAGCCTGTAACCAAAACTAATCAGCTTTGATAATGAGCATCTCCTGCAACCATGCTTTGGCAGTTTACTGAACGGATGCACCCAATTTGGTATAAAACGGAGGGGGAAATTAGTAGTGGCTACTGAGAGAGAGGCTCAAATTACCCCTGTTAGAGAAGCAGGGAAGGAAAATGGGTTGTGACTCCACAACATAGGAGCTAAGCCAAGACTTGAGGTAGTGCGTCTTTGTTTTCTCCTCGTGGACAGGCTACACAAAGCGTCTGTGACCCACAGTCAACTTTGGCACTTGCACCACAGCAACAGGGTAAGACAGAAGGTTACATTTTCAAGTTTAACAGTATAGATACTTTTCAGTTCATTTTTCACTTCTCTGTTTAAGTGAGATCTTTTGGTCATACTTTCAAGAAGAGTGAGAGGATGTGCTTGGAAACAGTATCATTATTTTTGTAAACTGTCGTGGAAGCACATGTGCTATGAGAAAAATAGATTACCCTGGAACCCTATAACAAAAATCATTACAGCCACAACAGCAGCAGATTACATGAGAGAAAAAAATGCAACAAGTAGCTTCCATTAGGAGCTACAGTGGGTCTATGAAAGTGAAAAGCACTACATCTAAAGAGGACACCGAATCCTTTGCACTCTATGCTGTGGTTAGAGTTGGAGCTTGACGCGTCTTTTCATGCTTTAGTAAAAGTAGGAAAAAAACCACATGTCCCAGACCACAAGACCACAGGCCCTGCCCATGTCGAACGCTGGCCCATGGCTGGGGATCGGTGTTTGCCAGTCAGCATCTGGTGTAGATTCATCAACAGCAACTATCACTCAATTAGGAAATCATATCTGCTGCAAGACCTGTCACAAAACACTTCCTCCTTGACATTCCCCACATCACCACAATCTGACAACGGGCCTCGTGGGCCCCTTCTGCAAATGTCTTCAAAAAATTGTGATGACGAAGAGAAATTACCTCAAGTACAAAATCATTAGTGGAAAAACTATAAAAACACTCCAGTGGCAACAAGGCTGAAACGCGTGATCGAGGGCCTCCTTCGGCTCTGAAGAAATCATACGCAGTCAACACTTTTCAAGAGCTTGAAAAGGCAGACGCGTGGAGAGAAACTGGTTCAAAAGAAACTGTACGCAGTGTTGCGTAATGGGGCAAACTGAGGTGTTCGCACATCACCCGTGTGCAAAATTCTTCTCAACACTCAAACTTGAACCGTTTTGGCACAGTGAAGTGGGCGGGCTTATCATTTTACAGTAAGAACAGGAGCATATATGGAGCAGACCATGTCTGAGGACTCGTGCTTAAAGCAGACAATGAGAAATGCGCAATAATGATCCTTTACCTCCTGCACACATTTATAGAGCTACTGGTGAGGCACTGCGGCACAGTACAGTACAGTTGAAGCTGCACTGACAATGAACTTGGCCTATTTAACTAAAACCTGAGCACATGACACAGCTCTGACATTTCAAGTCTTCAAAAGGGACACAAGAAACTTTTGTCCAAACAACTTTTAAGCTGCAAATTCAAAATTCATTCTGTTGCAAGGAAAGAACTTCATGTTAGGCTGGTTAGTCATGTTGTAAAAGCAAAGTGGAGAGGAAATAATGATGTGTTGATGGAAAGTAGTTGAAAAAGATCTGCACTAGGAGTTGCTACCAGACACTGGCAAAAAGGAAGAAACCCATGAAGCTGTTACTGCCCCTCACAGGCTTAAAAGTTTAGGAAATTAAAAAAAAGTTCTTACTTCTTTGACAGTGGCTCTGTGTCCAGCAGCGTTCACTGAAGTGTCCGTTGATGGTTGTCGTCTGACAGGTGGTCTTTCCGATGGCTGCCCCTGGGCACACGTCTCCACACTCTCTGTCGTTCTTGTTGGCCACGATGTAGTTGTCCTCCATCGAGTCCAAGATCTTCGACCAGTCCAGAGTGGAGAGATAGCAGAGGTCTGGATTCTTCTCAATTCTCACAGCTCCTCGGGTGATGTTCATCAAGCTATGCAGGCCAATTTCTCGCAACTGGAGCATTTCAAACATCACTAGTGCATAGTTGAAGAATAAGTTGTTGCCTCTGATGACTGTTAGGTTGGGGAAGAGATCGCTGAGACTCTCCAGGCCGTAAACCCTGAAGAGCAACAGGTAGTCTGTGACCACTCTCAGTTTTGGAAACCTGAGGCCGCGGAAATCCTCTGGCTTGGTCCTGAACATGAGCAAGATCTTCAGGTGGCCTTCAATCACAGTGCAGTTCTCAAGCGCCTGCAGGTTGGTCACATTGTTCCGGATATCCTTGCTTGGACAAACTGAAAAGAAAAGGAAACTGTGTTTTAGAAACTAGAAACCATCACATATGATTCACAAAAAATATCAAGTAACAAGGCTCAAATGTTTTGTGCCGAAAGGCTGACATGAACAGTACGGTTAGGTAATGTTATGAACAGGACTTATTACGACTCTGGGATGTTAAGAACAAAAACATTCCTAAAGATAATTTGTCTGGTGCAGTTGTCAGCAGATTACTACTCCTGAACGTGACTGATGCGTAAGGTAAGGCATGTGCTCTGTAACTGGAAAAACAGGGTTGAAGAAGTTGAACAGAAAGAAGCTCTTGGTAATTGGGGGGAATATTTTACTGAAAAGTACATGGTTATGTCTCTGCGTCTGATGAAGACCAGACCATCTTCACTGACATTTTGTTTAGCTACCACATATCTGGCAGGGAGCCAATGTCAAATATGGACTGCTGTCATCACAGCTTCTGTGCTCATCCTTGGTTGTCAGTTGATTTGTGGAGTTGTTTCTGTAACTCAAAATTGGCTAATACATATTTGTCTGATTTGATAGATATTTGTCTGAGGCGGGAATTAAAGCACTATATATGTGTATGTGTGTGTATCTATACATATATATATACCTCGTTAAATGCACAATAACACAGAACAGAGGACAGCAGCTACTCCTCATGGTTGATAGGCTACAAAAGTGATTATATTTTTAACTCTATTGCTTATTAAATAATAAGTCAGTTGTTAAATAGTAAATTTGTTACCTTTCAGTCAACCTATTGATCAATATACTAATCAGTTCAGTTCGTTTCAGATGAATGCTGAGAGAACCGCTGCTAAACACAAACATTAACAGCACAGTGATCTCTAAACCTTCTGTATAAATATATCACACCCTATCACACTCAGGGGGTTTTTGTATAAGAAACACTGACAGTAATGAGGATTTCCTCAACTCTCGCTTATGGAAATCAGCCAACCTCTCAAGCATATGCTTATGACATAACACAAGTAATGGCGCTCATAAAGATGTTTTCCTTTGCAGGTGCACCGTGGGACATTCCAGCCCTAGTTTTACAGTTCACAAGTCAGGGGTGCAGCTGGAGGTGCGCTGTCTTGTGAGAGGACTGTGTTTGTTTACCAAGCGACCCACCGTAGAGATGAGTGCATCAGGCCCACTGGTCAGCCATGTGGGGAAGAGGTATAACAGCCAGGCGTGCACCTCTTTATGGCAGCTGCTTGTTTTACACGTTCTGTTGCATAACAGAACAAGACAACTGCTATACACACACAGAGTGTCCAGTCACAGTGTCCAAACAACAACCTTAACTATAACAAAATTATCTGAAGGTCAACCTACAACTCTGATGCTTATTTGAAACACAAACTAAATGTCCTCACATGGTTGGAGACAGCAAATGTTTGGATCCGATGGAGCTTTTCCTGCATGATATGCATGGCAGACATACCACAAATCACCACTTTCAACACATCCACCTCCAAATGAAACTATTCCTATTAAACTGACAGTAACTGACAGAAGACTCTGCAGGAAATGTACCCTAGTGTCCATCCATCATCCAACCCATTTACAACTACAAAGAACGTCCCTCTGTCTCACACGAGAACGCACAGTCAGACAAAATTGATTAATGAACAAATACTCTGGCTGTGTACAATACGGGGGTACGGTGATCTTGTGGACGCAGCAAAGCCAACCAGCTGAGTGAGTGACCCTGTGGAGAGGGCAAATCATCGCAGGGCAGTGAGTCCAGGCACCGATCAGTGTACACTTTCAGCCAGGTCAGTATTTTTAGCACCACATTCCCAATAGAGAATCTAATACACTCGAGCCGTACTGATAGTGGCTCACATTGGAAACTGGAACATGGCAGCCCTGGTGTGTAAGTGAGGAATTTTAGAGCAGTGAAAGAACTGGCCACGCTGACTTCACCATGTGTGAATACTTAGTTTAGGAACAAAACTCTGGCAGAAGTAAGGAAAAAAAAAACTACAGAAGTACTAAAAAAAACCCAACTTTTTTTAATTTTACGTGTAAAGTGTAGAAACAAACTACGTTGGTGACGACATAACAACTCAAGCAAAACAAACCCGGTGCATTCCAGAATTTAATGCTCCTGTATTGTTGTGAAATAGAAAAAACAAAAGTTACTACAGCAACTCAGCTGGCTCCAGCTCTCAATACATCACCACCATCATGCCAGACAACAAAAGACTGCAACACTGCACTGTCAATTAGACTTAGATTAGACTACATTTCTACTGACTGATGCCATTAGCCTCTATCCATCTCTATCAGTGGCTGCATGTCTGAGATAGATTTTTAACTTTTGAGGTTAATTAAAAAGGAGCAGTGTGATGGTTTCCCACTTCAGCAACACTGTGAGCAAGGAAAAACCTGTTAATAATAATGACATGGATTAAGACCAGGCAGGGTGGGATTCAAATCAATGTTTAAAAGTTGGGGCTAATGTGGTCTTCTGTTTGTATCATTGGAATATAGATCCGATAATAAAAGCATACACTTTGCTCACATTTGAGAGAAACAAATCTGTGACGTTAAAATGGCTGAATACTGGGACCCCGATTAGATAATTTCCACGTCGAGACATATGCCACACGATGATGTAGCATCACCAAATGCAACCCCATGATGACATCTCATCCAAATAATAAATCCAGATAGACACCTCTGGGAATGCCTGATGTAAATGCTGCCTCGGTCACAAGACGGTCCTAAATTTAAATCAACATGCAGTCAACTGTAACTCTGAAGTGTTGAGCACTGTACATATCTTTACTGAAGGGACACTTTAAGCTTCACCATCTGTCCACTGTTTGCTCAGGGGCATAATGTACAAATCCACAATGCGTTCACTGCACCTGTGAGCATCAACAGGCAATGACGCCTCTGATCTTTTGAAGGAGGTAGATCTGCGTGTGTGCATGTGTGTGGTTTACAGGTTGTTAGACTGATGGCGTGCATTATCGCTGGGCCTTGCAGAGAGCTGAGGCCTCAATAAGCAGGCAGGAACACACACAGGGTGATTGCAACACTTCCCTTTTCAAGGTTTTGCTGTTTTATTTTCTGACCTAGGCTAAAGCAAACCACAGATCCACAAAATGCCGAGGTCACTGAGATACATTCACTGTCTCCACGCTGACATGTGATGTAATCCACTTACGGCTGTAAAACCTAATCATTACACAGTCTTATGGTGGACTGCAAACACCGAAAACAACCTATCAAGTTATATGAAGCTCCACTGTGAATGTGAGAAATAAAATACAAGCGCAACAAATTGTTTCACCTCGAGGCTGAGATGAATAAGTCAGCACTCAGGCATTAAACTTTGAAAGGTTCTTGGCAGCAATTAAGAGTTAATTAAGCAAGGTTTGTCTTTTCTTCAGCTGCAGTGGGATTTGATATTATGGCAGTTATTACTGTATGTGACAAAACTACAACAGCAGTTGTGGCCTCTTGGGAAATTAATAAAGGGTCAAGGTTCTCCACAAGCATACAGGTTATTTATGAACATCCTTATGTCTGACACAAGGGTAGACTGGATTACTAAATGTACCACTGGTAGTCGTCCTACGACAAACACTTTAACATTATAACACACTAGAACTTGGAATAAAATTGAACCTGAGTAATTTGGGCCACAACCTCTTCAATGGAGTGCAACAGAGAAAAAGAGGACAACGATGTCAAGGGTGGAGATTTGACACAACAAGGCATCCTTGTCAGGCGCCTGTGTGGTCAGGGTGAAACAGTGTGGGTGTGTCTGATTACCCCATTTTCACGCTGTATATAATTTTCAAAAGTGAACCTGTCAACCGGGTTTTCGGTCATTGTTGACGGTGACAAGTGCAAAAATCATTCTATTGTGTTCCTGTCAAATGCAGTCATGACTTTGGTACCTGAGACAGCACTGGTGTGAGAGGTGTTTTTGTCTGAGTTTCCGCAGTGGTGATTGGGAGGTGACAGTTTCATCACCTTACATTTGCTTTTCTTGTCAGGAGGAGTGAATCATCGGCGCCTGGTGGTTCAACAGCTGCCCACCTGCAGGACCTGCTCCGGTCAAAATGATGCTGCCACCGGTACCATGGTGACCCCATGCTGTTTGACACTCTTGCTTGAGTGATGTAATATCGTGGCACAACAAAATGCTACGGTCTGACAACCAAACCAGCTGAGACCTCAGCACACAACCTGATGTGAACAAAGCTGGACAGATTGTGCCTTTTACGTATTACTAATATGTGCCACAGGCTTTAGCTTTCTTACAAAACACATTAATCACTAAACTAAGTCACATAAACTAATAAACATTTATACAACTGACATTTGTGGTAATAATATAAGCTAAATCTTGCTGTTAAACCCACATTCTGCTGTTACACATTTATTTTACCCTGACGTGTTTATTTACACTGTAAATAACAATAGTGAGTGGCAAAGTAGATTTTTCTGGAACTTGTCACACAAAGTCCTCATTTTGTCTTGGCCGGCTGGACTCTACTGTGTCACATTTAATGTCCTTACTATTGTTTGTGTTGCCTTCTTGCAAATTTCCTGCCTGCATCTGTGCCATGCGGAAGGACTAAGCATGGTCCAAGCCGTGAAAAATATTGCCAAAGCGATAAACGCATGAGATAAACAGAACGTAAATTCAAAATGATTGAGGTTTACCGCTTGATATACATCATCATATTGCAAAACCGTGGTGCAGTAGCCCTCAGTGTTGATCTGCTATAGCTCATGATGTGTGATCAATCAGATGGTGCAGTGGGCAGGACACAGAGACGTGATTACAGACAGGGAACGGTGGAGGCTTAACAGCTAAAGTAGCATGGTTTTAAATATATTTCACTAGCAACTCTATTAAAAATATGATGATTACATTAACACTGAATATATGATTACCAGTCGATCCATATGAGAACATACTAAGAAACACCATCGAGCATAAGTATAACTGATAGAGAAAAATATTAATCCATAAAGCACAATAGCTTTGCAATTGAGACATAACATAAACTAAACATTTAATAATTTCCAAAGCACTGTAAATAATTATAAAAACAACCACAAACAAAAAGCACGATAGTGTCAGACATTAACCATTTAAAAAACAGGATCCAGGAGGTATAGACTAAAAAAAATGTCTTTTGACATGGTATTTCCTGCTAATATATTTCTTTTAGACACCGTGGCATATTTTTCATTCTGCAATGACTGAGTATGTCTGTGTCCCAGTGGTTAGAGGAGTCCTTAAGGATTTGAGAGATACTTTTAAAACAGCAGAGAGTGCGAGTGAAAAATTGCAGCATGTAATGTTACTGTGTGAGAGGCCCCAACTGGGGCTGAATATGGAATATGTTAAAAAAAAAAACATTACATGGATGAACTGCATGATAAGTACATGTTGGCTCAAACATAACTAGATATAAGCTTTCATTATTAAATGACTTTCTTTCTCGCATTAGGCCGAGTTGGAAAGCAACCAAAGAGTAGCTCAGACGATTTCCTGACGTCGACACCGGTCAGTCCAGCTTATGAAATCAGCCAGTGTGAGGCCCAGGTTCCACTCTTCCCTTCTGCGGTTCAAACTCAAGCCTGAGAAGGGGCGGGGAGTGTGCGTCTGTGTGTGCGTGTGTGTTTGGGGGGGTGCTGCGTTGCAATTACACAACTTGCTTTTGATATGTGTCTTGAAGTTCTCTTTCCAACTAGTTTGATGACATTGCTTCATTCACCCCTCACTAAAATGTGATGATACGTGAGAGAGTCTGTGCTTTTCTATTTTTCCTACTACTGCCCACTAGTCATATGAGTTTTAAAGCTACCTGAGGCTATATTGTGTGTAAAAACAGTGGATACAAACTATAAATAAATACTTCTGGAGAAACGAGGTGGAGCTCTTGCCGGCAAAAAATGACATGTTGTTTGCTCATGTCAAGATGACTCAAGGTGAACAGCTTGTTTTTCCTCCAAAGTACACCAACAGAAAAAAAAAAAATTACATTAATTGATTCGTATTTAAAGATATCTTAAAAGCATTTGTGTGAGAATATCATATTTTACCACTGTGCACTTTCCAATTGAGACAAATGATTTTGAGTGATAAGACGCGCGCACACACACACACATATATATATATATAATACGCTGCATTAAATGACAACTCCGAATTACATTTTGAAACATCAAAAAGGTTGGTTTTAGAGTAGATCTGCAATAAATAGTGACCTGATTGAAAGAAAAGTAATGAACTGTTGCCATTTTCTTTTCTTTTTGTTGTTTTTTAAATCAAATTCCATGATTGCCATTGCTCAAATGTCAAAATACATTACAATGAATTGAATATGTTTAAGTACTCAACAGTTGGTTCCACAAGACAAGGTATTTAATGATGTCCCCTGGTGCTACAAGATATTGTAAGAAGCATCTGTCATTGTTTCCTGTGTTGCTGATCGAACAATGAGAATAATCAAAAGTTATGGACCTACTTTCACCAATTGATTTAGTTGTAAAACTGCTCTACTTAAATGCCTGACAGATATTTGATCAATCAATATTTGGAAGTATAAAACGCAAAACAGTAATGACAAGCAAGTTGTTCCACCTGTTTGTTATGCATTTCCTCATAACCAATATTTGGTTTCAGTAAAAGATTTGAACAGTTGGAAACTGTGAGTGCATGGAGTCACTGTGGTGTTTGAGGAACGTGTATATGTCTCCGGCTGATTGCAAATGTGTCCATTCATTGTTATCACCCAGGCTTGTGGGCTGTGAATATAAAGGGGATTGTCAGGAGGTTTAAAGAGGGCTTATTGTTCCATTCCTGCACTGACCACAGCCACAAGTCAAGCCTTTCCCCATCTACAATCCCGTCCAATTAATTATTATAAATTCTCAGACTACTTACTTGTTGGGAACAAAACATTGTGTTTACAGTTCCCGCAGACTGAAAAGGCCGATAAGTGTTAACCTTTGTCCCTTCAATGCAATGACTGTCTACAACTTGCTGCCTACGTGCCTCAAATAACCATCACTAACAAAAAATCTGTACGACAACCTGGCGGTGTTTACACTATTTACTATTTTTTTATTATAGTTTTCCAAAGCAGGTTTTTATATATATATATATATATATATATATATATATATGTGTGTGTGTGTGTGTGTGTGTGTGTGTGTGTGTGTGTGTATGTATGTATGTATGTATGTATTTATTTGTTTGTTTGTTAATTTTTGTATTTAATTCAATTTAAATTGTATATGGTTTTGAATTGGCTAGTAGTGCCACTTAATAATTATTGTCACAATTATTTAGGTCCTAAATGTCTATGTGTATTTATTAATTCCAAAAATTTAAAATACAAAAATTAATCATTGTTCACTTGAAATATCACAATATTCGACCGACTCGGATATTTATTTAGAATCTATTGTAACTGTGTGTCAGATATTCACCATGTCTCGGTCCTTTGCAAGCTGCGTTATTTGTTTTCACAATAAACAGTTGTTTGATGCAAACAGCGAATAAATGAGAAACTTAACCATAATTTAAAATTGGTTAATGTTAGCAGAGATGTGATTAGACGTTAGATGACTTACTCTCTCCTGTCGCCGGATGACAGCTCAACACAAAGCAGACAGCGGCCAAAACAAAACACAAAGTCCGGAGACACATCGCTGGCTCTGTGTGACACACCATTCAGCAGCGGTCCGGGTCAAACACACGATAATCCCTGGCAAGGAGAATAGTTCAAAATGGAGGAGAGATGCCTTCAGGAGACTGGTTTTGTTTTGCGGCGTGGGCCAACAGGTAAACAAAAATAAATAGAAGACATCCCGGAAGATGGGCGGAGGATCGGGTCCAACGTGTTCACAGTCAAACACAAGCTAACGCTACTGCTGCTGCTGTGGCTGCTAAAGTTAGACGCCTCATGGAAAAGCAGCGTCAAAACACAACACCACAACGCAACCCTGCACTTCCCCCTGTCTTATCATGCACTGGTCTATATAACTGTCCCGGTTGTGTTTATTCGTGCCGTGGGAAAAAAAACTGAGAAAAAAAAAAACAATTAGTTGTTAGCCGAGCTAAAGCTAAAGTCCCTGCTAGCGGTTGAGCTAGCCGCCTAGCTTGGCTCCAGCAGTGCGCTCCAGGCCACGGGGGAAGTTTGCGCTGCCTTTCACCAGTTGGCTTAATCAGTGTTTATATATATAAAGAAAAAAGAAATCCCACGCAGCTGTTTTGCATACTCTTGAGACGAAACGACCAGAAAAGCTGCGTCAGTGGAAACGAGTGTAAAGGCTAACCTTAACTTATTTCAGAGAGGGGGGGGGGTTATTAGCCGTTCGCTGCGGACTCTCCGGGTTGTAGCATGCGTGGCGCAACGTTTGCCCGTCTTTCGTAAAGATCCTGTCAGGTCCTCCAGCGAGCACAACAACACGGACTCCGACGGGTGTTTCTCTTGTGGAATAAAAGTGTTTTCTTCCTCTTTCTCGTTGTTTTTTCTCCTCGTGCTCAGTCAGTGCAGAGATTTCAGTGAGACCCTGGAAAGCTGACAGACTCCGTCGTGGCTCAGCCGCACACTGATCTCCTTTTTTTGTTGTTGTTGTTAGGTTTTTTTTTTAAATTTAGAAATAAAAATATAATAATAATAACACAAGCTCCGGGTTCTGCTCCGCACAGCTGTCTGCTACGACGTGTATCTGAACGAGAGCAATTCGCATAAGCTGATTTCTTCTTATTATGATGATGATGATGAATATCTTTGTTTTTTTCTCCTTTTCTTCTTCCACAGACAGAGGTAGATTGTACAGTCTCCCAGGTCCTGCAGGATCCCCCTTTTTCTCAGCCTCTCCGCCAGTAAACAAACCCTGCCAGCGAGCCAGATGGGCTTCAGGGGAAATACGGACTGGAGCTTATTGGATTACACAACAAACCGATCCAACTGTCAGGTGGCGAGAAGTAATGCGGTTTACTCCCAGAAGTAATTTGTGCTGTCAAGTCAAGTCACTTTATTCATAAAAAGTGTATATAATAACAAACATGAACAGAGGGTCTTACATTAAACTGAATTATTTAATAGATGGTTATGATGATATATAATAAAAAAAGACATAATACATAAACAGCATTGCACAAACCTTAGTAGTATTCTATATTTATTGTTATTTTGACAATCACAACAACAACTGATCATGTTTTTTTTTCCCAGCTCGAGGTCTGTGGTTTGTAATTGGGTCTATGGGATGGAGAGCAGTGATTGGCCAGCAGACCTGAGTGGTCTGAATGCAGACTAAGGGATGAACATGTTTATTTTGTTGACCTGATGACAGCTGACCTCAAAGTGTTCTTAAAACAAATAGTAATAGGTTCTGCTCCGCACAGCTGTCTGCTACGACGTGTATCTGAACGAGAGCAATTCGCATAAGCTGATTTCTTCTTATTATAATGACGATGATGAATATCTTTGTTTTTTCTCCTTTTCTTCTTCCACAGACAGAGGTAGATTGTACAGTCTCCCAGGTCCTGCAGGATCCCCCTTTTTCTCAGCCTCTCCGCCAGTAAACAAACCCTGCCAGCGAGCCAGATGGGCTTCAGGGGAAATACGGACTGGAGCTTATTGGATTACACAACAAACCGATCCAACTGTCAGGTGGCGAGAAGTAATGCGGTTTACTCCCAGAAGTAATTTGTGCTGTCAAGTCAAGTCACTTTATTCATAAAAAGTATATATAATAACAAACATGAACAGAGGGTCTTACATTAAACTGAATTATTTAATAGATGGTTATGATGATATATAATGAAAAAAAAAGACATAATACATAAACAGCATTGCACAAACCTTAGTAGTATTCTATATTTATTGTTATTTTGACAAAAGGAGACAAGGGTCACAACAACAACTGATCATGTTTTTTTTTTTCCAGCTCCAGGTCTGTGGTTTGTAATTGGGTCTATGGGATGGAGAGCAGTGATTGGCCAGCAGACCTGAGTGGTCTGAATACAGACTAAGGGATGAACATGTTTATTTTGTTGACCTGGTGACAGCTGACCTCAAAGTGTTCTTAAAACAAATAGTAATAATACTCAAAATCAACTAATACAGGCTTCACTGGTTATCAAACCTCAGTTGTCAACATGCGCTTCCATGTTTATTTACAGACAGGAAAATTGGGCAGCACAATCAATGTGATTGTATTTCATTGCATTCATTTTGTTTTGCCCAAACTAATACCTGATCGCTGGTAACTTCAGTATCAGTACTGTACGCAAACCCTTGTGGGCAAAACAAGCGGTAAAACCCCATATATAACGTAAATACATTGTAAAATAGAGTAAACTCAGGGCGGGGTCACATGAGGAGCCTGTTACGTTGCAGGGCTCCTTACCTAACTTTGTTATAGTAAGGAGACAAGAAGCCTGCAAACGCTCGCTATCTCATTGATTTGGGGACATATGTATTTGTCCAATACAGTAGTAGTATATTTTGTGTTGAAAGGTAAAATTCACAATGGCAATTTTGGCTCTTGGCTCAATATTGTTTAATAAATGATGTGTAAATAAAAGTCAGCGCAATTGTGAAATGCTGCAACACAAGGCTTTCAGTCAGATTTCTCCTTTGCATTTTGCAGCCACACGTTGCATCTTGCACAATTATACATGCACCTAGTGGGCAATAGTTTCTGGTGGTGGTGGTGGTGTGTGTGTGTGTGTGTGTGTGGGGGGGTTATACAGGCAAATGTCTCATGAGGAGTATTTAAATTCCTTTCAATTTAATTCAAGGTCACATGAGATTTAGGAAAGTACCCTCAGTCCCAATCTAAAAAAAGAACGTGTATGTTTTCACTACTGTATAGAGTAAAGAGTGACTGTGGTCGGACCTGGTCCCACAGTGCATGTTTAAAACAAGGAGACCTTGGTTTTTTTTGGGGGTTTTTTTGTTGTTGTTTTTTTTGGGATGCTGAGGGAAAAGGATGAGGAAGTCAAATCCTTGATTGATTCGACCACTGTTTAAAAAAAACCCCATCTCGATTCTTCTTTTGATCCTCGGTGTTCTCACACTCCGATGCCTGGAAAAACAGCGTGATTGCGTGCTTCACGGCGTGGTCGTCTCACAGGCTGAAAGTATCTGAGCTTCCTGACGGGTTTGATCACCAGTGAAATTGTGCCACGTTGCCTTGTCTCTGTCACAACGGCTAATGCACTACCTGTTTACATCCTCCGTGAACATGGCCGTCATGTCCTGTTGTTTATTGACCTAAAATAGATCTTACTGGAATTTTGGGGGGGGGGGTGGATAGCGGGTCACTTTTTTGGGATTCCTGTGGCAGCAGTGGTGGTTTATTGTGAAAGGGCTTAAATTTGGCTGTGAGAACAAGCAGGTGGCATGTACGTACATGATCTGATTCCGCGGGAAGTGATGCCCTCAGAGAAACATGGATCAGGAGAGCAGCTCATCAGCACCAGGTAATCAGAGCAATGTGCCACAGTGGTGTGAAGCAACACAATGGAGGGTCGATGCTCGCCAAAGCCTTTCAACAAGCACCACTTACACAGCGCAACAAGACTCAGAGGCTTAAATGCACCTCTGTGAATTCTGTATCTTAACCATAATCTCACACTGACTGTTTACTCAGTGGGAGTGAGGTTCCATAATAAGATTAGAGCCTATAGCGAGTGGCTGGTCAGAACTGGTCACGGCCCACTTCACATTCATCAGCTACACACTGTGTTTTATTTATTGATTTGATCTATATCTTTATTTTATCTGTTATCTATATCTGTATCGACAGACAGACAGGCAGACAGACAGACAGACAGATCACGTCTTTAGCTCTACCTGTTGAAGACTCACACACACGTTCACCACACAAACGCAGGGCAAAGTTGTTTTCAGAACATTTTGTCCCTAATATTAAGACCAAAGCAGGGCACACATAAACAGATTAGGGATCATTAAGGCCTGGAACTGTATTGATTGATGTGTTTTTGAGGCTCAGATGAAGGAAAAAAAAAACAAATGAGTCATAAACACATGATCTGGATGCTGACAGCGTAGCCTGTTGCTGAGGACTTCAGAGGTTGTTGTGTTTTTTTGTGTGTGAGCTGTGACCTCTAATCCCTACAATCCCCTGTTCCTGACCCCTGCTGCGGTCAAGGGTCAGATCAAACTGCCCCACAGCACTGTGCAACACACGGGTGCTATGTTTATGGCCCTGTCAGTTGCATGGCTATGGTGGATTGTGTGTATATAAATATATACACACATACAAACACACACATATACATATATATGTATATATATGTACGTATATATAGCTACAGCATCTGATATTTACATGTTGGCTATTGAAAAGCGTTGCTTTGGGGAAAATCAGACCAAAGAAGAAGGCCAAACAACAAACAAACACAAATTTCCTGGCAAGAACTATGAATTTGGCACCGGCATCAAAAACGGACTCCAGTTCATCAGCTTATCATTAATTAGTTTATAATCATTCTCAAATTTGAGCACTTTTAATAAAGTATGAATGTCATGTTACAGATATGTAGGGTCAGGATTATCACTTATTTGAAATCACTTTATTTTCCGCCCCAATTTCATATGTTATGATGGAACGACATGTGTTTGTGGTTCATGGCCTCAACCCATCTACATGGTGCTGTAATCGTCGCTCGCAGCACAGGTGTGACAGTAATGACACAAGCCCGCTGGAAATGATCGCTTCACTGCAGGCAGGGATTAAAGCGCCTTCTCTTCGGTCCTCTGGCGCCTGCAGCTGCATTAATTAATGACAACAACACACCCACATACAAACTTAACCTATAGGTGTGTGGGTAGCACCCACCTATATGAGTTCAGAATGATAAGGCTGAGTCCCTCTGTTGTTATGAGCATATTGTGACCACATTTATTTCTGTGGTCTATAGTGTCTGTCACAGGTGTATGGCTTAATGGTGAGATTATAATTGATCCTATTAATAAATTGTGGCCTTGGGGGGGGGGGCAAGTCGAGTGCAAGTCTTTGTGTGTGTGTGTGTGTGTGACAGTCGGGAGGCCCACACCTATCCCCTCAGTTAATCATCAACCACATGTGCCAGGAAGTCATATGAGGGAACACTGGTGGTCTCCATATAGAACATGGGAAAGCAGGAATTGTGGCAGAGGTTAGTGACAAGCCAAGGTTCACACAGACCGGTCGGACTGGAAGAACAATGAGGTTCACACATGATTCATCTTCCTCGACGCCAGCGTGCTGCACCTCTCCGCGGCAGGAAAAGATGCTGCTGCGTGTCAGGGCCGAGTGGGACATCCACCACTTCCCCTTCCCAGTGCGTCTGTGGCGCTCGAGGTGTAGACTCCTTCCTGACGCCATTCCCACTGCTTGCAAAGACAATACTCTTAAGTTTCGAGACGGTGTTTGATGGATGCCCTCGCTCTCGAAGGTTAATGGACATTTATAGTAACGCCGCTGTGGGCTGCATACGTATGGCCTGAAGCCAAGTCCCGGGGGCCAGTTTTCAAACGCGCACATTTTCTTCCACTCTCATGCACCTAACTGAAGCCTGGAGAGTAGATGTGCGATGACAGTGACTCCGCATCACAATACATTCCAGCAGCTCCCCCGAAGAGTCACACGGCCCCTATTCATCCGCAACACGAGCACAAACAAACCACAGAAAAACACCACAGTGCTCCACCTCACGTCCTGGAGGCGATCCGGGATCTGGTATCTAAAATGCTTTGTGATGTTGCTCTGGTTTAATTGATGCCTAATGCAGAATTATTAATCTTTTAAAGCTGTAACTTGCTGTTTATTGATGCATTGTGTAGCTGCAATCCCTGAAGTCTCAGCCTCATCTTAAGCATGTGTCTCTAATCTTTATTTGTAGTTGTAGCCATGTGTGTTTCATACGTTGTCGGCTGCATTGCTGCAGCCCAGATGCCACAGGACGCACAGTGACGGGCGATTAGCGATGCTGGAAGGGGTTGTGAGGAAACAATGACGATGGATTATGTGCAGGAGATTTATTATTATCTCATCAATCCCAGGTTAAGACCACACGACACCTGCTGCTCCACTTGCACACTTCTGCGAACATCATCATGTTCCAGCCGGGACACAGAAAAAAACACCAGTGGGGCAGAGCTGCCATAAAGGTTATCTGAGAAAAGAGGAAGAAAATGAGTCCTGCAGGAAGTACGAGAAATAAATAAATAAATGAACGAATAAAAAATGAATTTATTGACATTTCTGTTATACTCTCTAGTACTTCCTGCATCATCATTGTTACAACTGATAAGCTGGGCTGGCCAGCTAAAATATTACATTTATAAAATCCTCTTCCTAATGTTAAAGAAAATATTTAATTTTTTTTTTCTTTAAAGAGGACATATTTAAGGACATATTCCATTTGTGGGTTTTTTTGTTGAGAGGAAACTAAAAATCAATGTTTTAATAAGACCTGCAGATACCCTGGACAGATGCCCCCATGTGGTTTTAATAAAGAAAGGCTCAGACCACATAAAGTAAATGAGCTTAGGTCTGTGCATTAATAACGGCTGAGTATATAGACGCAAGCATTAGTGCCACAATGGAGCTCTAAACGCTGCTAAACAACCAACAAATAAGGCTGCAGCGTTCAACTGAAAGCATGGTATAATGAAGAGTAGGCAAAAGCCAAAAGGAACACTGTTTATACAGGGGTTTAACGAGGTGTAGCAGCCATTAGCTTTAGGATCCTCGTTCGAGTACAACACTGGCACACCTTCATCACTCGCTCAGCTCTTACACAAACATAAACACCACAACAACCACAAAGGCAAAGGCAAACATTTCATTGTACAATAAACCTTTAATAAATAGTTTGTCATTAGTTTCCCATATTTACATCATAACCACCAGTTGCTTATGTTGCCATACTCATTTCTTGGCTAAATTTAGGCACACAGAGAGGGGGGTTCAGGCCACAAACCACATCGTACTAAAAACAGGAGTGGCGAGCAGGTTTAAGTCTTCAGAAATATCATAATATTTGCACCATACAACCAAATAGACAAGAAGTGGCCGTCTCCTTGAGTGATATATATACATTTGCTGTACGTACAGATGGTTTTTGTACATTTACAGTCATCTGCGAATAAGCTGTATGAGTGCACGTTGGGCTGGTGCAGAATCTTACCAAACTATACCGAGTCTGAATTTATTGTGTTGGTCCGATAAATGATATATTAAAAAATAAAGAACAATATGACATTAATAGTAACAGCCTCCGCTTTAGTAACACCCCCTCTGGAATAATAAAAACTATGTGATAGGTAAAATATCGAGGGCGTAGTGGGGTCAACGTGTACAGCTCAGGTTCGAACATTCGGTGACTTTGAGCTTTAGCTTTAGAAATCAAAATAAACCATGGTGAAATGCTTGTTAAATGAAGACCATGAAAAACAGAGGGACATTCGGTGATTTGCCATGATGTTGAAAATGATGCCTAAAAATGACTGGACAAAGTTTTAAAATGATAAAATAAGCTGTAAAACTTCAGCCAAAGAAATTAAGACAGGAGAGAAAAAAGACAAAAACATAAGTCACTTGCACACACACACACACAATACAAAAAAAAGCAAACAAAAAATTGGCACATAATATATGACGCACATTTCACTTCAAGATGTGACACAGCATGAACGCCACCATTAGTCCGCTTGTAATTTGGTTATTTAAATGCACTTGAGGCATTTTTAAATGAATGGTGGAAAACTGTGACAGGAATAATCAGCCAGCTGTTAACAGAAAACAAAGGGAACACAGTGTCACAGAAATGTAATTCACCCTATGACACGGACACCAACTTATTGTTATTGTTATTATTATTATTATCGTTATTATTATTATTATTATTATGTGGTTTCATTCATGAGTATTATTATGAATATTATGTATATATTCTATGTTTTGATTATCGTTTAAGATGGGAGCACTGTTATTACACTGTGAATAAAATAGATTATGTCTCAAATGAACATGTTGTTTCAGAACGTAAAAGAGGAAATGTCAAAAAGCTCAGCTTTTAAACTGAAAATTCGTAGCTGTAACATCTGACAATGTTGACTTTCAGCTGCATGTGATCAATCTCCAGGTCCAAACTACTACTGCTGCTGCTTCCTGTCCTACAGGTAGAGCAGACCTGGTCTGACTGTGACTAAATAGCGCCTCCCTATGGAGACTATACAGGTAAATGTGAGTTACGAGCCAGTCAGACAGTCAGTTAGTTACCGTTTGAAAGGTCTGTGGTGGAAAAAGAGCTGTTTGTATGGCATCTCAAATGTCAGGGAATTACATTTTTACAGTTTATATCCGATTACGCCACGTTGCATCACAACCTTCGAATTTTTCACTGCAGCGATATCACATATATTTTGCTTAACCTAATGATATTAATTCAAAGTTTCCATGTTAACATTCAGTGCCAACACTGACACGATGCTGGGAAAACTCTAGCTCCTAAAGGTCCAGGGGCATTTTAAATAAAACAATCAATCCAGGGGCTTTTTAAATAAAACAATCGTTCCATAAGCTTTAATCCCGTTGGTAATAAATGCCAGCAAACTAAGTAACAGGAAGGATGTGAAAACAAAGGGAATAGAAATGTCACAGCTCCGATGGGAGCGATAGGGTAAGATTACAAAGCCTTCTCAGAACTCGGTCTTCATACAGGATACGTAATGTCTCTTTCTCTACATATATATGTATATATATATATATATTTATATTAAGTCACTTCAAGGCAACAGTTGTTTCTTGAATAAAAATTTGAAGCTCAACTAGCCGTCAATTTAAACAGAAAAATACACAACCTAAACTGTACTACATGTCTGGAGAGTGGCAAGTAAACATTGAATAAACCGTTTCAGCTAATGAAGTGGTCTCAGTTGCACACTTCTATCTGTATGAAGTGCAGTTACGTTGATTTCAGATTTGCACTGGTTGACCCATCAAACTGAGATTTGGCAGCGCCTCTCGGACGCCTCTCACAGGCCGACATTTACTGTGCTATCCTGAACCGTGGTCGCGTCAGATCATAAGGGAACTAGTCGGAGACTGATGGTCAAGGATTCAACTAACTGTTTGTTACACTTCTGTTGGACAAACAGACAAAGCTGACACGTCACTGGCTACAGAAGAATATGAATAATCACACAGGGGTTTAGTAACGTTTGAGATATACCCCACTCGCACTCAAAACCTAATCACTTCAGTCCTGTTTTGCAGCAGGAGGGTGGCGAACTGCTGTATGCTCCACTGTTACTGTTGTTTAGAATTCAAGGATAAGAGTCCAGCTCAGACAAATCACAATCCGAACACCATTTCCACCGCAGCCCGAAAAATACCCGACACACTTTCTTTCAACAGGGCCTTTAGTGAGTCTTCACATGAACCCTGCCTTTAAAAAAAAAACCCAAAAGGGCCGCTAAGGAACGAGTGCCCACTTTTGTGCTGTGGACACATACACACAGACACACACACACACACCTCTCTGCGGCACTCAAATCCAATGTGTGCCTGAGTGTGTCCCTCTATTAAAATGTGTGAATTTGTCCATTTGTGCAGGGGTTCGGTAAAGAGTGAGGGCGTCTGCCCTCTTTAGCTAAGGTTATACACTGCTGTCCTCCAGCAGAGGCTCCTTGCCCTCTGCCCCGCTGCCCTGGGGGCTGTGGGAGTGACTCTGTGCCCCATTGCTGTGCTTCTTGTAGGCTCCAGGTCTCACAGGCCCCGTGTGCTCTGGGATAAACAGGGCGACCAGCAGAGACAGCAACACTGAGCATGCACCAAAGAGAAATGGAGGACCTGGGATGATGGCACTCTACAGATGGGAGAAACATATACAGTTTAAGTACAGCTACTTATTTTTGCTTTGTAAGCTACATATTTATTGTGCCAATGACTCAAATGCCATTGTTTTGAATGTTCACCTCATCTGTGGGGTTGACCATGTTGGGTTTGGCACCTTTCTCAGAGCCATCTGAGTCGGTTAGCTCCACATGGAACAAGTAGAAGACAAAACCATAGAGTGCGGGACCCAAGCCGTTACAGAGGCCCCGAATTCCAGTAATCATCCCCTGGACCACTCCTACAAACAGACACAGCCATGAAGACACTTCTAAACTGCATCAATGAGATTTATTAACTACACAACAGTTAATTTTCCTTTGACAGTTACAAACGCACATCTTAACCAGCTTGTATCCATCATCTGTGCATTTTGTAACATTTAGGTATAGAGGAGAGAACAACTTTTACTTTTAAATGTGAAATACAGACGGCAACAAACAGCTGTGAAACTCACCTTGTTGGTCTGGATCTGCATTACGGGATACAACAGCACTGATGGCAGGGAAAGTGATACTGGACATGGCTGCGACAGCCCCAGCTGCCCACATCATCCTGCAACCAACAACAGATGTTTGTTAAGGATACAACGACAGGTTTACTGAAACTCTCAAAATTTTGACTCATGCATGTCCTTGATGTTAAAAGTCAGTAAACGTGTTTTGGTTACTGCCTTAGGCTTAAACATAAATCATATGAATAAAAAAGTAGTAGTAGCACAGGCTTTATTAAGCTTTCATCACCTTATCATTTCTTAAACACGCACCCCTTTTTGCGAACGTGGTAAAAAGACCCTTAAAGGCAAATGTAAATCATCTGACAAGACCATTTTTCATTTGTCAGGGTAACTTCATTTCCTCGAGGGGGAAACAAGGTGAAAAATAACTCAAACTCAGCATGGGAGCTTATTGCTCTCAGTCTCCTGTAGACTGTTCCTTTACTTCCCTGTTGTTGCCCAGAGTAAATCTTACAAACAAACAGAGGTGAGTTGTCATTCAAGAAGCTGATTTTTTACAAATTAGTCTTTTTATATTTAATATCATTTGTTTAACTTAATTTCTAAAGTATTTTCTGCAGGCAGGGGCCTCATGTATTCTGTCAGAATCGATACATATTATGGTGACTCTGCTTTTGCCTTTTAAGGACCTCCACAAACGTATCAGGCTGTTATGATCTCAATTCAAGAGAAATGAAACTGATCATTTGTAAGTGAATGGTGAGTTTGAAAACAGAGTATCACTGCTACCCTCTTGTGGTTTGTCATGAAATAACAACAAAGGCAACAGACAATTAAAAAAATCTAGTGCAAAATAATATTTTTATAATAACTAAATAACTAAAAGCTAATATCTGCTCTTCAACTTGAGACGAACACATCGCCACTACTTGATTCTGTCACTTTCTGACTGTGGTTCTGCAAAATGCTGCAGGAAATGCTTCGTCAGATAAGATGAACTTCCTCACTAATTTGAAACGATATGTGTTGAGCATCTTTACTGGCTGGTTTTCATGAAGCTTGCTGAGCTCCACCAATACAAAATTGACCAGTAACGGACACAGGGGTGCAAAAGGTCCAAGGCTCCATCAAACTTTTCACTATTTACAGACATGCGTTCATGGCAGAAACAAGCTGTGTGACATACTGACCAGGGCTGAGAGCCGAAGCCGTACCACGCCAGCTGAAGGATCTGAAAGCCGAGGCCAAGCAGGATTGTGTTCTTATTCCCTATTGACCGCATCAGGATCCCCAACACCACTGTCTGAGGAAAAACAGCACAAAGTTTACATGTGACAACCCTGAATTAGATGTTAAGTGATCCAATCTCCATGTTACTCTGAAATAATGGTCAATAGAGAAATTTTAACAACTCAACTGACTGAATTGATAAAGGACATGCACAGTAAAAAAATGAAAGAGGATGGTGTCATATGACATTTTTTGTCAATACCTGAGCAAGTATTGAGAGGATCCCCACAACAGCGATGAATGCAGCCACTGTCTCTGATGAGAAGCCTATAACCTAAGGGAGCATTAACATAACACAGGTTAGGACATGTTTTTTTTTTCATCTGAAGACAGGCAGAGGCAGACACAAAAAGTCTTACTATTTAACACGGTCCTAAAATCAAAGGACACAGTAGAAGGAGGTTTGTTTGTGGCCTTTTGTGGTGCTGTTTTCTCTGGTTTATTTAGGTCAAATATGTTGCCCTTCTGTTCTTCAACACAGCCAGCAGTAGGAAAAGAGTAGCTTGTGTGAGGTGTGCATAATGACGACAAAGAATAGGGACAACTATATAATTAAAGCATAAAGAGCACATGAGGGTGTGGTGGGTAATAGTATCCTCAGTGTTCTGGAGCAAATTTGCTGTCTTTTTCAAGTTGGAAGATAAGAGGTATAAGACCTGTGACTGTGTGAATGTTTCACACCTGCCCGACTGGTTCAACTGACATTGTTTACACTAACTTAACAGTCCTTGGTTCATGCTGAATGAAAAAAGTGGGGGACCTGCACCTTGTCAGTCCATTTCAGAGCTGCCGACTGCTTCCAGACGCTGCAGGTCTATAATTTATGTCCAATTCTGGCTACTTGAATTTTGAAACGCACTAGTTTTCATGTCAAAGCATTTTGCACTGACACCTAATGAATTAGCTCAACTTTTTTTTCCTTGCAGCGACGGCGGCTGCTCAGCAAACCGGCTGATCCAATCTTACAGCCATGTCAGTGAAAACTGTACCTTCAGCAAATTTCCCCAAGTTGAACTAAGTTTATTCCCTCAGCTTTCCAGTGGCAATGTCAGCCTTTCATTTGAAACACAAATATATCACATATAATTCTGACACTTACAACACTCTCACATTAATCTCAAACTATAAACGTCCTACTTAAGCTACCACGAGCATCAAACTAAGGTTCCGAGACACCAAAAATTACAAGAATTCTTTGAAGAACATATAATACCAGACACGTGTGGCAACATGTTTGTGTGTGCAGTGTCAGTGTCATGTGTGCTGCCTCTCGGGTGAAGTGAATGCAGGGAGAGGAGATCTTTACCTGTCTGAGATAGAGGAAGAAACTGGAGTACTGGCCGGCCTCGGGGAGGTAGGAGAGAAACACCGTGATACAGATGAGGAGCACTGTGGAGTCCTGGCCCACTTTACGCAGAGACTGGATAATAGAACAGCAGATTATTCAAGAGTTAAAAACCTGAGAAATGCTAGCGACATGCTTCCTTGCAACACACACAAAATCACTTTAAAACAAATCTGATGTTTTGATACAGTCCTGCCCTGTCCATTATGATGAAAAGAAACCACTGGTACATTTCTTGTTCACTATCAGCACAGACCAGTTCATATTTGAAACAGTAAATAAAAAAGAAAACTCGATGGGTGAAATCTGTGCAGCACATTGATTAGATCGGCCCCTCCATGCCCCATTCTTTCTCTTTCACAAACAAAATACACACATTGGCAACAGACCCCGTCTGTCCGAGCCAGACTGGTGACAAACAACAAAGCATTTATCTTTTAAGACAGTGATGACATGTTTATTTTGTCATATAAGCTTCATCATTAATGGAACTTACTGTCATGCAATTAACTTACATCATGCAATTAACTCTTTTTTGGCTGAGTATAAAAGAGTAAAATGATGAATAAAGATGACTGCGTGTTCACTCACAGCAAAGGGGTCTGCCTGTTCCCAGGAGATGGGTGCTCCCCACGATGCCGGCCTCATCTTCTCTGGCAGCGACTCTGGTACAGCCACTACGATGAAGCAGATGTCGAGCAGGGCGATAAGCGTGGCCAGTATCACCACCAAGGTGTCACTGTATGCCACGGAGAGGTACGCTCCAATGGCCGGGCTGGTAACCAGACTGGCTGCAAAGGTTGCCGATACCTGGAATAGAGGATGCAGGAGAGCCAAGTTGAGTGAAACGTGAGTAGATCAGTGTTTCCTTTTCTGGCAGTTCTCTCTCTCATGTAAGAACTTCTTTCACTCTCTAGTTTGTGTGCCTGTCGCTCAGGCTGTGTCGTGCCTGCAGCCCTACTAGCAAAACAGTTTGAATTTATTCTGTGGAAAACACACATAATGGGACTGTGATAATCAATTTGATTAGGCCATCTCCTTACCAAACCATATGCCGTGCTCCTCTCATGCTCCTGAGTGATATCAGCCACGTAGGCAAAGATCACAGAGAAAGTGACCGCAAAGACGCCAGACATGGAAATCACCGCAAAGTACCACCTGAAAGATGAAAATAGTTTCACCCACACAAGAAGAGGACACCACCACTACCACTGGACAATAAGGATGATGGAATAAGGACAATTGTTTTAATGATGTGCTGAGCAAAGAAAAACGCAATAAAATATAACTTAAAAAAGAAAATTGTTTCACCTATCTGCACAAACAAAATAACTAAAGCCATATCACTTCAAACTGTAATGCACATGGCCCAAATAGTGCTGTGGAACACCTGTTTGGTTTTTGACTGTCAAAAATATATTTATGAAATTCTATTTATACATTTTGTACCAAATCAATGCAGCAAAATATCATATTGCATACTGAAGTATAACTTTGTGTCTGCACTCACCATGGGCTGATCTTCATCAGTGGAATGGGTGCACATGTGAAGAAGACCGTTAGCAGCAGGAAAGACTTGCGTCCCCATACATCTGACAATGCTCCAATCAAGGGAGCACTGAGAAATGATAACAGGCCCTGAAAGTAACAGAAGGAGAAAAGGAAAGGACGTGGTCAGATGAATGTTTAAGAGAAGGGAAAGCATTTGTTGAACATAGAGCAGTAAATCAATAACTGGAAGGAATTAACAACTCAAACGTAAATGGGAACTGGAAGGCGACTGCACCTACAGTTAACACAGACAAATATGACCGCTGTACTTTGGTAGGGAGCGTTTAACCTGTGACTGCTGCATTTGTCCTCGAAAGCGACAGCAGCAAACACAAACATTGGCAGTCACTAACCACACACATGCAGCTTGGAGAGTAGTATTTCTTAACTTACAGGATATCATGTGTGTGGTGTTGACATCACATCAACATTTGTGATCGCAACAAAAACAACTAGAAAAACTTAAATAATTATAGAATTTCCTCTGTGGCTAACAAACGTCAGGGCACACTTCATCCATGAGATGAGCTTTCGGACCACCTACAGGTACTGCACAGTTTGTGGGCATTAAAGTATGAATAAACTTGTTTAAAGCAGGTGTCACTGAACTGAAGAACTCACTGGCTGCTCTCCTTTACGGCTACATATTACATTTAATTAATGAGTCAATGAATTAATAAATAATTACATACAGTATAAATTGGACTAAAAAGTACAAACTCGACAGTCCACTGTCCACACAGTTTCAGTAATTAACCGTTAAGAGATACTGTGGATAAAAAGACTAGGGATAAGTTTTCTGTCAATTTACATGATGTTGCCATTATATTGCTGTCATTAAAGGGAGAATACAGGACCCTGTTTTTCTCTGTGTGATCTTGTCTCTTACCTTGACACCATGTATAAGCCCATTCATCAGGAATGTGTGTTGAGGGAATGTTTGGTGTAATACCTGGAGAACAAACACAGATAACACCACATGAAACTCCTTATGAACACGGTCTAGAACATGTTTCTAACAGCCACCTAGCGTTGTTTAAGTAATCTTCAATGTTCATGTACTGTGTGTACATATGAAATTAAAGCATGTTTTTCACATGGTGTTTACCCACGCGTTTAAAAACATGTACCTGTGTTGCTGGGACGTTATTCGATTAAAATTTAAGGTTTCAATGCAGACTTAACTCAAAAAGTATCCAAAGTCTGTACACATACATCAGAGCTACACAGTTATTCAAGTATTCTTTTTTTGTTTGGAAATTGGCATTGAGTTACTGATTTACAATAAAATTATACAGAGTAAAGAGGGATTTAAAATGCTTTCACTACAAACATGTTAACCAGGCTTTTCTGTTTTCTGCCTATGTTTACTTTACTCTGGGTGTTCCACAAATAAAACCGACCATTGTAAATTATTTCAGAATATACACACAGTCAGACACCGCATGACAACATTATTTTAACTTTGTGGGAATGCGTGGGGGAGGGAGGTTGTTTAGATGGTTAAAAATCCATGGGATGTTCAGTTCAAAGTCCTTGACGTCAACAAGTATCGCATGTGTCAATGACACTAGTACTGTAGCATTTTTTTAAAATTTAGTGCATGTTTAGTTTGACTGAGACTCAACAGGATCAGGTTATTGTTGCAGGGTTAAGAGGGAAAGCTTGGCCATGGCTCTGTTCCTCGGAGAGTCAGTTACCCAACACACACTGTGAGTGCTCAGAGAAGACTGTTGCTGTGGGATACTAATGAAGCAGTGTGGTCACTGAGAGCAGTGAAGCAGTCCCTCTCATTATCAGGTGCCTTCTGATTTGTCCAAAATGCAAATCCTTCCTCTGCCCAGGGATCTTAAGGGCAACAAAACCTAGTAATTAATACTTGACAACTACACACACAACCATCTCCTAAAACGAGAGACTGCTGGAAAGTATGCATTACATAAGCCTGTCGATCCACATCATATGGCTCACAGATGTTTGATCATCATTTGTTGTGAAATACTAGTTTCAACACAAAGTAGTTTACATTCATGTATAAAAAAAACTGAACGCGAACTCAACAAATTTGGGGTTTAATCAAAGAATTAAAACCTGAAAACCATTATATATATCACTACATACGTAGAGTACATACTTTGTGTATGTCTGTGGTGCCCTGCCTGAGTGAAACAATACACATCATTATCATGAATCATCATTGCCTTTGCTAAAACAAAATAGATCTTGTCTTTAATAATGACTTTTTTTTACTATAACATTTTTAACACATCGTTAACTTAAATGACTGAAATTATATCTAAGGTTAACATGTGGTGTGGTTTGCCTGTCACCTGTACTGTGGCCTGACACACAACACAAAGCAGTGACCCATCGATAAGCCTTTTCAACAAAGAACTGGCTCTCAACAATGAGACTGTTTGATGCCCTTTTCATAATTCTCAGTCTATTAGCGCCTGGCTGAACATCTGCCAACACACTCGAACAGAAAACAAAAACGCCTCATCCCAGGACTTGCTCATTTGATTTGGGATTCAATTATTCATGGACACTGATGGGTCTTAAATGGTTCAATGGGAAATGCTACCCTGTCTGTGTTTTCAGAGAAGAGAGACAAAGGTGTATGAATATACGACAAACTGTTATGTCAGTTTACTTAATGCTGTGTGTTTGAAAGCAGATGTGGCTGTGCTTACCGTGAGCATTGGGGTGGTGAGGAGACCCCATGCAAAAAACTCCAGGAAGATGACCACCACAGCATGGTAAACGCTGGGCTCACCGATTCCCTGAGGCTGGATGGACACAGAGACAAACACAGAGAAAGAGAAATATTTAACAGACAGGCAGCAAACCAACATCACCAAGCATGAAAGAGCATGTTAGTGGTAATACATTAACAGATCAAACCAAATCTAAACCCTGAAACCATACCTGTTTCAAGGAAACATTTAAATAGTATAATAGTAAGTATATATTTTATTTACACTGGAATTTTAGAAGACGTATCTGAACTGAGGGAAATTCTGATCAGTCATCACAGTACGGATACTTTAAGGGTTTATCAGGTCACCAAACAGACTTGTTGGAAACATGTCATTTCCTGCATGTGGCTACTGAAACTTTAAGAATGACACAGAGAACACAGCAGACAGGACATTTACATGAACATAAAAAACACGCTACTTGTGTTATATCACATTAACGTTATTTGTTTTATTTTGGAATTTACAATATTTGCATATGATATGAATTATAATAAGAGAAACATCAATCAGCTACATAAAACCAGGTAACTGGTTTTAATGATTTTGCTAATGTATGTATTTTGAAATGAAGCAGTGAAAATAATCAAAAAGACTACTGCAAGTTAGCCAACAAGGTTAAAACGATGAGTATACTGTCCCTTAAATGTATACAGTTTATCATGCATTATACCACAATGTTATGTACTGTGTATACTTTGATAGCTCACTCTAAATACAGACTTACAGTATATCTATAATAAACAAAGAAGTAAAGCCCACTCCCAGGAGACAAATTTCCTGTACTACAGCACTGTAAAATCTATACAAGTCTGTAACATGAACAGAAAGAGGTCTGAGTGTGTGTGGATGCTGAGCAGGCTGTAAAAAAACTCAGGAAGGTGTGATAATTGTGGTGACTGAAAAGTAGGCCAGCACTGACTTAACCAAGACACTAGCTATGTGTTTTAACACAAATGTGGTTTGTTATTTCTGAGTAGGGAGGGAAATTTGTTTTAGGGACATGTGATCACAGAAGGAGCAAAACAGAAGAACTCCTGCCCCTTTCTCCCAGATTATACATGTATGGTCACACCACCTGCTTTGAGGAGAAAATGAGGAACACTGTAACTGTCTTACAATACGGATGTTGCAACTTCCTCTAATAAATGGATGTCAAGCCTCGTATTTCCACATCTCATTTTGTTATTGACTAGTGAGCGTCTAAGCCTATTAGAGTGGATGGCTGGATGGTGAAAGCAAAATCTTAATTGCTGAGTGGTCAGACCAAGCTGCAGCAATACAGTGGAGCAAATACAACAAGGACCACATTGGAAAAGGGCCAGATGTAGATGCAGGGCTCTCATCGGTGTGGCAGGACTATTACTGTGTATATATATATACAGTAATATTCATGTTGTCCATTTATTTTGATTACAACTGTGTGCCTTCATATGAATATCCAGCACGTTCAGCATAGCTGTCCAACTGATTACATAACTAGCACTGCCACCTCACTGTATTTTTAACAATCCCTCCACACTCATTCAGGGGCAGCCTAATTTGGGAAAATCATCACTTCCATCATCAACTTGGCCCAAGTAACTGCGATCCTACTGATATTCAGTTGCTTCTTTTGATCTGCTTATTGAGGAGGTTCATGAGGGTATTTTAGTGTATTATCTACTGAGAAGGGGATATAAACATAACAGGCCCTGGCTGATATTTAACCAAACATCATATATTTTGAATAGCTGGTACAAACAGCTGTTACAAACTATGCTTCATTGCAGAGTTGATCTTTGCCAGTGTTTGGCTGCCACTGCTAAAGCTTGCTTGCCAGTGATGTTTACTTAAACCTTGTGTTTACTTTTTCAACCAAACCTGGTGTTTGATAAAAACATTTTACATTCAGTCACTTAAATACCTAACATTGTGTCATATCTATTATGTATGTGGTCAATCTAATATTTAATTATTTGCGTGTCTCTCGATATAACTACGTAGCCACACTACGTATTATGGTTTAATCATTTTAATACTTTACTTTGTGTATAATTAACCTTTAACTGTTTGAAGTCTTATTTTGAGAGTTATGTAAAGTGGCTAGTGTAACACAGCAATTTCCCAGATTAAGTACTCCAGCTAAAATGATCGTACTTGGAACTCTTCCTTTATCCGACACATTACTTTGTCTCTCATACAACATTTGAGCATGAAAACTGTCGGAAACATTGTTAGATTAAAGCAACGGGATAAACATAACATAGATAACCTCAATTGCCGTTCAACACATATGCTAGCGAGCTAATGTTAACCAAGCTACTGTTTTTATATTACAGCAGCATTGTCACAACTTGTTTTTTAAGATTTGGACACGCTTGAAGGAGAGCTCATATAAAATTTCGAGTTCCATAGCTTAATGTTTGGGGAGGCTTGACTGTTAAACAACGTCGATGAAGAAAAACACAGGCGGTTAGCCAAGCTGACGTGTAAGCGACCAGCTAACGAAGGCCGCTAACACTAGCAGACGCCAGTTCGCGGCTAGTTGCGTTAGCCACTTAGCTAGGCGCTCGCAGCTAACGGTCAACACTACCTGCCGGGGAAAGAGCCGTCAAACGCCGCCTCATATTGCTGCGGTTTCTTGAAATAAACAATGCTACTGACTAACTTAAGCGGCCGAGGGCCAGTGTAGCTCAATGGCAAGCTAAGTCAATGAAGATAAATAAATATTTAACTCACACTTCCTCCATCCTTTATTATAATTTTCTTTGCAAGAAGAATGCTGCGGTTCAGCCGCTTTTTCTTCTTTTTCTCCCCCGTCATTGTTAACTTATGTCCATTCTTGGTGTCAGAGGGTCATCGTTGCGCCTGTTAAAGTAAAAGAATTTACTGATTTAGGCTACTAAGCTGACAACACCTCGACAGAAGGCTCCGGAAAGCAGCTAACATCTAGCAGCGAGCTAACTAAATGATGATTTCTCATTCCCACCTCACTTCAACCCGACTTCCGCAACCAGATAGGAGACCCGCCCCTCACACGCACAACGACTAACGATTGGTTGTTTATTAAAAGAGTTACCTGAACGCTAACTTTGATTGGGTTAGAAAAAACCTTTCGGCTTCCGATCCGCCAATGGTGATTTGTAAGCGTCATACCGCGGGTAACAGAAAAGGAAATACTTTATATAGAGAGGAGCAAGTGTACTTGATGTTTTGAACGTAGTTAATGGTAATAAATAGTTCATTATTTAGCAATGCTTTTAAAATTATAAAGTATTATAATATATACATAACTATGTACAATACTGCATTTACTATGTGTAACCCATTTTCATTGGAGAGGAAAGAATAGGTCAGATCTCTAAGTTTTGCAATATGGCACTGCAGAAATATACTGTTACATGTAAAAGTCATGCATTTGTAGTTTTACTCGTAGAAAAAATAATGCATAATGCCCCTTTTCACAATATTGTACAGTCGTTTGTCATTTTGTTATGAATAAGTAAATAAAACTAATGGAACCTGATAAGAGTGCAAGAGGCTCCATAAATGTTGTAATGATCTGTTTTTAAAACGGAGGTGTTGCCACAATGCAAGATTCATTAGTCATGTGCTGAACTAAACTGCATTACACAAAGAGGTGTGTCTGCTGTCAACATAATACAATGCAGTTCAGCAGCAGCATAAACTAGAGCAATCTAGTTCAGTTCAATCAATTATTCTGTTTTAGTAAATTTACTGGATCGTGGTAAAAGTTAAATATAACAGAACACTAGAGGAGACTAGAAAATTGTAATGGTATCAGTTGGCAAAAGCAGTCAAAATCAGAGGACATCCACCACAAAATCCATAATTCTGATCCCTTATAAAATGTACATGCAGGCATCTTACAAAAAACTTATATGCATAGACAGTGTCTAGTGAATCTCCCCAGCCTTGCAAAAAAACTTTACAATTTTCCTTTCAGTCAGTCTACAAGGGCAGCAATATTATTGTATTTTCTCTGTAGGTACACTGAATCAGTGATCATTCACAGCAGTCAGTAAAAAGTCAAATTACACAAATGGACAGTTTCAATTAATTAACCATATAAAAAAACCTATGTACAATGTTATAAACCCTTTTGGTACACTTGATTTTCTTTTCACAAACCACACGGTCAAGTGGTGAACACTATTGTCTCACAGCAAAAAGGTTCCATGTTCAAATTCCAGTTTAGCAGGTCTTTCTCCATGGAGTTTGCAAGTTCTCCCTGTGTCTGAGGTCTGGGTCTCTGCAGGTACTCCATCTTCCTCCCAGAGTCCAAAGATTTAGGTTAACTAAATCTAACAGTGTGAATGTGAGAGTGCATTGTTTGTCTCTATACATGCTGTGATAGGCTGGCAACTTGTGACCTGGGATCAGCTTCAGCTTCTACCCGTGGCACTCAAGATAATAAGTGGTAGAAAATGAATGATTTAACACGTACACGGATTACTACCATAGGGGTCAAGCTCAGAAAATGGTTCAGTAGTAAAGGTACTTAATACTACTAATATAATTCCCATCTTCTCTAAAATGTGTACTGTAGAGTTTGAAACTATTTAAAATCACATGCAGCAATACACAGATTGTATGAGAATTAACTGCTGATGGTACCTCTTTAAATCTGTGATAAATACTCTGGCAGAACATGCTGCATGATTTCTCTGATAAATACATGAAAATTCACAAAGCACTTGGTTTCCATAGCAGCAATGACAAATGGAGAAGTCTATAAAAAAGTGCACAGTTCTTTTCGTCATAACACATCTTGTATTAACTTACATTTGAAAATATTCAAAATATTACAACTTGTTGTGATGTGCTCAATTTAGATCCCCATCTTCATCTATGTAAGGGATGTCCAGGTCATCATAGCTCCCGGTGAATGTCTTGTCAGTGACCTGGGGCTTGTCAGCTGAAGAGGGCTCATCTTGGCTGGGCAAGAAGCACATTAATTGAGTAACACCTCTCTTTTGTCCTGATGTGAACACTATTTCTTCATCCTTTGTCTCAGCCATCACACTTCTGACTCTCTCTGCTAGGTCAGGAGATGTTGGTGAGCAGCCAGGTTTCTGGGATTTCTTTAGAATGGTCACTTTCCCTGGTGGTAACAACATCAGATTTGTCAGCATATTTGTATCTTTTGTTACGCAAGTACACAATAAAACTGCAGTTGCTGTGCAGCTGCGAACAGGTAGAAGTTGACTGGTGGAGCATGAACTGTGTGTACATTGTGGTGGGTGTGGATGTAATGTGTTGTATGAGGTTTATAATATACAGGCACAGTGTGCCCATAGTTCCTTTGCTGCTTTGATATATTGCCTTGAAGCTTTGTTTTCTTAACCCTGAGGAAGGTGAAAATACCTTACCTCTCTACTGACCTTCCAAATCTAGGCTTAGCAGGCGGTCTTCCAAGCTCTCTGTGCTCATCGATGAAGCTGAATCCAGGTTATCGTCAGAGTTCTCCTGCTCCAGGTCAGGTAACCTGCAGGCCAAGTCTGCCCTGGAAATTACAATACAAATGTTATGTTTCAAACCGTTGTTATTCTAAACTGAATTTACTATAAATGAATGAAAAAACATCTTCTCACTTTTCTTGCTTGATGGACTTGATCCTTTCAATGAGCGACTTCTCTGTTTCATCTGTATGTACTTCTTCTGGAACAGTCAGCTCTGAAGGCTTTTCAACAACCTACACAGTGATCAGAGTAGGTGAAAAGACGCTGTGTGTAGGCATGATCTGTACTGTCTTGATGCATCAATCATCTTATAAATAAATAAATAATATAGCCAAACTCAATAAAGTTAAAAAATTGTCATGTATTGTTCTCTTACAGTGTTTTGCCTCTTCAGTTTGAGCTGATTAACAACCTGGGCCTCTGCATATTCCAGCTCCTGGATATTCTTCAACTTCTCTGTGTAGCGTCTAAGCTGTTCAGAGATCAGGGTCTCCACACACCTGCGGACAACAGACAAAAAGTGACACTGATCCATTGGTGACAAGCACTTTAAGTGCATGTTTGAAGGCAGCTATATACAGAGTTTTAAAGGAAAAATAACTTCTGGGTGACCGTGCAGAGTAACATGATTGTGCAGCATGATGACTCACTGTGTAGTCTTGGACACATCCCTCATACCAAGAAATGGGTCGTCAGCATCAGGAGAGCGCATGATGCAAGGGGCAAACACAATAGCAAGAGAGCTTGGTGACATTTTATTGTGTTCTTCTTCCTTTGCAACCCTAAAAGACACACAATTCAAGATCTCAAAGGACAACACATACACACACGCACACACACATGCACACAAACTCTACCTGACAAGGTGAAAGATGAGCCGTTCTAATGTGTTGTAATTAGCAGTAGGAAGGTCATCAACCTTTTGGTATACAGCTCTAATTCTCTCAGATTTCTCTGGCAGCTCTAGGGGTGGAAAAAAGGAGATGACATTTTCTCAAACCTTTTTAAAATATTTTTTGAGGAAGTATAATTATGACAATCTCAGGTACATTTAAATAGCTGAAAATAATTTAAAAAGATTATTTGACATGATCAACAGAAACATAATCTGCAATCATTAAGTTTCAGCTTCCCCAATTTGAGGATTTGTAGAATTGTTTGTTAAGCTACCTGGACCTATCATACTTTGTATTTGAAAAGACAAATACATCAGCATTCACTCACCCGCAGCGTGCAGGAAGTCACTGTAGAGAGAAAAGGTCATGAGAGGGTCAGGCAGTTCTCTGAGCCATCGTTTAACCAGACCAGTGATGGTGTGGATTGGGTAATTCTCTAAACAGGCAGCGTCAGGATCTGATGCCGCAAGACAGAATACACAGATAAAAGAGACAAAATAATTAACATCATACTATTTGTATTCAAATACTTTTTAGCCTGTGCAGTTGGGTAGTAAAGGATGAGATTGATTTTTTTTTATTACACTAATAAAAGAATAAAGTTTATAATTGCTTTTATAATTAGTTGCAATTCCTGTGGAGAATTAATCTGTAAGAATTACGAGGACAATACAATACTTTACTGACTGGTCTCCAGAATCTGATGAAGCTCCCTCGCTCGACACGTTGAGCCTGACTTGCGGTAAATGCCCTCGGTGTAGAGCCCGTGTAACTCCACATGCAACAGCAACATCTCCACTACCTTGGGCACAGGGGTTGCTTTATTGGTGAGGACAGACACCTGCACCCCAAAGTGAAGGGAACCTGGTAAACTGTCATCCTGACAAATGCAAAAAAAAATGAGTTAACCTTTACCTTTATGAACAGGAACGGTTAAGACATTGATGATAGTAAACATTAAAAAAAGTGTCTTCTTACCTGCCTGGCACACCGTGTTGAGCAATCTGTGATGATTTTGTTCAGACATTTTTTGTGACATATTAACTTGCAAGCTAAAATGAAAAACAACAAGAACAAAAACTTAAGTCCAGTTGTGTACTTTTCATACATATATTTCAAATCTTTACATCTTGGGTTTGTTCTTTGAACGCACCACTGCACATGTAGGCTTTCTCCATCCCCCAAATGTAGGAGCCGCACAGGTCACATGACTGCATAATGTTCACCTGGTATGTGCTGAATAAATGATCCAGGGGACTATCAAACTGTAGACACGGGGTAAATGGACAAAACACTGAGATTATGTATCTAGCTTCATAATGAAGAAAGCTTAACAGTGCAGTTTAAGATATGAAACTTACACATTTGTCCTTTTTCCTCCGCTTTTTTGTAACCTTTGTTGTCTGAAAGAAGCCAGAATTGAGACGTTTGCATGGGGTCAAGAGATGTGAAAGTTTTTTTCTGCTCTATTGGCTTTTGAAGTAGCAGTTGTCTTAAACTCTCATATTTACCTTTGGCGGTTCACACTCGGCTCGTTTCATTTCACCCCTGATAAAGCCATCCAGCATAGACTGGAAAAGGTTGACCACCAGTGAGACTTCTGCCTTCTCCTTGAGTCCTGCTAGTGAGCTGACTTTGTTGTGGTAGCCTTTCATGAGATCCTTGTAGGCAATTTTGGGCTTCTGTCGGTCACATGGTCCCCATGAAAAGCACAGTTACAATTGTACGTTTAATCCCATCGATTTGGTTTGTGAGCCATTTAGAAGCAGGGTTTTGATGAATTGATTTCAGTTAAAAAAAAATAAAGGGGAGAGAGGCTTTGAATTTCTCATGACTACAGACAAAGACAATAACTCACCTCAACAGAGTACATGCTTTTGATTGTCTCTCTGAACTGCATGGTGGCTGTGAGGAAGATGTTCTCTGTTGGTGACAGCTCTTTTATTCTTGTTCGCAGGTCATTCACCTGATAACAAAGGAGAGAAAATAATGACGATAAGGAATTTATATAAATATATGCAATACAAAGTTAATCAATTTTTAATTTGAGAAATGCAATAAATTTAACTCAGTGTTTGTAAGTAGATGGAAAGTATAATTTTTCATACATCTTCATGGCCATTTTTATGCCTTGGATTTGAAAGTAAAGACTGGAAATGTTTACGTGAGCGAGGAGCAATGAAACGAACTAAACATCTCACTCTGACTTATGATGTCTGCAGTTAATAGTCATCAACTCAAAGCCCAGTGATCACACCTGTTTCATAGTGTAATGACTTGGCTATACCCAACCATCATATCTACCGGCGTGTCTACCAGCAAAGACTAACTGAAAAATAAAGCTGCACATTTGAAATGCAAACAAGTGTTAACCACATGTGGTTAGTTAAAAACTGCTCTGCTTCCCCTTATTGTTCTTAGTGCTGATCTCACCTGATTTCCCAGAAACTCATCCAGGTTTTGCAGCTCATTGTGGTCAGTGATCTCTCGGTCCAGAGACGTGTTCCACTCAATCGCTCGTGTGGCGCGGCTTATTCGAATGCTGGGGTTTCGGGTAACCCTTCCACTGGTTTGGTTTGGCATGTGGTAAGGATGTGGATTGTAGTAGGGTAAGGTGACTGTAGGGAACATAAAAAGTGAAAGCACTACTAGTTTGACATTAGAATCATAAGTTTCTATCATGTTGTACGGGATCAAAAACGTATCTGATGAATTTATCTTTATCTGGAGTGTCTTCAACTTCAAAGTCATTGAATACGTCATGATACAATGACTCTTTCAATCTGACAGTGGATGCTGATCAGTAAACAACCTCCAGATGGCAGTAAACAGATGTGGGTGTGTAAAACATAACTGGTTATAAGAAATCCCATTTATTCACTCTACTACAGTGTATTATAATAAATAAATAAATGCACAGTACATGTAAAAAGATTAACATAGCTACTTTGGAAAAATCTTCTGAAAACTTTTGGTTACCAGATTTATCTGTTGGATATTCACTGCTCGGCAAATATTTGGGTGTCCGTTTCTTCAGGAATCTACTGAGAAACCAAATCCTGTTGAAGACAGTTTTTGTTAATTCCATTCATGATAGCCAATAAAGTTAATAACAAAGAGCTTGACTCTCTGAAACCCCCAAACCCCTAAATAATTGCCTCCTTATTCAACAGCATGAAACACTTTACTTCTCAGGAGTTGTGAGTGGGGACTGGTTAGACTTGTGTTGTCTTGAGTCCTCATTGGTGGGCCTAGCTGGAAGGCTGAATCTTGACCCATCGGGCTCTACCGCAATCTGCAACAGTATTAAAACATGAATCACAGGATAAACAAATATCCTCAGTTACAGAGTTAGTCCTCTTCCCACACAACTCCATAGCAACCCACTGCACCCATGTCTTCCAACAGGCTGCCCACAGCTCCGCCACCGCTCCAGCAGACACCCAAACACAAACAGTTTGGCACAGTAGTTGTAGTCCTTCACCATTTTTATTTATCATGCAAAGCAACACTATCTCCTTCTGTCCCATAATGTGTACATTTGTTAATTTGTTAATGTTTTAATGACTTTATGTTACTATCTTTATGACTAGGTATTATTCGTGGGTTAGTAGGATTTAGAAGAAAAATTCACAGATTCATATTTCCTATGCCTATAAATGTACTATTTTGTGTAATCTGTACAAAAATTGTATTTTCATGAGAAATCAACAACATTCAAGTGACATTTCTAGTTATTTGTAGTGTAATAACTTTTGCCATAACCTGGCGGGAAAAAATAATTTATTACTTGGTCCATATGTATATATATATGATGCAACATATATATTAATGTACATTAAAATCAATAAAACAAAAACACAAAAAGCAAGTCATCATATTCTGTAGTGAACCTCTACCAGAATCTGTACCAGCTGACATACAGCTCATTTGGGTGAGGAGAGGAAAAAAACATTCGGAAATGAGCTTTGGAAATGGGCTTTAATATTCCCTTTCTGTTTGAAAAGCAAGAGCTCATTTTCATCTTTGCAGCGACCAATGAAGCCTTTAATCCATTTGGGACATACACATGCAACGCCTGCATGCAGGAAAGCATAATTTTCAATATGTCCCCTTATTCAGTACCTCGACCTGGGATTTGAGGGCCCGGACATCCACACTACTGGCCGAGCTCTTCAGGCTGGGCACGTGGGGGCTGAGGGGAGGCAGCGGGAAGCTCCAGTACTCACTTTCCTTGGAGCTCCCAAAGTTAATCATCAAACCGCTGCGGCCGTAGGCTAAGCGCCGCTTGCGTTTGGGCTGCTTGCGGAGGCGCACCCTGACCTGATTGGGCCAGGAGAAGTGATGGAGCACAGATTGAGAGGCCTTCTTTGGCTTATGTATAAGGATCCTCCAACGATTTGTGATGGTTATGGTACACATAACTACAGTACCCTGTAAACCTAAATCCAAGTTAAGTCGTCGTGAAAGAATTGTTTTGGACAGGAACCCTTACCTCACTGATGGAAGGTGAGCTATCAGAGCCGGAGGAGCTGATCTTGGACAGTTCATCAGCAGACATGGACTTCCCCTTACGACTGTTTGGCAGATGGAAACAAGAGCAAAGTTGTGGATTACTGTGGACCTAAAAGAAGACTACAAAAAGAGCAACAGCATGGAGATACGCAGCTATTGCAATATAACCATCTCGTTAGACAGTAACCATTGGGACATACAGAAATGGGCTTTACACAATGAATTAAAGAGCTTGTTTAATTTGCTGAGTGTATCATGGTCGGAGAATTTATAAAAATGTGAAACTTACGAAAACTCCTCTCTTCTGTTGCTTTTTCGCCGGAATATTTCCGGGCTGGATTCATCTGTTCGTTCACCCTCACTCTGCCGTTCCCTCCACTTCTCAGCCTTCTCCTTAATGCCCCCCATATCTGTGTAGCGCTGAAGCGAGCTGCTCTTAGAGGGGCTGGGCGAGCGATTCTCACTGGTAACTTTGCGGTCCAGAGGGAAGGAGAGGGGTCTGTTGAGAGGCGGTGGCGATGCTCTGCCCTCACATTTCTCCCTGCTGTGGTCGCCCTGTGCAGACTGGCAGTTCACTGGGTCGAGCTGCTGGGTCCTCTTGGGGCTGTGCTCCACTTTATGCTGCCTCTTTAACTCTTTTTTTGTCAAGCTGTATAAACAGCAATGGTTTTATCCTTTTGTATTTTAATTTTGCATGAGATTGTTTTATCTGTTGCACACACTGCCCTGAACACATCATTTACTGTCAGATAAAAAAAAAGCATTTAATGCAAAAATGGGTGTTTAGTAACAACACTAACTTAATGTTTACACTTAAAATCATCAGCGCATTTCTCTTGAAACCTGCTGTATTAAAGTCTCGCAGTTATCGTTTTAACTTAAATCAAGTTAACACAAATTGACACATTTGTATACCTGTCCCTTCTGCTCCGAGCCTTTTCACCCTCTTTCTCAGGTTCCTCCTTTGACCTCTTCAGGGAACTCCTCCAAGCCGTCTGGATCACTGTAGCAGCTCGGTTCTGATTCTCATAAAAACCACGCCAGTTCCTCTGAAACAACAGACATCTTTTGTTAAACTTAACTCTAATGTCTCAGAGGTTTTATTTGAGTTTTTTTTTACTCTAGAGTATTTCTAAATTAGACTGTACCTGTATGATGACTGTTGCATCTTTTTTTTGCAGAAAGTGCAATCTTATTAGACAGGCACGGAACCAGCGCTGCAGTGTGATGATGCGACGCATCACCTCTTTGTTAAGGGTGTCTTGGAGCTGTTGTATTTCCTTTTCCTTAAGGAAGACCTGAATAAATAAAAGCGAGGCTTAGAGATCATGACACAAAGCAATGTTTTACTGTGCAGTCCCTTTCACATTTGACATATAATTAATTTTCATGTGTTTTCTTATTTAATTATTATATTTTATTTATTTGATTTAATTACCTTTGTTTTTCCAATTTGATAGGTTGACTTATCCAGGTGCATCCTCTTGAACAGTTTCGCTATATGTTCAGGAGTTGCCGTTGCTCCTTTAGGGAATAATATCCTGTACTTGTCATCAAATTCCTGTTATCAAGAGGACAGTGTATCAATTCAACATGAAACACAGAAGAGCTATTTGTCCTTCCCCTCTTACATTTTTTCTAAATGTCCTGTTTATGTATGCCAATACTTACAAACTCATAATCTTACCTTGAATGTGTATTTTGCACTGTAACCAGACTTCTGGATGTGAACTATCTGCAGCATGTCTGTGCATCGGATTTGCTGTAGCACAAGTTCATCATCAAAGTGCAGTTCCCTCTGTGAAAAGAACACAAACTGTAAATGAAAGACTGAAGTCACCAGGAGAGTGTTAGTGTAGAGATTCACACTCATAGTGTTACATTACCTTTTCAGCATTGGAGCGAACACAGAAAATGAAGAAAGGCTCAGCTTTTTCAATTGTCCCCATCAGCTTTCTGAGCGAGGCCTGTGTGATACATCAGGAGTAGTGAATATTCGTTAAAAAGCACATTTAAAAAGGTACTTTTTATCTTTTATTCCTAAAATGTAAATAATATATATTTCCATGGACAGACCTAATAAGAAATCTGATAAAAGTGAGCTTTTCTAAACTAATACAATTCAAGATGGGTGCCATTACACACAACTATAAGAGTCAGTGAGGGTACACACAGAAGAAGACCAGAAGACAAACCTGAAACTGTGCAGATACTGTGGGAGGCCTCGTTGTCTGATGAGGGTGGAAGACGACTCTGCTGGTTCGGTTTTGTGCAGTGAGACTAACAATATGTTGGAGTGAGTGCAAATCCATCAGGTTCTGTTTGATAGAAAAAATAAGTTATGACTAACAGCCAACTCAAGGCCAATAACAAACATCTAATTCCAACCGAACCATTTTACCTTCGGAATAAGCTGCTTCTGTCGACCAGCTCTACTCCTTCTGCTGAGAATACAGACAAAATGAGTTTCTGAACAAGAGACAGACATGTGACAACAGACTGTAACTGTAAACACAATCTAAAAAGTATGTTGAAATCACTGCATTAAAACTACATGCAAATAGATAGCTTACTTTCTCATTTCATAATTGTCAAAGAAATCTCCAGATTCATCGAGGGGATGTTCGTCAGAGTGATCGAAAGAGAAATCCACAGAGAGGCTATTGCTGTAACAGAAAGTTTTTTATTAACATAATTAGGATTTTTTTCTTTCTAAAGATCTTAAAGCCTCGCCTTGATGGCAAGGCACATTTGGTCCTCTAGATCACTAGTTAGTCTTTGCAAGATGTAATAATTGACCTACTAAAAATAAATATGAGACAATAGAAATATGACAATATATTTAGTTTTGGAATATAATCTTCATAATTGCTGACTGTAGCTACTAATCAGTTGTTAATAATCTGTTTTTACCAAAACGAAAATCATTTGAAAGTTCAAATAAAGACACACCAGTGAAGTATTCACCTGGATAATGGGCCCATAGTGTTGCTGTGGTCACCTTTCAAATCTTTGAGGGATTTGCGGGAGCTTCGTCTCTCAGCCACTGTGATGACATAAAAACACACATCAAACAATCATGACAAGAAAAAAACAGTGAAAGTAAAAATAAAGTGTTTTAACTAGCAACTCAGGCTACTTACATAATTTTGCCCGTTGACGTCCTTTGTGTTTGAATACTGCAACGATGCGAATGATGGCACGGAGGACTCCCCATCTGAATTGTGCCTGTGGGCTAGATGCCACCAGGTGATGCAGGAACGACTGCTCACTGCTGCGTAGTAGGTATACAACTTCGGGACGCATGGCCTCTGTGTTTTTCTCCCTGAAGTCCTGAAATATGACAATCATACTTCATACTCTGTAAACCTTTACTTTGACTGCAGTGACAAAAATGAGAATCTGTGCCGGTCTGCGTTCTTTACACACATAATGTGATCTTGGGGGAGGGGGCAGGACTAATCATTCACTTAGCTCACACTGATATTTCAGGTTTTTCTCACACTGCTTTATCTAACAAGGTCACAGAAGATCAATACGCTTACCCTGAAATGATGAAAAGTACATTTGCTGAGTTCTATTCTAGCTAATTTATACGGAAGGATTTGAATATTTGATGTTTGGGAATAGTACTCAACCTTGATGTGATATTCAACACTGCCAGCATAATGTTGGATAGCAAACGTCTGTTTTGCTTTTGGGGAGGACACAAAGAGTGGGTTGTCCCGATGCTGCTGCTTCAGCTTGTCCAACAGGGTTTCATCTGTGGCCTGAGGGAGGCTTCAGATGTGCAGAAAGGACAAAATATCGTTTTCAACATATGATATTTGTGAAAGAAAATGTGAGCGTCTCAAACAAAGAGCACTGGAACAGCAAAAAGAAACTGCTGCATTATTCAAGTAGAGGAAAGAGGATGAGCAATAACTCCACAGTGATATAGTTATATTCATAAATATAGGAGTTGCGTCTGACACTGCGTTCTTAAATCATCATTAATTATTACTTACTTGTGCTCCAGCAGGACAAAGAGTCCGTTTGATTTCCCACCAATCAGCTGAATGCAGCCACTGTTGTCACTGCACTCAATGTTTCGCCATGTAATGCCTTCCAACACATAATTTTCCTACAATACAATACCACAGTGAAAAAAATGTAAAGTAATTCATCTCTGCGGCACTGAGGTAGTGAAATAAAGAAATAAAGCCAGAGAGAAACATACAGAAAATGTTGGACAAATAAAAAAATGTCAGCTGTGTTATTTTCTGTGGATATTATCTGAATACACCTACTTGTGCAAGCGTGAAGATGTTCTGGTTGATGTAGTGCTGCAGCTTCTCACTGGTGTAGTTGATGCAAAGCTGCTCAAAACCATTTGCCTGAAGGTTCTCAAATCCAAACATATCCAACACTCCGACTGACAAACACTAAAACAAACCAGCAGACAGTACAATTCATTACAAACAAACACTGTTGCTACTCTGATGTGATACTGTGCACAGACATAAATAAATTAATGAAACAAAAACAGTAGGATGACTTGAGATGTAGAGTTATGCGAAGGCATTGTATATTCCTTTTTCAGTGTTTTGGAAAATAAAAAAACTGAAATTTGTCATCATTTTTTTCCACTAGTGAAAAATAACATCTAAGTCAATGCTGAGTAGATAATAAGTGACTTACAGAGACTGAGTCTTCCATATCTCGTTTATTGAGCATTGCAAGGTTTATGTGAAGGACGATCCAGTCAAACAGAGCACTGTATAATGACATGGCCATGGAGTCCCGTACTTTGGGAGCCTATACACATGAAAATAAAATAAAAAACAATTTAATATGACTGAGTTATTACATTTTATAAATAAATAAATTAAGTTCAGTGGGAAGCTCTAATAATAAATTTAAACTCTCTACCTTTTGAAGTGTGTACAGTAAATACATGGTTTCCTTGGTGGTCACCACTCTCCTCTTGGTCAAAGCCTTCACCAGTAGCTCTTTTTTAACCTTGAAATAAATTTTAAAAATTACAACCCGTGAGAAAATTACATGATACTGTAATACATACGTTATTAATTCACACAATAATCAGTGACAACTATGCAAAGGTTTCTGATCAGGTAACACAATGCAATGATGACATTTTTGGATTTCTAGTGGAGAAAATAAATCCAGATGATGATTTTTTATATATTGTGCTTTAAGAGCAAACCTTGAGCAGGTCACATAGTGTCGACAAGACTTCAGGAGGCCCAACCTCCAGGATCTGAGTGTCCTCTGACACTGTATATGTCACGTTGCCCAGGTGGAGAATGGCAGAGAGGATGGAAAATATGCTGTATGTCACAAACACACACAAAGAAAGATGGCATCAGTTTCTTCCCGGTAACATAACACTGCTGGCAACCAAACTGTTATGTTACCAAAATTATGTTAGTTGCAACATAATGTAGGCCACTTTTACATTTTAGTTACATTTAACAGGATTACATATAAGCAGAATTCAATGAAGCGTGACTGTGATACTGTGTTGTGTTTCAGCTTGTTTGCTACCTACAGGAGGGAGGCAGACTGAGGGCAGGAACAACAAGATAATAAAACCTATCTGCCTGAAGTACACTGAAATTTCTACTTAACAGGGGCACAGTATTTTAAGTGTGTGACATGATAATTAACTTAATTATTTTAGCGACAGATTATTTTTTTGGCACACATACATTACACACTGATATATTATACACTGATTCTATGCTGCTATTCCTTTTGTATGTATGTCTACGCTGTGTCCCAAGGCTATCTGGCACTTGCTGACATGCTTAATGCATTTTTGTCCTGTTTGACTTGACAAGCTCTGACCTGTTTGTGACAGGAGCAAAGAAAGCAGAAACTCTTCGACAGTGTTCGGTTAAATTGCACAACAGCTGAATTATACCTGATGAGTTTCTAGACAGAGTGAGTCTTTCAAACTCAAAACAAGGCCATACACAGTAAATACTTCCATAACGCTATAGGTTTCATCATCCTCTTATCTTATCTTGTCTGTCTAACACTTGTCTGTCTGGGATGTACTGCTGTAGTCCCACATATATTCATCCATCAACCATCTATGTCATTAACACATCCTTTCAGGGTCATGGATGAAAGGCAATGGGTACAGATACACCATTCAGGCTGACACCAGACTACAGCATTTCAGGACCCATGTTCTTACATACATACCGTTTCTTTGTGGAGGCCAAGAAGCCGACCATTTCCATGGCTCGCTGGAGCCTTTTGTACTCCTGCCTGAGTTTCTCCTCATCATCTATATGAAGGTCTTGCTGCACAATAAACAGAGACATAGACATTATTAATAAGTGTATTCATAGATGTAAATGAAGTATATAAATGAACTTTTTTTTACATTATACATGACTCACCACTGCACCTGGACTGCAACCATAAATAATGAAAAGCTACTTAAAATAAGATCGAGAAAACTGCCGGTTGTTGGTTCACGATGCGCCATCACAATAAACTAAACACAACAGAACCACAGGAGGGACCAACCTTTTTATTTGTCTTCTTTTAGAAGACTTAAATTATTAATACACAACATGATTTATAAGAAAAGCAGACTGACTGAACTGTAAACATAGCTTAAGTGCTGTTTTACAGTTTTAAGTGTTTGTTCACTCACACAAGGGGAAACTCAACCGCTCAGAATACAGATACTATAACTGTTCTTTTACTATCTAACGCCTTCCACTGGTTTTCACTGTAAAGCTTGTGGATCAAAGAGGTACCTGCTTGAGGTAGAGATAATCTTGTGGCTTTAATAGTTGAAACTCCTCCTGCTCGTCTTTGGACGCTCCCACCAGCAGATAGTAGAACACATGGTAGTTCCTGCCGGTCACAGGCCACACAGCTCAGATACAGGACTCATGCATGTTTCAACTCAACTGTGGCATTTTCTCAACATTTCACTGCACAGGGAGCTGTAAAGCTGTGCTTTGAGTGTGGTCTGCTTTTTTTATGGCTGCTACTGCAGACCAGGGTGTAGGTACACATTGGTGACAGTGTGAGAAAGGTTTGTCTCTGTAACGTATAATTTCCCTGCCCAGATTTTGCAATAAAATCATCATACCTCTCTCTGTTATCTCTAGACACCAGTCGGCACTTTTCAAGTAGATATTTCTCAATAAATGCCCTGTGGGAGACAAACAAGAGATATGAATATATCAGCCCCCCCAAAAAAATCACAGTGCTGGGCTTCACTGACGAAGTACAGAATATTGCTGTGAAACATATAAAGTGATGCCTTACCCTCTAATGATGCCATTCGCCAGATAGTTGAGCTGGATGAACTTCCCAAAGCGACTGGAGTTGTTATTCTTTGCTGTCATAGCATTACCAAAGGCCTGTTTGAAACACAGGGAGCGTTATGCAGTACTGAAATAAACAGACAAATTTGTGGGCATGTATATCGTAGGCACTGGCACCAAATCCTAAACACAGTAAATGTCTGCTGTACAACTATTAAGTCAGTTTGGTCTGTACATGACAAGGCATGGTTTATAAGAGCAATCCTATGTAACAGCAACGCTCAAGTTGGGCTTAACCTTAACATATTGAGTTATGTTTTATTGTACAGATATTATTAGTATAGTCTCCAATGAGACTCGACTCTCAGCATACTAAGTAATAAAGACAATTATTAATGAGAAGTAGCAAAATATGATGTTATATGATATAAGAGACATTATCATAGTGTCATAGAAACTGCGATCATATCTCAGCGGTTTTTAACATTTTTTATTATCATTATTATTATTATTATTATTATTATTATTATTATTATTATTATACTGTGTGTCCCACTAGAGCCAGTATCCCACATTCACTATCAATTACACAACACTCCACCTACGCAAAGTCAATAAGGAAAACACAAAAGCAAGATTGTGAGCGCTTATTGGCTACTGCTGATTCCGGATCAGCTAATTCCTCCAATGTTTTAGGCTTTTACAAAGCCAAACTGCTTCATTCCTGCGTAAGCTATGCTGAAGGTCATGTCTTAACACGCCAGGGTAGCGCCTAAACAGAGAGGCAGACAGGCCTGCATACTGTACTGATCACATGGTGGTAGGTAAAGCACTACATTGCTCGAATGTTTCTTCCCAGCATACTTGATATACACACAAGTGGAATAAGAATGCATCAGGCAAATATTTTATGTGTTATTTTATCCGTAGTGGCAAGTGGTTCACACAAACAAGCAGAGGCTTGCTAGATAGAGCTGATTCTCCAGTTTAGCTCAAACCACTGAACAGCGGTAAACGCCCAAAGAAGACACAATGAAATTAGGGGCCATATACGCTCCTGTGGGCTTTGAAGCCTTTTAATGCTTTATATTTATCCAGGGAGGAAAACCCAAGGTGTAAAACTGTGAATATTTCCGCATGTCAAAGCGCCACTCACATGATGATGTTATCATGCAATATCTCTTGGCTTAGTCAGATTCCAGTTATCTCCCAAACTGAAAACAACTGATGCAAATGGTGCACAGTAGATCAGGGGATACGAACGGTTGCAAATGGTACGGTTGGTATTTTCCTACAGCTGGGACAGAAATAAAATTACATTCTTTGTGAAAGCTTTTAAAATGGGAAAGAATATGCTTCTCAACACAGGAAAGGAGAAGGACTGTACTCTTCAAATGCAGACGACAACAAATCTATGATTCCTGAATTCAATCACACAGCTAATGGAAGTGGGGAGAGGTGGGAATGTAGTGCTTAGATTAGTGCTTAGTAAGACTGGGGCTTAAGGGACAGAGGGTGGGTGGGGGGGAATTTATTCTCTGGTGTGTAGGTTTTCCATCAGACTGGCCGAGCCTGTTCTGACACGTTCCCTTTTCTCCTCTCTCTCTGGTGCTCCCTCACAGCCAACGCCCTGCACATTGATTCCCCCTTTGGAGTTCTGCGCACCACTTCCTGACTGGCAACTAACATCCAGCAACAGCCGCTCGGTCGCTTCCCTCGATTTAAAATTACAGCAGAATTTTTTTTATATTAATTAGACAATTTTCAAATAAGCCATGGATACATGAGTGAGTGGCAGATTTTAAAACCATCGGAATTTACTACTACAATCTCAGGTTAATGAGATAACAACCAGCAAAACATTGGAAGAACATACTGTAGGTTGAACTCTTGATTTCAGATAAAAAGGAACAACTCTGGCAGGGTATGACTCATGAATCTATGGGAAGTCTTAAGACGACAAAAAAACAACCTGACTACAGAATCATAACAAACCCAAACAACACATTAACGCACTGACTGATCCTCATGACAGCAACAGCAAACTTCAAAATGCCCTGGGCTTTGTCAATGTTCTATATTCGGTTTGACCCAATTTAAACTGTTGCAGTATGATAACTGGTTTCCCAATTTCACGGAAAGTCAGATCACATCTAGATAACAAACCACTCTCTCTCTCTCTCTCTCTCTCTTCTTGTCGTTTAGGGGATAAGAAAAAAACAAAAAAAATGTCAATCAGATCATTTTACTGAAAAAAAAGAAATTTGAGCTGTTTCTTTTTCAACGAAAAACTTGCTGGACTTGTTTAGTGAGGGCGAATAGACATTTAGTTCCTTTAATTAAAGACTGATCTCTTGGAATTGTGTTTGTTAACAGTACCAAGTGGGCCTTGATCCATTGTGTAAAAGGTCAGTTGGTCTGTTGATGAATAGACAGAACGGATTCAGGCACAGATCTGAAAAATCAACGCACAACATTTCACCACACCGACTGTTCCGAAACAGTTAACGTTCATTGCTAGCATGCTAGGGCAGATTTAATGATACCAAGCAAGCAGCACTTGTTTGGAGCAAGTTTTTTCTTCTTCTCAAATCCCATATTTTAAATGAAGTGAAACCAACATCTTTGCTTCCCATTTGCTGATCTCTGCCATAAGCATGGGGACTGACTAAAAATAAAGTGTATTTCCTGTTAAACACAAATTGTCTAGAGGTGTTTATGTAAAAAAAAGAAGATTGGGGCTGGTTTCTTTTGAACATATTGTGTAATTTAACACAGGCTGAAACAGACAGCACAGATACGCAGGAAACGTGGGTAGTGTCCTGTTGCGCACAGACACGGCAACTGCAGCATAGTGATGATGTCACAGCCACAGAAACAAACACATGAGATAACATAAATGTGTAACAGTGAAACCTGAGTCATATGTTAAGTAAGTTGACAGCTACAATTTTGCTCTCTGTTGCTGATTTATGGGAATTACAAAAAAAAAATCCAAAATGTGATCTCAATATCTAGATGGCTAGATATAAGTCTTTGGATCAGTATAATAATCCTTCATTGCAGTTAATCGTTTACATATAAACACAAAAATCCATTGTGTTATTGATACAGCTTTTTGTGATCATTATAAATTACACTAATGCTTTACTTTAGGAAGTGTAAAAAGCAATGTTATGGTACACATTTCAATGTGTGATGTTTTGTCCAGTCAGTAGTTTTAACAAATTATTGTTTCTCAATCACTAACTGATAATTAGATTTGTTGATTGACTTCCTGCTAATTGAATGGTCATTATGGGCCTGTGTCACAGAATTTTGAAACCATACTAATTTAATGTGCTTGATATCTGATTCCGATGCTGACAAAATGTAAACATTTGAATGCAAAACTTAGTTTTTTGCTCTACAGCGTTAACAAGGTGGACTGCAGCAACAGACACAGGCGTCGGTGGACTCTGTCACCTACCTCCAGAACCGGTCCTGCCCCACGGATGGTCCGCTCCAGCCCGATGGAGTATGACTTTTCCCCTAGTGCAGTCAGGCAGTGGATGAGAAAACGGCTGCTTTCGGTCTTTCCTGATCCACTCTCACCAGATAAAAGAATACACTGGTTAACCTGCCCGTTGAGCATAGTACGGAAGGCCGCAGCTGCTATGGCGAATATATGGGGGCTTAGTTTCCCCAGTGGCTGTTTCTCATACAACTTGACACACTTGGGGTTGTATTGACCAGGTAGGAACTTATTGGGATTGATGGCGATAAGGATGTTGCTCGCATAGGTGTAGATTTTCAGACTGTTGAAACGCTGGCGTAAGGCCTTCAGAATACTCTCCTCAGTCACAGTTTGGAGGTTGCAGAGATCGTCGTAGTCCTCCATGTTGCTCTGGTGGCCATCTCCGTTGTTGGCCTGCTGCTGCAGGATGAAGTGGTACCCCTCGCTGTGAGGATGCCACCTCTGCGCTTTCGGTGGCCAAAGCAGGACTCGCTCCAGAAGGCAGTCACCAGCTTCCAGGGGCCTCACTTCTCCGCCACTGTTCCTCACCTCCAGGAGGGTGTACTTCTGGCCAGAATCCAACCCAAGCGTGATCACGGCATTGTGGATGACCGACCTCGCCGTGTCCCCGACACCGATCTGTAGGGGACAGTAGGCGGCGGTGTCGTGGGACACCCTGGGGTAGATCTGCACAACACAGTCCTTCACATCCTGCTCAGGGGCCCTGGCTCCATCCATAGTGCTCATGCTGGTACACAGAGGCAGGCTTCAGCATAACTCACTATCCCAGCTCCCTGCCAGCGTCCACTGCATAAACACACACATCAACACACACCAAACGCCAGTTTACAACACAGAAAAGACAAAGAAAGATGAACAGAAATTAAAATTACATTCACATATGAGTTAATCTTACACTTTAAACTCCTAATTTACGAGTATCAACGTGTAACCTGTTACCTGCTGCGTCAGGAATAGCCAACATTTGCCTGTGTAACCCTACAAATGTCCACATACACATCCGTCCAAACGCCAAGTGTCACATTGGGACTTAAATGTCAAAACAATACTCACAGTCATTTCACTCCTTAGCCCCGAAACAGTGGCGACACCGCGGAGAGCAGTCGAACCTCTGCGCCTCCTGTTAGCGTAAACTAACTCCAATCACACCGCGTCAGGAAAAACAACTACTCTCTCCACCTGAGCCTCCCAAACAACAAGGCTGTTCAACTTGTTGCTAAACTGTCAATACACCGACATGGATTATTATAAGTTATTTTTAAAAAAAACACCGTGTCCAGGCATTGCGCTCCGGTAAATCACGATTTAATTCTAAATATCGGGCATTGCTGGCTAAGTCTCGTTGTCCCGGTCGGAAGAGTTCGTCGGACGTTACTTCCTAGATTTCTTTAGACGCGCGCGCGCACCCTCGTACGCGCACGCTCGCGCACAAACACGCGCGCAAGGAAACTAATGACGGCTCCCCCCCCACTTTCGCCCGATTATTGAAATGTCTCTAGAATCTTATCTTGGTTTTAATAACACATCACAATTAAATAATTGTTGTGTAATATTTGGTGTGAACTATTTTTTATATTTAAAAAAAAAATCTTAATTTAGGATTCTCACTGCGACATCAGTGAGCCTAAAGCTTATGCTGCTGCTGACAGGAATTCAGAGTCTAGTATAATTTATGTAAAAATAATGATAATAATAATAATAATAACCTTGGATGTATTATAATTGACGTTTTGGCTTTTGACGTTTGTAGGCCACTCTTGCCAGGTGTAATATGGCGGAAGCGTCGACGTAACGTAGCAACCGGCCAGGTAAGATGGGGGCACCCCCTACTGGATGTTTAGGATGTTACAGCAGTAACAGGCATCACTCCTTGAAATCAGGGAGAGATGTGATTTTGCAGCAGCTAAAGTATCAGATCTTAAAACATTGCAGGGTTCAGATGTGAAACCTTTAACTTGAAATGTCTCCAAACTGATACTAAAAAAAATACTTTTGTGTTTTATCGTGTGTAGTCATGAAGAAGTTAGTTATGACAAGATGAAATCAAGACTCCCAGAGTATCAATGTAACTTTATTATATCAGGACATGGCATACCAGGACATAAGTTCTGCACCATATCTTCACAACACAATTCATTCTTTATGTCTTTCCTTTTATTTTTGGAGCGGCTTTCTTTTTTTTGCCATGTCGGCAAATTCCCTTAACAAATGACTCCACAGAAAAGTGGCCCACACAGAGAAGTAATCGCTAACATGGCACCTTGACAATAAAGCAGAGCCAGCATCAATAGCATGATCATAAGGGGACCAGTTTTGCTTGTGCTAATGCAGTGTCTGGCCATTCAGGTGTATAATGACTGCAGGGGTGTTGAGCCAGCGCTTCCCAATTTGGTGAAGAAGCTTGCAGACACAATGACAGCTTATTATGGTGTGAGGGATGAAGAGGGGCAATGTAAAGTGTTACTCAGCACAAATCAGCTGGTGCTGATAACGACAGCAGAGGCAGCCAGATTCACCCACACAGGAAGACAAATTAGGACACGCACACACACACACACACACACACACACACGCACACAAAGAGACACACGTGAACCTGCAACTTCATCACTCCTCACCAAAAACAAAATATCTGCTGCTGGGTGGCTGTGCTAAACATATCTGTGGTCATTTCTGGCATGTTTTTTTTTCCCTGATCACTTTAATGAGGGGATGATGACGACGGCCTCGTTAAAGCTGATGGCGCCAAAGTGGGTGTCACTCTTGTTCCTGCTGGACTGAGCCAGTTCTGCACAGACACACTGAATCCAGTTCAGTAGGCACACGAGTACACAGCCCGGAAAATGCCTCGTTATCACATTCCCAAGATGATTGAAAGCTCGGAAATGTAACAAGTTATGGTTCTATTTTTAAAACCTGCAAAGCAAAGAAAGTAGCAGATTTGACACAGCAGTAATGTTTCTCTTGGCTGAAATGACTTCTGTCATTCATCTTCATCAAACCTCCAATGCAGTAGATAAATGCTACAGTGGACTGTGTTTTTTCATCTTGTGCGTGTTTTCACTTCCCTCACCTCTCCACCAGGGCGCGGGGTGGCAGGGGCTTTCGGTTACCCTGGGAGTTCAATCCTTCATGTCAGACACTGAACTTAGCCACTGTGAACAATTCCCCTTTGGCTTAATGCTCACTAATGAGCTAAGTTCTGCATCTTCAGAAAAGTCATCCCGGTGTCGCGATCTCGGGGACAAATCCCATTTCTCACTTCTGCAAGAAAAGGAGACTTTTTGTACAGCTCATAAAATGACACCGGTTTTTAATGGAGATCAGGGATTCGGTTGAAGTCGCTATCATGCTCAGACCCGTAATGTTTATTCAAATGAGAACTCGGAAAACTCATCAAATCTAACTGTGTCAGGCTAATATATACGGACCACTATTAATGAATGGAGAATGTGTGGAGAGTTAGGTGGAGTGGTTGGCCAGAAAAGCTGGACCATCACTTTATCACTTTAAAATGCAGTAACCGAACAGCTCGTTTAATGACCTGCATGCTAATGACCACTGTAAAAATGTAACGGCCTCACATCTCCTTCGACTGCTGGAGGAAGTATTCAAAACCTTTACTTTGGTAAAACCAGGAAGGGCACAATCTGAAAAAAACAACACACACACACACACACACACACATACACACACACACACACACACACACACACCAAGTTAATCCAACCCCATTGACACCCTTAGTATATTATGATTATTATCAATTATTAGAGCAACTCAAAGGTTTTGTGTAAAATTATAATTATGTGCAACAATAGCAATATTTAATACAAATAAATGTTGTGAAGGAACTTTCCACCAGAGATTGAAAAATATAAAACAGTGCAGGGTCAAATCTGGCCTGAATGCAGGTTCCGGGTCTGGAAAGTTTCCTCGACTGCGTGTAAATATCGTGACAACTGGTTTTTACGAGCTTTACAGTATATGCAGATATCAGCTTTCTCTTCTCACACAGTGGGCAGTGTTGTTTTCTCTCTCCCCGCCTGCGATGAGTCTCTACCGTCGTCGTTTGTGCTCAGATAATTCGTCTGAGCCTCGGGACACGGGCTCGGCTTTCAGAACAAACTGCTCGTCCACCCAGACAGTGGTGTCATGACATCACCGCTCGGTGAAAAACAAGTCCCTCTCGCGTTTGTGCCGCCGCAATCTGGAGCCTTATTCCACACAAATGCAATCACCTCTGTCTGTGTATTCATGTTTGTTGTTCTCTTCCTGAACTGAAATGACAGAAAATGAGTGCAGGCCTTGATCATGTGATCACGTTGCCCTGGTTGTCGGTAAAATGAGAAACATCGGATTAGAGGGAAGCATTAATGAGAAAACGCACTCATTGGCGCCATCACCTCAGGTCTCCATCCTCGGAATGACATCGATTTCCACACTCTCACAGAGGCTCAGACCTTGTAAACACAACCCCAGAGTTGTATTAGTTTCAAGGGTATCAGTGTCGGAGTGAAGTTACCTGAGCTCTGCTGCCATTATGTCATTTTTCACCCTGCTTCAGGAGAAGAAAGGGCAGCTGCAGCCTTTGTCATCCCGCCACCTCCTCCTCTCCTGTGGAGAACAAGTGTGATGATCCATCTTTGGCAGTAAGCAAGATAACAAAGCCTCCACCATCATCTTCACACTTGACAGTATTCAGCTTTTGGAGGTTTCTGACCAGGTTTCTGAGCAGGGAGAACCAAGCAACCCCCTTTCAGACATGAAGTTCTTGTGAGCAACAGTGGATGAAAACTGGGCGACAGATAGACAATAGAAAGAAGGAAATAGACTCTGCAACGTCACAATTATTCAAATATCCTCTTAAAAAGAGAAAAATGCACTTTGTTACACATGCAGTGGGTTTCACGTTTTACGTTTCACGCGTCTCAGGTTAAATAAGTCGTCTGTTGACCAGAGAGCTGAGGGATCCACCTCCATCCATCTGGCGCCACCTTGAAAAGAGGAGAAACTCAACGTACCTGTGTCCCGGCGCAAACGAGATTGGAAAGTGGCGCCTGAAGTTGTCCGGGTCGCGCAATTCCCTCCGCTGCGTGTTCCAGTCAAGCCAGAGCTGCTCTCCACTCCTCGAGCTGTTCAGTGTGAGGTGTGAGTGAGTGAGTGAGGGGGGGGGCGTGTGAAAAGAGAGAGGGCACACACAAGGGGAGGGGAGCGGAGAGGGGAAGGGATGTGAGGGAGGGAGGGAGGGGGAGAAGGAAGGAGGATGATGGGACAGGTGTGGAATTTACACACCCTCCCCGGGAGTGTACACATTTGGCATATTTGCTTCAGCGTTCTGAGTCACCACTATTATTTATAGGTAACAAGACTGATAACAAACACAAACTAGTACAGTATAGCGACTAGTTAGTTAGTTATTAGTGGAGCGTTGGAGGAGATGGCTGAGACCAAAACAGAAACAAAAACAAAACCAAAACTAAATGAATGATAAAGTCACTCTATCCATTCGATGTGCAAATAAGAAAAAAAACTGTTTGCTGTGAAACTCGCCAAATAACACTTAAAAAGGTGATAGTCTTGTGTCTGTGACTTGTTTTAACGCCTCATAACAAAATGTCATCGCAAGAAAAAAGGCAACTACATGTTAACTGAAAATATGAAAAAGAAGGTTCCAATCCAAAAAAAAAAAAAAGCAGAACGAACCACTCCACTAAGCCTGTCAGAAGAAAAACTAGAACACTCTATCCAGGTGTAACACAGCAGAGGAAATGGAAAACTTTCTCTCTCCCCCCCCCTTCATTAAACGGCCCTCCTGTCAGTCACCATATACCACCATATACATTCAGCCCTCTCTCCATCAGGAGGCTTGTTTTGATTCTGCGACTGAAAGCCGAGACGCAGCGCCCCCATACATGGTTGGTACGTGTCACTGTCCCTCTACAGCGGAAAAGAAAAAAAAAGTCAGTGTGGCTGTCTCTCGAGTTGTTGTTTTACCCCCCCCCCCCCCCCCCCCCCCCCCCCGGCCCCCCCCCCCGCCCCCCCTCGCCTTTTAAGAGCACTCTGCGGGCCCCGCTCTTCTCTGGCCCCTAATGCACCCGCTCCATTTAGCGAGGCAGAGCTGTGAAACCCAAGATCACAGGAATGGTCAAAAACAATTTCACCCTCTGATTGAGCCAATATCCACTTTACACTTTGAAAGTGGAATCTGATATGCGTTAATGTTCATGCACAATATACAAGCGCTTACATTTTATAGTCTGCTGTAAACAAAGCATTCATTTCAGAAGACCCCCCCAACAGTAGTAGTAGCCTGGACATTTAGCACCATATCTGCCTTAGGAAAATCTCAAAATAGTTTTTTTTTTCCTACCAGATAACATATATTCTCCCCTGGGCCTTTATTTCACCTCTTAAACACATACGTGTCAGAGAAAATGTCCATTTTCACAACAGCTATTTCTCCAGGGTCAATGTTTTGGAGCAAAAGTCGTTGCCCCAAGCACAAAGAGATGAGGCGGCTTGTGTGTGAAACCAGATCTGACCCAGAGTGATGGGCAGCGCATGGCGGGGAGTCCTGGACGCATTAGCCCCGGCTAATGGGCGAGCTGGCTCCGAGGAGCCCGATTGTCCATTATGTGCAGCTATGGATGGAGGACAGAAGGTAAACGGCTTTTTGACTGCTGTTATGTTCAACAAGCCCCTAAACTATCTATCTATCTATCTATCTATCTATCTATCTATCTATCTATCTATCTATCTATCTATCCATCCATCCATCCATCCATCCATCCATCCATCCATCCATCCATCCATCCATATAATTATAATTTTTATTTTGCGGTTCAGAAAAAAGACGTTGTTATAAAGACGTTGGCAATGAATGATACATAGCAATGAAAATGCAAAAGTAAAATCCTCGACACTCTGACTTTACCACACACCAGTCCCGTCCAATCTTTCACTTTCACCTAATGTGACATTTTTAAAAACGATGCACCATTCACCGTTAAGTTGACCGTTAACAGTGTGACGGCTAATGGCGGCTAATGGAGGGCCTGTGGGTTTTCCGTCCTTGCGGGGAGGTCCGGGACATTGGCACAGCCGTGGAGGAAGGTGTGCGATAGTTAAAAGGGCCACGGGGATGGGGAAGGAGCTGCCAGGAGATGAACGGCTCTTTATGAGGAGGGAGGTGGATTGATGTGCAACCTTTGCTGCATGCAAAGCCAACAGGCATTTTGGAGGGAGTGAGTTATATAAGAGGGAAGAAGAGAGAGAGAGAGAGAGAAAGCACTCAGAAAGGGTTTTTTTTTTTTTTTTGGATGGACTGCAGGAGTTTGGAGGATGTGCCGTAGAGGGTGCTGTTGCATTAATCAAACCTGAGAGTGATAAACGCCTGAATAAGACTTTCAGCAGCCAAGAATGAAGGACGCCGGTTTTGTGGCCCAGAAGCTTTTTTTTCCTTCCCCCCACTCAGAATTATTACACATTATTATCATCCATCAAAAAGTTGCAGATCCTAATTTCTATACATTTGATCCTTTAATCACACAGGATATCGCGTATATCATCCAGCACTAATCAATGTGAGGTGTTTTAAAAAATGACATAAGATTTGAGATGAAAAATTGCGGCAAATTGTGGGAAATAGTGAGCAAAAATGTGTTTGTATCAGAGTCGCGCAAATTATTTCCTGTAAATAAATGACCTTGCAAGAACTGTCGAGGATCATGAGTGCCACCTATTGATCATGATGAGAATTTTAATCGATTTTACAGGCGCGGGAGATCATTTTGATCCATTTCGTCATCCCCTGGGTAAAAGATGGAGGATGTGCTGAACTATTTAATAACGTTCCACAAGAAGAATCATTTCGTTTGTGAGCAGCTCCAGAATCAGATATCCTGAACTCCCGGCACGATCAGTACAAACTCAGTTGCAAACAGGAAAACAACATCTGTAAACACTACTTGGCGACCTTTGACCCTCCCGGCGGTTAGTGTGTGTCAGCGACACTCGTGCATACCGAGCTGTGAAGCCGCCTGCACTGTGCGTCTCAGTGGTTTACGTGGTATCACACAGGAAATGCGAGGGAGTTAATTATACTCGGAACGTTGGAAGTGAAGCTTCAATACAAGTGTTTCAGTTTAAAAGGAGATAAATTATCACCCCGGAAAAGAAGCTACGCTACACACAGCTCGTTTTCAACTTCAACTTCCAACTTGACTAAGAATAGTTTTAGCGGTATCTCTGCAAAACACTGCATCATAGCTCGGTTTCACAGCTAATGATTATTTTTCTGCGTTAATTGATTCTGCATTTAATTGATTAAATCTTCAAGGGAAAATGTTGAGAAACGAAATTTACGTTTGTGCTCTTTATTAAAGACACTGAACGTCACTGAAAGTAAGATAGTAAACAAGTCTAGTTCTTCACTTTCTGTGGCGAATTCTTTTTTTTTTGACTAAGAATAGTTTTAGCGGTATCTCTGCAAAACACTGCATCATAGCTCGGTTTCACAGCTAATGATTATTTTTCTGCGTTAATTGATTCTGCATTTAATTGATTAAATCTTCAAGGGAAAATGTTGAGAAACGAAATTTACGTTTGTGCTCTTTATTAAAGACACTGAACGTCACTGAAAGTAAGATAGTAAACAAATTCTTCACTTTCTGTGGCGAATTCTTTTTTTTTTTTTTAATTTGTGTCCTAGTGTGAACTGGACTGAACCTGAGCACTTGATTACAGTTTTGACAGAGATTTAAACGACTGGGGAAAAAAAAAAAAAAAGACGCAGCCCTCGGAGACAATACCATGTGAGAGCTGCGGCACTAAATAAGACACTGCCACTTAGGAAAATAAGAGACGTTGCACATCTGGAGCCAAGACTGAACATAGTGTCAGCACACTGTGTTAAACCGCGCTCCCAGACGCGGCTGCTCCTGGCGTCCGTTCAACCGAGCTCCTGCAGGATGGCCACCGTCCTTCACTGGCTGTTCACCAAGCACATAAACCCTCCCGACACCTCCACTGACCATCTGATGAGGCTCAGACATCGGATACGCAAGGACACCTTCGAAAACTTTCCCCCGCGCGACTTCGCCAGACGTTTTTAATGGCGCTCAAACTCAAACGTCACTGACACGCGCCATCTTCAGGTCTAACTGTTGCTTTCAGGCAGCTCTGCATCACGTCTCACACACAATGAAAGACGCCACTTCCCTCAGAAAGGGAAGATGAGGACGAGACTAATTTACACTCGCTGTCTGTGAGCAGGTATGAAACCGTGAGCAGTGAACGAGGATTCTGACGTTAATTGGTTTTCATGTAGGATCCGGCCCATTATTTGAACCTTAAGGTGACAGTAAGCAGGATGGATACCGAGGCGCTGTCAGGTTTACGGCGAGTTCATCTCAGAGGATGACGCCTCGAGGCTTCGCCTCTTTGTGTTACAAGGCAGCACTTTAAAGTTTCCTCTCTCGTCATTACCTCTGACGTGTGTTTTGTTTCCCGAACAAGATGCAGGGTCTTTGAGGTTGTGTGCGATGAATAACGGTTCGCCTGTTGTTTTATTGGCTGTGGGGGAAACATGGAGGATACGCTGAGCACACAAACACGACGGCCATGAACCTAAAGGGCAGCGTCATGTGTTAAACATCGTATGTCACTTACTGTATCGCACAAACGCGGAGTTGCGTAAACTGAGTGAGACGGAGAAAAGGTCAGAGAGAAATGTCCAAAAAAAATGTGATTTTAAATTGCGGAAATGGTTTCCACTTGTGTTAGCCATGTAGTTGTACACTCGATTCAGACCGACGCAACTCGTCAACAACTATTACATGGATAGATGAAATTGAAATTTTGTGCAGATGGACCCTTTTTGAATTTGAATTCAGGCTCCATTAGCGAATGAAAATGTTCCAGTGTTTTTTTAAAAAATTCCCAGAGGGTGAATCACAATGACTCCCATTGAACCTTAAAACTTCGGAATCTATTCTGCTTTAATTGAAGGAGAAAGAGTCAGTGAACCACTGCAGCAATAAATTTTCCAAAAAAAATGAAGACGTGGAGAGAATGGAATAAATGTTTGATTATTTTGTTCGTAGCGTCAGAGATTATGTCAAAGGGACAGCACAAAAAAAATGATGAACCATTTTGCTGTAACATTTGAAAAAGACCTTTTGTTTGGTTGTTATGCAGGGAAACAGCTGAAAGCAAAGAAAGGTTAAAAACATTCTCCTGTTAGTCACACAATGTTAAGAGATTTGCTTCTGTGGGCAAAAGTCTTCCCATCACTCGTACAATATAATATTAAATTGATATTAAATGTAAACATAAAGTGTTAACTTTATGTCTGTGCCCTGGTAGTGGCTGGTAGCCTCGACAAAGGTTGTGCGAAATGTAGCAGTGGAGGTTCAGTAAGTATGTTTGGCAAAGTGTTGACCTATTCAAGTGCAATTTGTGCTGTTTGCACTTTACTGACGCATCGTTATCTTTCCATTTACGTCCCTCTGTTTCAAATGCCACGACTAAACTTTATTCTCCACAGCAGATTTTCATAAAGGTTTTAAATTCAAATTCACTTTTAAATAGCGAGTCATCGCTATAACTTATAATATTCATGTAATAATAATATAATAATATAGTAATATACTTATAATATGCATGTAATAATATTATAATAATATACTCATAATATGCATGTAATAATAATATAATAATATAGTAATATACTCATAATATGCATGTAATAATAATATAATAATATACTCATAATATGCATGTAATAATAATATAATAATATAGTAATATACTTATAATATGCATGTAATAATAATATAATAATATAGTAATATACTGACCACTGTGAAGAATGAACAAACTATTTGTTTTTCCTTGTTTAGACACAACGTACCACACTGTGGTGCAATTTTTCTGCGCATACAACATTAGGTAAGTTTATTTATTTATTTATTTTTGTGTTGATCCATGTCTTTACGTCACGTGTAGTCACTGACAGGGTCATAGTGATTGAGTCTAATCACCTTGCGGACATCAGACACGACGTCGCCGCTCACAACACCGGACCATGTGAACGCCGGCGTTTATTCCCTGCTGCATCTCGTTCACTACTCACTCACAAAATTAATCATTTTGTTCCCATCTTCCTGCCGTTGGCCATGGCAACAGCTTTCTGTGAGCCGCCTCGTCTGTGCCTCTCAAGGCAACGCTCGCCGGCTCCTTGTCATTATCCCGTCCATTAGCGCTTTTTGCCATTGTCATTGGGATTTCAGGTCATTTTCTCTCCAGTGGACAGAGGACTCTGATGTGGCGTCCTTGATGCCTGTCGCGTATTAGCTACAGTAAGGCGAGGTTTTTCATGCTTTGTGCGGCTTCACTGTACAAACGGCGCTTTGTGACACACACAAATCCCACAAACAGAGCGGATTCTCTCGTCCTCCTCACAGACCTCCTCGTCCTACCCTGATGACATATGTGTTGTCCAACAGGGAGTTACAGACGTCTCTATGAACACGTCCTGCAGAGGTTCATTATGATCTCCACACACGCTGCTCCATCCCCTCCAGTCTCTGCCACAGTTCCCGTTTGGCCGGGAATCTCCATGACTCAGCGTTCACCCTGCCAGCTTTTAATATTTTAACTGCACAGTTTGTTTGAGAATTACTCTGTTTTGGTAATTTCCTGGCATGATAATCACATTTAATTGCCAGATGGAATTTTTTTTTGTTTCTTGGTGAAGGAGGCTCCTTGGGAAAATGCAATTCCACATAATTCACGAACAACAGGAGATCGTTTGGGAGTGAAATGAGATTGACCTCATCTACAGATGCAGGTCCTATTCATCCTCATTAAACCGCTCGCTGCGCGATGAATATGCAGTTTTAAAAATACTATTTAGTTTATTTATTAGCGTTGTAGCAGTTGTTAAGCAGAAGAGTGCCGCAGTGTCCTGTTCATATATTCCGCACATATTAAAGCACTGATGGGAGCAGCTGCAGGAATGATTCAAGTTTTTAATTTTCACTACGATGCTAAAATGGCTTTGAGAGCTGCTTTCAGTTGTGCATCGTTGTGGAGAAAAGGTTCTGGAGTATTCTGGAAATACTCCTCCATGTTTTTACTGCATAGTCGAAATCTTTTGGTCGAGTATCCAAATCAGAATTTTAATCCGACGCAATGTTGTTTAAATTTCAATTTGTTTTGTTTAATCAACTTTTTTTTCCATTCTAAGAACCGGGCCAATTCCATCTGATGCTGTAGATCATGAGCTATGATCAAAGGCTCCATGACGGCTAATCAATAAACTTTGGTACTGATACAAAAAACCTGTATCAACACAAATACAGAGACGACATCATCCTTTGTGTTGTGTTTTTCTCGCTGAGTACGACATCATCTTATCACCTATCATGAATCAATTATCTATTCTATTCTATTCTATTCTATTCTATAGAATCCAGAAGGTAAATAGGCCACACATCATATGAAATATCATTGACACCACACTGAGCTCCTGATACAGGCTCATTAAAGAGTATCCATATGTGCTAATTAGCCCATCCTGACCCTGGTGGTTGCCCCGCAGTCACGCAGCCAAGCAGGGGAAGTGGGCAGGTCGACACAAAGCTGTGTGATGTAATAGCTACACAAACGGTGAACTTTACACAGACACACACTGCACCCACCGATATGTACTGCTGCAGTACAACACATAACTTCAATATTCTGCTGCGTGGTGAAAACATCGTCAATATTCCACCACTCAGGTGGAAATATCACTTTGCGAATAGTTAGTTCAAGTCAAGGACGCCAAACGAGGACGCAATTCATTAAGGCTCTAATAGGCCATGTAGTTGATTGTGGGTGACGCTCATCTCTGTGTTTATTAAAACGTATTTCCTCCCTCCTGCCAAGGACAGGAGCAGCTACTGCGCCTGTTCAGTCTGTCTCACAGCAGCAGCAACACAACCGTGAGTATACAATACATACAGTGGATGTGTGTGTATTCATATCCTCCTATGTGAGAATACGTGAAGTCACTCTGGCTTTGTTTCCCAGCAGCTGTTCCTGGACTGCTGCTCATCCTCCTGCTGGGACGGATGGATCCTCTTTATCTTCCCATGCTGTTATTCCCAGTCGTTTCTTTTTTTTTCTTTTCTTTTTTCGTACCAGCGCCTCGTTGTCAATGTTTCACTTCCATCTTTGAAATTAAACACTTTGCACTCTTTAGTCTTTGAACCACAACACAACACAACACAACAACACAACACAAGATAGCCTGATGCTATTTAAGTCAGGGGACGCTCTTATCCTGCCTTATGGAGATTAACCATCTATAGTGTGATTGAATCACACTGCAGCGGATGATCAGGTTAACACAGACTCACAGTGTGTATGTGGAGTTTAGATAAAAGGTAAACACTCGCATACACAGCTGCTTTACTGCCTGAGAGTCAAGTTCTGCTCAACTGTTGACTTTAAATTCACTTTATTCAAGACAGTGATAAAGTGGCACTGGCACATGGAGAGAGAGAGAGAGAGAGAGAGAGAGAGAGAGAGAGATGGCACATGGAGAGAGAGAGAGAGAGAGAGAGAGGTGGAGGCGAATGGGAAACACAGAATCTGGAAAATGTTGTTCGCACAAAAGGCAGTGACTCTGTCTCCTTGACTCACTCTGCTTTCTGCTCCCTCGCCTCTGCACGTTAGAAACCACACCTCCCCCGGTGCCCCCCCCCCCCCCCCCCCCCCCCCCCCCCCCCCCCCCCCCCCCGGTGCCCCCCCCCCCCCCTGCTCCACACCCCTCCCCTCCCCTCCCAGGCTCTGGCCACAGAATCCCAGACAGTGTTTAATTGCAGAGTGCAAAGGCTTCACTTGGGCAAATGAGCACAGGACTCCTTCCCATAGAGAGAGAGAGAGAGAGAGAGGGGGGGGGGGGGGGGGGGGGGGGGTGCAGGTACTGACGAGTGTGTGAGAGGAGAATAGACCAGAGGTAGAGGACAGAGTAAGAGGTGGAGGAAGAAGAGGAGAGCGGGAGAGGGGAGGGGAGGAAACGGGAAACACACACAGAGAGAGAGAGAGAGAGGAGAGAGAGAGATAGTGTGTGTGTGTGTGTGTGTGGAAGCCTGCAGCAGCAAATGAGATAGCAGAGGAGGCGGGAGAGGTAGAGAGGCAGACGGAGAGGGAGGGACAGGGGCCCCGTGTCGGAGAGAGAGGGCTACAGGGTGAGGAAGAAGAAGAAGGAGTAAGGAAAAAGTTAGCAGTGAGAAGTGAGAGGGGCGTCCGGGGCAGGAAACAACACGGCTGCAGAGATTCACAACCACGGCAGAGAAGAAGAAGAAGAAGAAGAAGGAGGAGAAGGAGGAGAAGGGAAACTACGGACAGGAAGGAAGGGGAGGGAGAAGTGTTGGGTCGAGAGAAAGGGGGGAAAAGGAGAGCTGGAGAAAAGTTTCCTTGTGGGGAGGCACAGATGAGGAAAACAGAGCGAGGAGTGAATGAGTGGGCCGGAGAGAGCGGGGAGGGGAGGAAACCAGTCGTTTTCTGACGCGCTTTCCACACACAACCCTCTGGACTTCTGCGGACATGTACACAGAAGGCGCACAAACGGCGGGACACCACCGGTTTCTTCAGCGTCCAAACACCGCCACCCCCTGCCCCTGCCACCACTGCGTCCACTATGGTGGGCCGGGATACCAACCAGCATCAGCCAGACAGACGGACCACCCATCTCCGGACTGCAGGAGAGACGTCCAGGCTGCGTGGGGTAAGAGCGCAGGGGGCAGAGGTCTCTTGGTGGACGGGGTCGGTCATCGCAGTCCACAGAGGAGGCCTGTGTTTGCGGGGCCGGGGCCGGGGCCGTACGGTCATTTAAATGACCTGAGCCAGGTTTGCCCCTGGGACTTGAACCCTGCCCAGTGGAGCTACTTGTTGGAGTCTGGGGTGAGACACTACCCGTCTGTCAGAGAACAGTGTGGCTGTGTAGCGCACGCCGACACCCGGGCGCACGCCTTAAAGCCTGGCACGCCACATCCCCTCCCTCATCTCCAGGTCAGAGGTCGAGGATGCAGACATAGAAAGACTGTCCGGTACGTCTCAGTGGAGGAGGAGGCGGAGGATTGCGAGAGCTGTCACGTGGAACCACGCGGGCCGCATGCGGGTCGTTGGACCGCGCCAAACGGCCACTGTGGACCGGGGTTTCTTCAGGGAAGGGAGGAAAGAGATAACCATCAGGACTGGGGCAACCATCAGGGTGGATCAGAGGAAGGTCAGAACGGGCGCAGCGGCTCTCACAAAGCTTTCTTCCCCACCGAAGTCCCACAGAAACACTTGAACCAAAGCAGGCGGAAGTTCCCAATCGCCACTTCCTGTGGCGTCGCCGCTACGGAAACCTCGAAGGCGGCGTCCAACAATGACCAGCAGCAGCGGCGGGGTCCGGAGGAAGTGAAGCCCAGGAGGAGGCAGGACGCGGTGAGGGACCAGATCAGACAAGTGGTGACGGATCTGGAGGATGTGCTGGGGGGTTTGAAGCAAGTTCACGTGGAGATGAAAGAGGTAGGAGGCGCTGTCGTTATAGGATGTTTATCGTGTCTTTATAGACGCCGCGAGTGGATCACACGTCAAACCACTAAACATGGAGTCAGATGACCCAGCGTGTCCCGGCGGTCCCCTGTGACATTTGAAGCGATTACAAACAAAACGAGATCGGTCTGACACGGGTCCTGCATTTGTGTGTCGGCCTGTGTGTGCGACTGCACTGTTTGTGAGTCACTCATCGTCTCTTACCGGAGCGGTGATTGAGAACAATTTGCACTGACCTTTTGCCGAGCGCCGCTGAAATTGGCAGCGCGTCGGAGCAGCACATTAAAAAGCCTGGCTGGAGACTGGTACTGAATTATGCCTCGCTCTTACAGTATCCGTTTTGCACGCGGCCGTCGAAAAGCATCGATTCGCAGCTGAGTGCATCAGTCTGAAGTCTCGCGTTGGAAAAAACCAACAACATTTTAAAAAAAAAATCTTGTTATGGCGTAATGTGTTGATTGAATTGCTTATTATTACTCCAGTTTTAGCACAGTCAGAGCAACATCAGCATGAGTCGCACAAGGTAAACGTACTAGAAATATAAAAACAGGAAGAAACTGTTGCCATTCATATGAAATGATTTGTTAGCGTGCTAGTAGCCTACTTTATCAAACAAACAATCAAACAGTTTGGTCCAAAGTTGAGTGAAGACGGCTAAGTCCAAAGTGTCAGCAGATACATCGGAGAGGTCATGTGACCTCTCATCGGAGAGGTCATGTGACCTCTCATCGGAGAAGTCATGTGACCTCTCATCGGAGAAGTCATGTGACCTCTCATCGGAGAGATAACTACCTTTCCTCATACGAGTATTAAGTATTCAGTAACTAAAAGTAGAACTGAAATTCAAGAGGGCTCAGGTTCGTTTCTGTAAAAACTTCATCAAAGTGCTTGAGATGCTGTACTTTCCTTTTCTCCATCACTGCACTTTGGACAAGTATTGACTTTTGTTTATCATCATTCAGGTGGTCGAGCAGATCGATCGCCTCACAGCGAATATCGACCTGAGCGAGGCGGTGCCCTGCAGAACACCGGCGGCGTTCAATAACTTTGACAGCCCAGCGCCTTCTGGTGACACCGGGGCGGCCGCGCTGACCACTCACAAGCCCGCCCCCGTCCGGGCGCCACAGCACATGGAGGAAGACCGCATCATCTTACGGACTAACTCCCCCTCCCCAATCCACATGGCGTCAGTCGTCAAAACCAGCCGCTTCACGCCACCCGGCCACGCCAAAGACGTCAACCAAGAACGACCCAGTATCAACGGCCATCCGCCTCACCTGTACCCCCACACGGGCCAAACTCATCCAGACCTCCACCCACAGACTCTAGACCCCAAGGTCATCATCGGGAACAGCACCTCCAGTTCAGGAACTCAGAAACCCCCACTCTATCCTCAGAACGGGCGGTGCGGCAAAGGCCCGTACCTGCCCCCCAAGCCTGTGAGGACCCCTGCCTACCCCGGGAGAGGCCGCCAGAGCACCAGCATGGTGTGACGGAGGGGGCGGGGGGTGGTGGTGGTCTGCCCCGGTGCCATGGGGGCATGAAACATGAGACCCTGCTGCAGAGCGAGTGGTGGTCGGAGAGGGACCAGGCAGGGGACTAACTCATGGTGAGCGCTCACACACACACACACACACACACACACACACACCTACACACACACACACACACACACACACACAATAGATGGGTTTATTCTCCCTCCACTCTCCCAGTGTTGATGTTTCCGTCCGTACACGCAGCCGATGACGTGTGCAGTGTTTACCGGCAGCGTCGTTTTCAAAGTCAGTAAATGAATTGCAGTGTCCCTCCCTGTTTGAAGAGAGGGTTTTATGTGTGCGTTTGATGCATGTGTGTGTGTGTGTGTGTGTGGGCGGATGAGGGAAGGGGGGTGGGGGGGCGTAATGAGGGAGGGGGGGGGGGGGGGCGTAATGTGTCTGCTTTTGTTGATGTCACATGATTTCCCAGTTCTCACTACACGGCAAAATGTGTCTGTTCCTGCCAAAACCAGCCCTCGGGGTGAGATAATTTCACTGGCTGGAGCAAAAAAAAAAAATTACACATGCGGAGAACTGAGGAATTCCTCCTCTTGCAAAACAAACCCGTCAGTCAGCGCACAAAACAAAACTCCCAGAATAAAGTCAGGGCTTATTTTTATGTGAGCGAGAAAACAAAGATGGAGTGGGCCAGACTTTCTCTGCACTGAGTTTTTTTAGTCATCTTTGTGTGTCTGAGACTTCGGGGGAACAGAGTCTTGGCAGGAGCACAGTCATTTTTTTTAATTTTTTATTTATTTTTTTGGCAGAGCGAGACCCTCGAGCCACTTGACTCCAATCATGTGACACAAAAGAGGCGTCATCACAATTACAGCATGACTCTGACTCAGAGCTGGCGTGATTTACTGTTAGGTGGCAGTGATGATGATGATGATGAGGAGGAGTCACATGTCTCGTTACCGTCTGTGAACGAGACCCAATCACACGATGACATCTGAGAAAGAGAGGGCAAACGTAACAGCAGATGGATGATATTTACTGTTCCCCTCAAAAAAAAAAAAGGTCTCCACCTTCGCAGACGCTGCGTGTTTCTGTACTTCCCTCTTGTGCAGACTATGCGTAACTGCAATCTATTTTTCTGGCCTCGGTGAGTTGAGCAAGCACAATCTGGTTTCAATCATAAAATCCCCGTGGCCATGAGCCAGAGCCGAGTGAGGCAAACTCTTGGTATATATGTGACGTCAGCGTAAACAAAGCAGCTCGCCCGCCACATTGTCAAGAGGCGCTCGCGCCTCGAGGTTCGAGGCCTGGGGTTCGATGCCTGAGGTTCGAGGCCTGGGGTTCGATGCCTGAGGTTCGAGGCCTGGGGTTCGAGGCCTGAGGTTCGAGGCCTGAGGTTCGAGGCCTGGGGTTCGAGGCCTGGGGTTCGAGGCCTGGGGTTCGAGTGCATGCGCTGGAGCATCTTCACTGAGATACAGCACGGTTTAATTATCTGCGGGGGCAGCTCAGCTCGTCTTATTTTCCACTTTCAATGTCTTTTAAAGCGTCAGCGCTGTTGACGACTTAAAGGCCTGAATCATCGGGATTAGTCATCGAGTGCAGGTGCAGGGTCGGAGCGGCTTGCACAACAGATTTTGTACCAACAGACCCAGCCGCACATTCATAAACACACAAAGCCTCGTGCTTCTCTTTGTGAGTTTGACCTCCAAAAAAAACCCTAAAAAGAACCAAACACAACTGCTGTGCTTAATATGCAAAAAAAACAACAAAAAAAAAAACGTTAATTTCACAAAAGGGAGGTCAACACAAAAACAAACAACAACACAAACGTTTATCTCATGGGGATTCACCTCAGTCCTGAACACAACAACAATCTGCCAAGCCCTCACCTTAACCACCGACACAGAAAGGTTTTTCCAAGATGGCCGTGAACCATAGGTAGTCTGAAACACAAACACACAACATTTTCACAGTTAACATACAGATACTGTACATAACCAAAGCGTCTATGTGTGTGTGTGTGTATTTATTATATGCGGAAAAGGTTTGCAGTGTGATGACATAAACATTAAAGTGGCAATAAATAAAAAAATGAACATGTACTACAGGTCATGTACTAATAATACTAAAACTATGACAGTGTTACATACAGTATGATGTACGTACATAGAAACTGATGACAGAGCTGTGAGTAGGAAGTTGGTTTGATATTAGTGCATTAGCAAGGGCTCGTGCAGGTAAACGTTGATGTGGGTGGGGTTGGGGGGGGGGGGGGGGGGGGGGGTCTGGCAGCAGGTACTGGGGATTAGGCTTTGGGCCCATGAGCTGGCAGGGAGACAGGTATGCAGGGCCGGGTTCCTCAGGAAATCAGGCGAAGAGCAGATGAAGATCCGGGGATTAAGTAGTGCTGTGCTGACGAGCTGATGGGCGACAGGTGTGCAGGCAGTCGGGTCAGGCAAACAGACAGACAGCTGGGGGAGAGCGAGGTGGATCATGTCCACAGCACAGGCAGGCACATGCAAGACAGAGAGACAGACAGGTGGAAGACAGGTGACAGATGATGGAAGTGGGGAGAGCAGATATTTATATTAGCACCAGCCTGCTATGTGACCTGGACTATACTCTATAGGTGCTATATTATGTGCACCACTACTTTACCGACTGACTCTATGGCATCTCATTTAAAACTTTCTACCAAGTTTGTTTCTTGTTTCAGTTTTAGTGCTGATTATCTAAAAAAATAAAAAAAAGTCTAAACAAATGGATTCAGAATCACTGGTCCAGAGAAACAAAATCACACTCTTAACTCGTCACACAATTTTACAGCAGCAATAATAATAATAATAACAAGAATAATTAAAACCCGAGGACAAGAAACCTTATCCACAAATAATGATCTGGTCTGGGGAATGTGAGGATTCAATTTATTAGATTTGAGCTCACAAATATAAAATGCTACTATTTTGGGGCCTGGTGTGTAAAGGAGCCTTCCCCAGTTTAATATCTGGGCACCACTAGAGGAAGTCTCCACCAGGTTTAATGGTGTATATAATGGTGTATATAATGGTATATAATGGTATATAATGGTATATAATGGTGTATATAATGGTATATAATGGTGTATATAAGAGTATATAATGGTGTATATAAGAGTATATAATGGTATATAATGGTGTATATAATGGTATATAGTGGTATATATAATGGTATAATGGTGTATATAATGGTATATAATGGTATATATGATGGTATATAATGGTGTATATAATGGTATATATAATGGTATATATGATGGTATATAATGGTGTATATAATGGTATATAATGGTATATATGATGGTATATAATGGTGTATATAATGGTATATAATGGTGTATATAATGGTATATAATGGTATATAATGGTGTATATAATGGTATATATGATGGTATATAATTATGTATATAATGGTATATAATGGTGTATATAATGGTGTATATGATGGTATATAATGGTATATAATGGTATATAATGGTGTATATAATGGTGTATATAATGGTGTATATGATGGTATATAATGGTATATAAGGAAAGACCTGGAGTGGTAGTGGGTCTGAGCTCATGGAGATGTTGAGTCCTGAATTTAAATGACCCCCCCCTTCTCTTTTTTGTTGTTGTTGTTGTTGTTGTTGTGATGTTTCCAGCAGGAGCTGATGCCATGGGAGACAAGCTGTCAGCCGATGGAAAGGGAGAACCGGCCTGAAGGTGGAGATGTTTCCAAAGGGGAAAACTCCCCCACGAGTCGACCTGGGACGGAACGACTCGCGAGCGCAGCAGCACGGACGAGTCAAACCTCTGAAACTGGAGATGCCACGGCAAAAATGAGTCAGCAGAAAAATGAACTGTGAACTGCTCCAAGCGCCAGTAGAGACATTAAGTTATGTTTTTCATGCCAGTATTAATTTATTATATTTTTTATACAGCAAACACATCTATTGTCAGGCAGCTTATACCAGTCTGGATGCTACAAATACTAAAGTATGCTATGTTGAGATTGATAAATACCCTCATAACTGGACTTAGATGAGTTTTCCTCTCTGCTACAGGTTTGTTTAATTAAGAGGGAAAAGAAAAACAGTGACAGGAGAGGAAAGTTGGAAAAGTAGGATAGATTACTCAGCACTTTTCTCATACACATCAGTCTGACATCTCAATGATCTAACTCCAGAGATGTGGTATTGACCGCTGAATGTCCTACACTTTAATAAGAAATAAAAGCAACGACGCAGCGTTTTATCACCCCCGCCTCGCACAAATGATTTACGTCTTTATTGGGTTCGAACAGAAGTTGGAGCGGGGATCAGAGGGAGGAACAGTTCTCGGGACGATCTGGGGGTGGCGCTGTGCGCTCGCGCGAGGCCTTATCCTGCTAGGGCCAAGTCGAGCCAGCATCTGTGCCCGTGTTTGTTTAAATCTTGTCTGAGACTTTCACCACTGTGCTTTCACAAGCTGCTGCTGCTGCTATCAGAGCTCACCGCCACCCCCCACCCCCTCCCATCCACCACAGGAAAAACATCCCACACGCCACCGGTCTCTGTCCGGATCAGTGGTGGAAAGCTGCAGATGGAGGATGACACACGCAAGCTGTTAACTGTCCGGGTTGTGGCAGTGATTGTGTTCTTATGGCAAAGTGACAAAACAGTTGATAAACCACTGAAGGTTCGATTATTTGTCACGTGCGATGTTCAAAACGAAAAATGTTTTATTTTAATAATTGATTAATCTGAAATATAAATATAAATATAAATATAAATATAAATATAAATATAAATATAAATATAAATATAAATATAAATATAAATATAAATATAAATGGCCACCACAGTTTCCTGGATCTCGAGTGAGGCAAGAAACAAAAAGTGCTAACTGCTAAAAGATTTGACATGTTTAGTGGTGACAGATTTATCACTTCAAAGTTCAAAGTTCAAAGTTCAAAGTCCATCGTTCACAGTTCACAGTCTGCTGGATGGGAAATAACCTGGAATAAGTGATGTATTGTGCAATGTGCTCCATGGCCTTGAAAATATACCCGAACGCACTGATGTTTTCCCCTTAAACATACTTTTATAGCTTAGTCATGAACTGTGTCTCAGTATTTTCCATTTTCCCAGATACGACGTCGCTGTGCGCGCTGTTGGTAGGAGAGCTCTGTTTTGGCAGGAAGATTTTTTTTTTTTTCCTCAAAGGACACATGTTTCCTGTTGTCCATGTCTGGCCCTCTTCCTCAGACACCAGGTCTATGGGTCTATGGGTCAGACAGAAGACGGAGCTCCTGCTCGTACCACCTCTGGAAATACCGGAGTGACAATGGAATGTCAGACAGAGACTCGCACCAAGAACAACACTGACTCTGGGAAGAGTACTGCCACTTCCCATTACTCTCCTCCGCCCAAGAATAATACATGAGAAGGATGCTGTTACTGCTGCAGGTGTCCGATGCTTTTCCAGCCGGAAAACTACAGCGCTCCGAACAACCGGGGTCTTTGTCTCCTGATCCTAAACGACATCTAGGTGCTAACGGATACAGCCGGCGTCCTCCACACGGCGCCAGGTCCAGAAAAGCCGGGATCGATTTTTCACATAATTCCAAGTAATACTAGACTGATTACAACAAATACAGGGATTTGTTGAAATGATGGTAAAAGCACAGTCATCAGGGTTCTGGTTACATTTCGGTTTAATAGGTTTTGAAGTCTTGCAGAACTGTAAACATCGGTTTATGTTTCAACATTCAGGCTTCAGTTTGAATAGTTTTCCTTCCTCGCCGCTCAAAGCGTTCGAGGGACTGGACGAGAACGCAATCATGGCGCCCGTTCTCTTTAATGGCGGCCCAGGCGCGTCAGCGGAAGCCGACTTACTCCTGCCGATACGGCGAATTCGCTTGGCAAACGTCTCTATCGCCCGCTGCCAGCAGGGCCGCGACGTATGCTGCTCGTTAAAAGATAATCACACCAGGAATTCATTCTCGAAAAACTCCTTTTGTCTCACAGTAAAAACACTGTTACCCCCCGATCCCCCCCCCCCACCCCTGTTTCCATTTAGCCCGCAGTCGTCGGAGTGTTACAGTGAAGCAAAGAACATTAAGGACAAATGAACACAGGCGTTTGAAGTGAGAGATGAGACGCGTGTTCGGTATAAACGACAGTGGATCTGCAATCAAAGACCACAGATACCACCCAAGTCACAAAACCACCCACAATCATCACCACATCATCGCTTCCACCCAAACGCCGCGCCCATGTGTTCCCGTCGACACATTTTTCACCCGCTGCCTCTACAGCTCCGTGCCTCTTCCGATGTGCGAGTGACCCGGGAGAGGAAGTAGCCCGGTGCGTCCGGCCTGCGCGCCCTCGCTGACCTCGCCGCTGACCTCGCCACTGCTCTTATTTTGATGACAGAGCTGCTGAGGAATTTCTCTGCTCGGTGCCTAAACCAACCTGTCAAGAAGCTGCTTCTGGGCTGAGCGTGTTCCTTTGTTACGTCCCTGCCGGCTCTCACGTGGCCCCGGTTTGCTGAAACATGACCCGCAAATACCAAACCCTGACCTCGGTGACCTCCCCAAACGGCGTCCAGCGACATGATGCAGACGCATCGGGAAAATAGCTCCCCATGCCAACATTGTTGTGTTCAGTATATGTTTTTTTTTTCTCTGCCACTGCTTGTGTAGGGCTAAGGAGAGACTGCGTCCAGATGTTGGCGTGAAGCTCCACAGCTGAGCAAACAGTCGGTGTCTTCTCCACGGCGCGGCATGTTTAAAATGACACGCTGGTCCAAAATGGAGACGACCAGCTGAGAACCGAGGAACTCAATCAGCCCAACGCTCATCACCTGACGCCTGTTAGTAAAAGGTCAAAGTTCAACGCGTCTACTGGATTTTTTTTTTTCAAATCTAGTTTAGCACTGCCTACAAAAAATTGTTTTAAAAAAATAATAATATTAAAGCCAAACTTTGAAAAAGATTCCGGGCCATGTTTTAATTTTCGTGTTTGTTACTGGCTTTCATTTAAACTGACCCCGGATCAGATCAGATCAAATCGTTCTCGTATACACTAGACTAGCACTCTGGCTCCAGGACAACAACGTCTGTTTGTGAGTTTAGCGACACTTGTGTTGATCTTCACAGTTTCACAGCAGAGTGGCCTCTGGGTCCCGTTTGACCTCGACTCGGGGGAATGATTGATCCCGCGCTGAAATACAGTCGTTGCCTGTAAATATTGTCCTGGAAGAATCCAGACACACAGGAATGGAGTGGACCAAATAGGAGTCGGGGGGATTTTTCCAGACACCTTCAATAACACAGACAATCTGCTCTGGCAGGAAAGCACCTTGGCAACTTCCAACGTAAACCATTTCATTTGGGCTCCACAGCGCCAGTTCTCCGCTTCCTGCCGCGGCGGCGGCTCGGCATTGTTTGGGCGTAAATACCTAACATCTGTTTTTGTAACACATAGACCTTTTTTTTTTTCTCTCTTCATGAGCGAGTGATTCGTTTTGATGTGAAAACATCTTTTCGAACCAGGCGCCGGAGTGAGTGACGCCGGCGCCTCGTCGTTCTTTTTCGCTGTTTGAAACAGTCTGGTGCTTCCCGCACAAACACATTTGTCTTCGGTGAAAACATCTTTGAACGACCTGCTGGAGGCGCTCTCTGGTGGCTCTGACAATCCCCCAACGCTACTGTCGTCCTGGACGATGACGAGGATGAAGGCGAGACCGTTTTTTTTTTCTTCTTTCTTTTTTTTTTTGAAACATCTGCTGAGGAGGAAGGAGTGAGAAAAGGCCTCCATTCATGGTGTTTTAGTGGATGTGGCACGGCTGTATAAGATCCTGCTGGTTGTGTCTTCACAGAGGCCTGTCAGCAAACACGCCGCCAGTGTCTGTCTGCAGCCATGTTTGTCTCCGAGGCCACAATCTACAGGCGTCACCCAGAGTAAAGCTCCCCCATTCAACGGGACAGGGACCAAACAGGGGCCAATCGGCCCTGCAGGACACCGGAGACGTTCCCATATGTCAATACGTCAAGTATCTATTCTCTAAAGAAAAAGTTGATAATATTTATATTATTACATTTTATTATTAAAATGTAATAATATAAATATTATAATATTATATTATATTATTACATATTACATTTAACAAGATGCAAGAAAGTGCATGATAATAAACCCATGACTCATCGTCTTGACTGTGTTACATCCAACAGAGTAAGATGAAGGTTTCCAAACGTTCCAGCAACATGAGCTGTTTTACATTACGTCAGATATGCACGCACACACATTTACACAAACACACACAATCACACCTCAGAAATGATTTACGGTCACTGAGTGGTTCAAAGTGAGATTGTATTGTTTTTTTCTTACAGATCCGTAGACCAACATTCCTCGGGCTTCTTATTATTTGGCCAACTTTAAAAAGGAGTAAACATACATTTGCTTCCTGTTTTGTACGATTGACATCATCAGACAGTTCATTCAAATCCGTTGCCAGCCAATGACAGGATCCCATTAAATCGCATTAAATAAATCGTTAACTTTTGAAATGCAAACGTAACAAAAAACATATTTCAAGGAATAAAACCGAAATAAAAAATTTACAAACACAGTACTTGAATTTGTTAAAGCAAATCTAATGAGGCATGCCACATAAGTAGAAACACTTAAGGTTGGTGTAAACTTTTAGATCAGTAAATGCAGCCATAGGTTTCTATGGCAACAACATAGTAAACACTCCCCTCGTTACACTCTTCTGTTTATCAGAGTCTTATCGATGTCGCTGTAAAATACAGGGAGACTGTGACTGCTGGAAAACTCCTGTAGATAATATTAGACACGAGGCGTTCATCCCCTGGAAATGGAAAGAGAATGAGATATGAACGTGTGCAGACACAACATCTGACAACTACCGCCAAATAACCATTTCCTGTTGCGTGACAAGTCACATTTCTCAGCCCATCTCATGTTGTTGTCTGAAATGTTTGTCTACTAATCATATGTAGTGTTGTCAGGAAACATGCTCACGGTACCTTGTTACTCGACAGTGGCGTGTCTGGACATACACGCCGGTGTAAGTGACGTCACATCTCACGATGTTGTTGGTGAAGTCGGACTCCAGGACGTGGAAATTAGGATTGACAGTAACCTAAAAAAACAAAAAAACAAAAACAAAGCATGTGAGCAGCTCTGTGTAGTTTGTGTCATAAATCATACAAATGAACCTGACATCTTTGTTACCTTTAGGATATAGTTTCCTGGAGGAACATCAGTGATGTCGATCCACTGACAGTCAATGTTGGCAGCGTAGATGTCATGGCATCCTGGACTCAGGCCCTGAGTCCACACACACACGCACGCACGCACACACACACGCACACACACACACATTCTGAGTATTAGTCAAAGATCTGACGCCTATTTTCCTACAAGCGCTGCAAACGAGGCAGATCGGACTATAAATTATCCAAACAGTCCTTGGAAGTTCAGCACACATCCTGAATCACAGACACCAGACAACAGATAGAATAAATATTCCAGTGTCTTCAGGATGTTTTTTTTTATTTTTTTCACTGAGATAAATCCTTTTATTTGGAGAAACATCTCCAAGTGCCAATGGAGATTCTGTTAAACGATGATTAAAAGACAATATAATCAAATATCTTATATATATATATATAATAGTGTGAAGTATAATTATATACCTTATACTAAATGATTATACTAAATTAACATTATTTGTTGTTAAATAATTTATATGGGACATTTTCACATAGTATATAACATAAAATTGTAACTGTTTTAAAATAAATACCTGAACAGGAAGTGACTTGTAAACAAAGTTTCACACAGGTAACTGTGCATTACCTGCGTGTGGGATGTACAGGCATAACGCCGCCTGAATCCGGGTTCACAGCCTGTGTCCTCCAGGCAGAAACTGGCCTTGTGTCCCTCGGCGACTTTGTGTCCAGTGACGGCGTCCAGCAGGTCGTAGTTACTGAAGGCGTCCATGCTGTGGTAATGCCTGTGGGTGGAGGACGGGTTGAATACAGCAGAATAAGGATTTGATTTGGTTTCATTGTGCGTCAGGTTTGTGTTGACTGACTGGTGACAGCTGTGCCAGTCCCACTGGTATCTCGGCTTGACGGGGAGAAAGTCGGCGGTGCCTTGGTTCTTCACTTTCTGAGGGAACCGCAGGAGGACCCTGAAGTCGATGTCTCTGACGGTGGCTCCATACGCTGACCTGGAGTGGAGCACAGGGGCAAACGGGCATAAGGTGCGCTGGAAAGTGTAAACGGTCGAGTTGTCTTCGAGGTGTCAGAGCGGAGAGAGTTTGTTCCATTGTGCCTCGTGCTTTTGGGAAAAACCAACCCAGAACATTTATGTCTTGGCAGGACCTCACGCTGGAGGATCACTGCTCCGTAAGAAGATCACACTGTTATTATACAGAAGAGTCATCCCGAATCTATCCCAACAATATCTGAAGGAAAGACATGACTGTGGCCTTGTGCCGTTGTGTTCATACTGAAGAGGTGAATCATTGTTGGCACCAGACATTACCTGGCCAGACAGTTCTCCTCAGCTGCACAGCGCAGCGCGTACATCTGCAGGCGCTGGACGTAGGCACCTGCTTGGATGGCATAAGGGTCCGGCACGAGGTCCGGCAGTCCTGGAGGAAATACAAGGCACAATCAAGTCTTTTACTTCCTGTCCTTTTTTCTCCCCCATGTAATTCCAAGATCTGAGTTTTCCCATTGTATTCGTGCTCTGGATGCAAAAGCATTTTTTTGGGAATCAGAATAACATTCTGGGATCAACTGTTCCAGGACTCTTACTGAGTCAGACACATGGAAGCACGGTTTTATCCCAACTGGTGCACCAACATGTTTTTCTAAGATCATTTAAGTCAAACAATAATTAATTTAAAAACAACAACAACAACTGACCATGTGATCAGGACACTTACCGTTCTGGAAATACCTCGTGCCGTACCCTGTGCCAGGGGGACGCTGCCTCCCTCTCGTGGGATACATGTTGTAGAGGACAGAATTCCTGTGGGTTTTCATTGGGTTCCGTGGGTCGTCGTTGACCATTCCATCTCCATGTGTGGCTGTCTCGGTGAAAACCTCCTCTGGCAGTGCGGAGTCTCTGTCTGGAGGCTGGGATGGGATGGAGACATCTGGGTTCCTGATGACAGAAACGACCTGTGGCGCTGCGCGTAATTGTTGGTACTGCGCACCAGGCCCCGGCTCGTTAGTGTCCACACCGACAGCTCTTCTGCCGGGGAAGTGGGTGAAACCCCCCGGTGATGAGGCGCTGGTGCTGTTTGGGGCTCGTGCGCCTGGTCCACGAGGCCGCTGCCTGGCCCCTGACGCGTGGCCACTAACAGCCACGACCTGTCTGCCATCTTGTCCAGGTGAAAAGGATCCCTGCCTGGACTCAGCCTGTCCGGCTCTGACAGGCGTCTGGCCCCTGGTGACGTCCCTCCTGCTGCTCATATGCACGCGGGAGTGGCCCCTGGAGCGCAGCGGGGCCTGGTACTCAGACCCCGTGCTCATCAGACTGTAGACCTGCCCGTGGCTCTGCCACTGGATCCTGTGGCGCCACGGAGCAGCTGTGCGCTGCGGCTGATGCTGCTGACCTGAGGTCAGCGGGACGAGTCCTTGGCAAAAGTATAAGAACAAAAGCGACCATCGTGCCATGGTAGGAAAACGTGGAGAAAGTTAAATCCCTGCAGTTATGACGTGTGTCGCGCGCGCAGATGTCGCAGGAGAGTGGATGAACAGCGGGGGCGCGCGCTTACGCACAGCAACATATCAGTCGTCAGGAGGACTGAGACTCAGGAGAGGAGAGGAGAGGAGGGGGGGGGGGGGCAGGACTCATTCATCCCACTGCAGCCACTCACTTATCCAAAGTCCAACTTTTCCTCGCAGGAAGAATTAACCCTTTCCTGCCTCGGTGTGGCGCTGTTACACGCACAGAGACGGGTTTGCTGGGTAAACTTTACGCACGGGTGTCAGCTCCAGTCCAACCTGGTTATTTCCACCGACACAAAGGTTCATGAAGAAGGTTTTTTTTTTTAACCTTCATCCTCACATCAGTCTTTTCTCCGACATGAGCCATGACGCGCTCGCGCGCACAGGTCATCAGCGGCTTTGCTGCAGGTCACATGAGAAAACCTCACCAGCTATTTCATTGAATTCCATGTCTGTGTGGCCTCATGCAGGACTGAGCATCCACCACAAGGCGGCAGGCTGCATCCACATGCCTCCATCCCTCAGAGACTGATGAGGCTGTCTCATCATCACGTGCCACTCCTGATGATGCACCATTAAAAAAAAAGAGCCTTGCGTTTTTATGTTGGTATCAAACTATTCATCACATTTGTATACAGCAAAGTAAATATTAGCCACAACTGCCATGTAAATGTAGCAGTGTAACAGAGCAGTGTAGATAATGTGAGTCAAACATTGTAAAGCTAATGTCATACGCACAACATCATAATATAATAGTCATATTATAATAAAGGAGACACACACACATACATATATATATATACACACACACACACATATGTATATGTGTGTATGTATGTATATATAGGAGAAGCAAGATGGTTCAAAGCCCAAGATTAGTGTAAACATTGAATTGTGCTGCCTGTTTTGAACATACATATTAAATAGATAGATAGATAGATAGATAGATAGATAGATAGATAGATAGATAGATAGACAGATAGATAGATAGATAGATAGATAGATAGATAGATAGATAGATAGATAGATAGATAGATAGATAGATAGATAGATAGATAGATAGATAGAATAGAATAGAATAAATATACTATGACTCCAAAGAGGGTCATGTTAGGTTGGTGATATGGTCACAATGAGAATAACACACACACACACACACACACACGCACACACACACACGCACACACACACACACACACACACGCAAATGTATATATAGGAGAAGCAAGGTGGTTCAAGTACCTCAAAGCCCAACTTAAGTGTAAACAGTGAATTGTGTTGCCTGTTTTGAACATACATATTAACTATACAAATCAGTCAATCAATAAATAGAATAAATAGAATATGACTCCAAACAGGGTCATGTTAGGTTGGTCATATGGTCACAATGAGAGTAAGACACACACACACACACACTCATGCAGAACACAGATGAAATGTCACGGTGTGTGTTTCCTCTGCCAAATAGGGCATCAAGATTTAAGCCTGTGTGCTTTTCTATTCTTAGCCGAAGCACCCCCCCCCCCCCCCCCCCCCCCCCCCGGCCCCCCCCGACCCCTCCCCGTGCGGTCCAAGGTCCAGCCCCTCCCTGACCCACGCTCGCCGCTCAAGCCCGGATTCATAAGAGCTGCAGATCCTCGGCACAGGTTTGGCACAAGAGCTCCTGAGCAGGACATGTAACCCACAAAAGTTAGCGAGTAAGTACTGACGTTGAATTGAGTCTTTATTGTGTGTCTGACCTGAAAGTAAACAAATCACAACAAATGTTGCCACCAAACTAAAAAAAAAAAAGGAAAACTAATCTTTACTGTAACTTGATGGTGCTTGGAAATAAAACAAAGCGTTTCAGGCAGCAGCAGCAGCAGCAGCAGATCTGTCCCTGTGTGAAAGACTAATTCTTCTACGCTCTGAATATATCTTATCCCATGAATCTAGGTGTCCAGGCTTTGCTTCTTGTGAGATTTAACGACGATGATGGTCTTAAAACGGGTTTTACCACACCCTACAAGGAATGCACCTGTTGTCTTCCCCCCCTGAGGCCTCACACTGCCATCTGAGGAGTAGAATGATAGATCCAGAGGCTTTACCACAGATCATGGGGAGACAATACAGGTGAGACACTGAAAAGAAATGTTTGCAAATAAAAATGATGGTAAATCTCCACTTATGTGGACATTTAGCTCCACCTGAGCCGTGAGTGCTGAAATAAAAGTGGGGCCTGAATGAAAATAGAGATGTCTGATGAGATGTCTGATGAATGATGGCTTCATTGGGTCGTGTGGAAGCTGCAGGGCTGCAGATCTCCTCTCCGGGGTTCCTGTGACACAGGTCTCGCTTATCTTTGATTAACCTTTGCCAGAGTCCGAGCGGTCAGCTCTCCTCACGTTTCAGCTTTTGACGCGCGTTTCATTTCATGTGTCACACACGTGACGAACGAGTGTCGAGAAAAAAACACAAGTGAAAGTGAGTGGTCTTTGACACGAATGTAGACAAACGTCACTGTCCCTGTGTGAAAGACTAATTCTTCTACGCTCTGAATATATCTTATCCCATGAATCTAGGTGTCCAGGCTTTGCTTCTTGTGAGATTTAACGACGATGATGGTCTTAAAACGGGTTTTACCACACCCTACAAGGAATGCACCTGTTGTCTTCCCCCCCTGAGGCCTCACACTGCCATCTGAGGAGTAGAATGATAGATCCAGAGGCTTTACCACAGATCATGGGGAGACAATACAGGTGAGACACTGAAAAGAAATGTTTGCAAATAAAAATGATGGTAAATCTCCACTTATGTGGACATTTAGCTCCACCTGAGCCGTGAGTGCTGAAATAAAAGTGCGGCCTGAATGAAAATAGAGATGTCTGATGAGATGTCTGATGAATGATGGCTTCATTGGGTCGTGTGGAAGCTGCAGGGCTGCAGATCTCCTCTCCGCGGTTCCTGTGACACAGGTCTCGCTTATCTTTGATTAACCTTTGCCAGAGTCTGAGCGGTCAGCTCTCCTCACGATTCAGCTTTTGACGCGCGTTTCATTTCATGTGTCACACACGTGACGAACGAGTGTCGAGAAAAAAACACAAGTGAAAGTGAGTGGTCTTTGACACGAATACAGACAAACGTCAGATTTCACAAGGACGGAGCCTTTGTGATGTGAGTTCACTCAGCTTCTGTGTGCGTGAAGTACACTGAAGATCACTTCAATCAGATATCCAAATAACAAACACAGTTTGATGACTATATCGTGTATATAGTATTAGATAGTATATTAAAGTGAATTATCAGCTAAAGTGACACATATGTAGTGTGGAATAATGAAAATGGGCCATATCTTAATATAAGATGGCCTCTCGATGGGTGATTTAAAATAAACAACAACAAGAATATGTATTTTCAATATAAAATAAGAAACATAAAAGACTGAATAGCTATGGAAAACTACATTATAGTGTGTGACGCTCAATTTATGCTACGTTTGTACCAAACATAAAAAGTCACTTGCTCGTGTTTGTCACAGTGAGGAAACTATAAATGTTGCTGTGGCACAGTCGCGACTGTTCACATGCCTCAGGGGTCCTCAGTCACTCATACAGAGGGGGTGGGGGGGGGGGGGGGGGGGGGCATTCACCCCTGGGTCACTGCCTCTCCACCCAAATATGGATACCTCAGCTTTACTTATGGGGGTTGCCATGGGGGCAGGTGACGTGGGAGCACATGCCACCCCGCGTGGCACTTGCCCGCCTTGTGGTGGCGTGATGGGACTGGCCCCTGAGTCAGACCAAGTCTGTGGCGCGTCAAGTGGCTGTGTGTGTGTGCACTTGTTATATATATTCCCCTGACACCCAAGGCACTTAGCCTAAATATAAACGGACAGACCAGCTCCCCTCTGCCCCAGGCCAACAGCTGGCATGTAAAGACTCCCAGAAACGCATCACAAGACCCCAACACCCCCCCCACCCCACCCCGACAACCCCCCCACCCCTCCACCCCACCCCTCGAACGCACCCTCAGTAACGCTGCCAGGGACAGAGCTGGCCGATCTCACCTCAGGGTCATGTACATCTATCTATCTATCTATCTATCTATCTATCTATCTATCTATCTATCTATCCTATCTATCTATCTATCTATCTATCTATCTATCTATCTATCTATCCATCCATCCATCCATCCATCCATCCATCCATCCATCCATCCATCCATCCATCCATCCATCCATCCATCAGATGACAAATTAGATGTGCGTGAACAGCAGAGGTGAAATATGCTGTTTAATGTCGGCACAGTAAAATAAAAATAAATCTAGTGATTGATAATAAACCCTCGTTAATAAGCATGGTCTCTGTGCTCAAGTGTTTTTATAATGTTAAAGCAGCATTAGCTCAAACATCATTGTCATGGTTCCTCATGTTTCATATTTAAAGGCCAGTTCAGCGGACGTTAAATCAAGTTGTGATTTTATTGCTTCCTTTTGTTTCTACTGTCGCTCTAATCTTGTCCCAGTGATAAAGAGCGGCAGGATGTTATCAGTCATCCTCACTGGACATGAATATGGTGTCACATGGGAGATTTGTGTCCGTGAACAACTGTGTGGTTGAGTCACAAAGTGAGTTTGGAGGAAGAAAGAAAACAGGAAATGCATGATAGTGGATTCAGGCATTTTACTTTGACATACAGTACAACAGAGTTGACATCTGTCCCTGATGTTAAACACTGGGCAGTCCAGAGGTGGCTTATCTTTTAGAAAAAAGTTACAGCATGATACAGAACACAAAGCGTTTTGCCTTTTCAGTTCTTCATTAGTTACACAATTGACTATTTACAAATCAGTCTAGAAGTAAAGATCCGGTGTCACACATTTACTCATACAGTTCTATTTACAAGTCTATACACACGTCAGCTGTTGTCCCCGGCGTGCTGCGGAGACAGAGGGACAGAAAGGACATTTATTACCGAGACCGAATGAAAGATTTGTCTCAGCGAATACATTTCATGACTTACCTATAATTTGTTCAGCAGGAAGTTTTGAATTCTTTCATACACTTCGTTGTAGATCGCTTCCTTTGATTCCATGCCGTCAACGTACTCTGTCCATTCATAAGCAACAGTTTGTAGTTAGAACCTTTGATTATTATTTTTTTTTATTTGCATCTTGCTGCGTGATACTTTGCTTTTATTTTGTGGATAAAAAAGATCGATGAACTGATTGGAAAGACAGGTAAAGATGAGTTATTGTGGCGAAGACTTGGTTTAACGGACCTATTCTGTTGCAGTTGTTCTCCATCTCCTTCCTGTGCTTTAAGTACATTGGCCAGACGTGGCCATCGAACAGGCCGGGGGGGTCAGGGACTGTGTATGTCCTTGTGCTGTGGAAACATAACCAATCACGTCGTTTATTGACACGCTAATACGACCAACATGAAATTGGTACCAGTCATAGTGACTCCGAGAACTTCTTTTACCTTCTCCTCCTTTTGCACTCCTCATAAGGAATGGAAATGTAGAAACATTCGTCATAGATGTCAATAAGAGGCCTGCGGAGGGAAGCTCAGGTTAGTGCAAAGCCTCGGGAGGTCAAGAGGTCAAATCTCGCAATGAAAAAAAAGAGGGCGTGTACGAGCGACCCACTTGTAGTTGTAGATGAGGAACCCCTCGACGATGAGGATGTGAATCCCCTTCTCCTCCGAGTCGGAGAGCTCGGCTTCAGGTGACAGGCTGACGCCATGGGAGCGGGCAAACTTGACCGGGTTCTCCTGCCAGCCTTTCACTGTGCTGACCATCGCTTCCATGTCCAGAGCAGTGATCACTGATACACGACAAGTAGACAGGAGAGAAGAGCGGCCTTCACCACACACGCAACCAACAGTCCTCACCAATGTGCCGTGCCACACATTAGTCACGATTAGTGAATGGCTGTAGCATTCACAAAGTTTACCAAACGACAGAAATGTGCAGGAAAGAAAAAGTACATTACTGCATGGTTTTCCTACGCGAAATCCATTCTTACCATCCCACTGTCTAAAGCCGTCCTCCCCGACTTCTATCTGATCGGGTTTCTGAAACAGTCACCAATAAAACATTGCTGCAACCTAGTAACCAATTGAAGCTGATCGCACCTGGACAGGACAAGTCAAGGGCCCGTCGCCACCAAAAGTAGCGCACGGTGACCTGGTTGGAATGTTGTTGTCTCCCCAACGTTACGCCGATGTAACACCTCAAGACTCTTTTTTCTAGAAATCATTTGCAGACTTGCTTAGAGGAAGTGGAGGAACTATCTCAGAGATGTAACTATGTCGAAGACGTGCGAAAAACTTTGATGATTGTGATTTCAAACCCCGCCCCCCCCAATTACGTGGCCCTTGTCAGTTCCCTTATTGTCTTGCTATGGAGGTAGAACATTAGATATTAGGTTGGATAGGCAGCTGATGTTTGAGATGAAGAGTTTGTGGCACAAATCAAGAGCTAACTGATGTGAAGTGATTCATGCAGAGTGATTCACTGGTGGCAGAGTGATTTGACACTTTTAAGTGGGGACGCTCAGCCTTTTCGTTGGCCGTCCAGGAAACAATCAGCCAGATGTATTACTAGGCTACTGCCATGACAGGACATCTGCAGGTCAGACTGGCAGATTATCTCTAAGCACAAAATGTCCTCAAAGGTACATTTTTTTTTACAAAGCAAAAGAAATGAATACTCATTATTACAACTAACTGGTTACTGTAGCATTAAAAGTGGATATTTCATGTGATTTAAAGCTCAAGTGAACAGTTGATTGACTTTGTCTTACCTTGAAGAAGTCGTCCTGATGCACAACACAGCAGTTGGGTAATGTCTTTATTAGTCTGTTTGTCAAAGTGGTCTTCCCACCGTTGGTCACTCTGAAAATAAAGATAAATGTTTCTTATGTTCATTTTATATCATAATAATAATATAATATATAATAATGACAGGTTGATGAGGTGAATAGTTACTCACCCTCCGATGCCAATGATGAACTTCATTTTCGGTCGTCTCTTTGTGTTGTTGTTGTATTGAATTCAGTAAATAAAAGAAGGGAACCCAGCCAAACCAAACCGGTCTATTAAAGGCTTCTTCTGAAAACCTTTCCTTCTCGTCCGCCGCAGATGTTCCCCCCCTTTTACTACTTCATTGATAGACAATCTCCCTGCCCGGCATATAAAGGATTTAGCTCCAGCGTCACACCCTCTCAGACCAATCAGCCCTGTCCGTCCCGCAGCCAGTCAGCGGTCACTGGACAGGGTGGAGCACCAATCAGAGGAGGACGAGTCAGGGGCCCTCACATTCACATGAAAGCAGATCCCTGGTTTTCCACCTGCTGCCCGGGGGTGGGGGGGGGGTTCTGTGTGAACACTGGCCCACCGAGTACGCAACACATCCCACAGCCAGCGTGAGGAGTCCTGAGGAGATGGGAGAGAAATGTTACTGCCACTAATCTGTGAAACATAAAGTTAAGTCATAAAGTTAACACATGTTAACGGACATGTGTCAGTCTGACGCCCAAACAGCTGGCAGTGTCAGAGAGTGGAAAAGTAAAAAACTTCATTTATAGATGAATGAATGGATGTTATTTGAAAGACTTGCAAATATGCAGTATGATTTGGTGAACCGACACATCAGAGTGTATACATCACAACCTGTGGCTGTGACATCTGTATCACAGCGACAAAGAAAAACCTCATTATTTACATTTTTACGTGGAAATGTTCCGTGCTCAGACAGCTCTGGCTGGGTGAGAACCAGAAGCACTATATTTAGTTGGCTGTTGCGCGTCTGTGTCACATATTTCTGATGCAACCCGCTGGAGGTTGTGGCTGACGGCCATGTGAGCGCAGTGTCTGGAGTCAGGGCCGATAGTGTGCTTATCTACACCTATTGTCACACGCCACTGAGTGTGAACTGTGTGTTCGTGTTGTGGTGCGGTAAATGAACACATTATCAGTGTGAGTTGAAGTTGAGCTGATATCGCAGCGCGTGGTTTTATGTCTCAGCACTAACGACAGTTCAATTAGAAAATTGATACATTGTTTTTTGGGGGGGTATTCTTTCTCCCCTGTTGTGAGTCATTGTCAGTTTTTAATGTGTTGCTAAACAGTAAAGGCCACACATAAATAAAGAATGTGGGATTATGAAACTGCCCCACATATGCTCAGACCTATAGGACACGACACCATGTGGTCCAACATGTTACGCATGTGGTGCACATACTCCCCACCCCCACCCCCATACAGCTACGAGAAACACAAAGCTTTACTTCACCTGTATGTTTATGAGTAAAGTTACACTGTCACAATAATATTGACCTGAAGCTTGTGGCCAGATGTTGATCTTTCATCCAGACCTGAGGGAATAATATCACATATGTAAAATATTTTTGCAGAGACAGACGTGAGACGGAGCACGTTTATATAAGCATGGGCAATAATTTATAAAATACATAATAAATCAATATGACCATGAACCATCAGTTACTGGTCATACTGAGGGATTTTACCCTCAGTACGACCTTAAAGGTTAATGGTAAAAATAGTTGATACAGAACATTAACATTGTTATGAGTTACTGATTGTTCTGATACCTTGTGATCACAGTAACCTTGCATGTAAAAATAAAGGGTCAGCTCAAGTCCAAATGATTGAAGGAACATCAGCTGACATGACAAACTGTCCTTTAATAACTCATCCAGAGCTGTCACAAACACTGGACCAACGTGGAGTTAGAGGCAGTAAAAAGGATGGAAATATAAGCTGTAACATAGATGAGCTACACTGACCCCTGCAACAATAAATAATAAATACAAAAGACAATACAAAGCATGTTGAATTTGACTCCTTTAATTATTCTTTTTTTTTTTACAAACAGAAAATGGCACATTTTCATAAATAACACAAATAGCAATTCGACTCTAACCTTAAATATATTTCATCTTATTCATAACAATGTATTCTTCCCCCCTTTTAAAGTATCTTATTAAACATGATGGCGAATTACTTAAAAATAGAGAAAAACATGTAACGGAGACAAGCATGCCAACTGTATATTAAACTCTGGAAAACTTAGAAACTGCAACACATTTGTATTGGTAACATCTAGGACTTAGAACAATATCACTGTACATTATTTTCCCATAAGCAACCATGAAACTTAACAATACCCATGCTATTCATATAAAAACAAATCTCTGTGCAAACATCTTTCTCAAAAATATATACACACACACACACAAGTATTTACGTGACGTTCCCAGCTCCACTGGAAGATGTTCCACAAATTTGAATTGAAATAGCTGCAGTCATGCTGTAGATCACCATGCAGGGAGCGGATTTTTCGTAATGATATTTAGTGATGCTTTGGTGTAACTGAACTCTCAGATAGGAGCAGGCATGTCACTGATGTTTTTTGAAAAATGATTGTCTTGCAGCTAATGAGCTAATGTAGCCAGTCAGGAGATTTAATCGTGTGATGATGGCGCCTGTTGTGATGAATCAATGTTCCCCAGTGTTGTTTCTCCCATTCAAAACTCTGTAACGCAAATACAGAAGGTTTAACTTACTCTCCTTTAGTTTCACCAGAAATCCCAGGTTTGTGCATCTCCACATATAATATTTACATTTCTTTAATATAATGATGAAGTCTGGCAGTGGGTCTACATGATGCACAGCAGGTTAGCCTTCTTAGATTTCTTGGACTTGCTGTCATTTGGTCAAGAGATGGTGTCTGTGTCCATTCCTGGGATGTCGGCCAACCCTCGGGCTGATAGCTCCTTTGATATATGGAGGCTCATAGAAACGGTCAGCAGCTCGGGGGTGTGTGCGCATGGTGTTTCTAAAATAACCTAGCCCAACCCACCCCAACCTGCTGCAGTGAGCATTTCCCCTAATTTCAGGACGGGCTGTGAAGCTCAGATCAATTTGCGAGACCTCGGTGGTACATTCAATTAAAAATAGAATTGATCGGTTGTGAGCAGGCTGCTTTGAGGAGACGAGCAGCTGTGCTTTATGTAACACGGGTATGGAGGGAATATGATTTACGCAGATCAGGTAACATTTCTTGGACCTCCACGCCGTCTGAACGTAAAGCACTGAAACATGACGTGGCAAAAGTGAAAATGAGCTGACCTGATAAACAGTAAGCAGCAGTATTGATCGTGCCTCAGCCTTTGGTCCAGCACACTCAGTTCCATAGGGTTCATGTATGACTTTAATTTATGGACATGGAAATATATTGGTCTGAAATGTATATAATCTGATTAACAAATATAAGCCGCACTATATAATTACATGGACTTAAATTATAAAGTGCCATCTGTAAAATATTTTCTTACAGTGGGTTGACATTACAAACCAGCCTAATTGAAGCTGATGGAGAGTAAACAAGATCTCTTACCTTAATGTCAGATGTCACAGCCAACCTCTGCTATCACTGACTTTGGCCTGGAAGTGACAAATTAGAATTAGACCATAAAATACTTTACTTGGTCATCTATCCTAAATTAGGCACAGCATCCTGTTGCCAAATGTAGCTATATGGTTGCTTAAGTTATTAAGAGAGAGAGAGAGAGAGAGAGAGAGAGAGAGAGAGAGAGAGAGAGAGAGAGAGAGAGAGAGAGGTAATGCACTAAATAATTTGGTTTTTTATCCCAATGAAGAGAGTTGTCTTATTGTAGTATCTTCATTAAATACATGAATGTACTGATACATTAACATTCTTTGATCAGTAAAAGGCACTGGACTGTATGTACTCAAGGGTGTCACCTTTCTTTGGGTGGTGTTGAGTTGGTCTGCTGCTGGTCTTGTTCCAGTCTATAAGTAAGACATTAAAATATTATTAATGCTACTTCAAAAGTACAAAAACGATTTGTAGCATGCATTAAAACGACATAAGAAGCCACTGCTCACCCTTCTCGTTGTGTTCTTAGCTTCTCTTCATCGTACCTTTAATTAAGGAGATTATAAATCTTTGAACAACAATTTTCACCACAAGCAGAAAGAGGATTAGTGAGCACCAAAGTGAAAATCAAATGTAGCAGAAGAAGCCTTGGCTGCTGAATCGCATCCATTTTTAAGTATAGACTGCCAAAGTGCAGCTACTAACAGTAAGCTTTCAAGTCAATGTAAAACTCAATGCTTTTATGTTATAGAAAAATGCTCGACTTGACTCGAAATTTCACATGCCTGAAAATAAATAAACAAAAAAACCCCATATGAAATTAAGTTCTAATACATTGTCCATAAACACAGATCAAAGTGGTATTGGATACATTAACTAGCACAAGAAGACAGACAGCATCTCAACAGTGCCCCTTGGTGGCTCAGAGTACTTACTGCAGCACACACTCAGGGATCTGCACGTGCTCCATTGGAATGATCTGGCTGAGTTCCCCCAGAGTGTGAACGTAGCGGATTTTATCCAAGAACTTCACACTACAGTAAAACAAACACAACAGCCTCAGTTTTCTGTTTTGCATTAGATTAGTTACAAAGAGCTTTTGAGGCTGATGTGTCATAAACACACATCCTCACCTGATGAAAGGTCTTGAGATGGCGAGGACGGTCCGGATGAACCATGTTGGGTGAGCGATGATGAGACACTTTAGATTCTTCCTCAGTCTGGGGAAGGGATTGAAATGAGAATTCATGTTTTTTTTTAATTTTTCCACTATATTCTCTTTTCCCTGTTACCCATGCTGTTCTGACTACGTCGGCCTTACTTCCTGTCAATCATCTGATAGCATCTCTTCAGCCAGCTGATGCCGGGCATCTTCCTGCGAGGAGTCGCTCCGTTCAGGTAAACAATCATGTAATCCTCTGCCACCAGCAGCTCCAGGCTGCTCACAACGTACCTGACAACAGAACAAACGGACTCAGATCTGACTCAGGATGATGATGTGCCTTACAAAGTATAGTCAAGTTATGAAAAGGCTCATAAGAAAGCACGCTGTGTTGATGGGGTCCCTAAAGGAACTATAATGAGTCTTACAGGAAGAGGTTCTCCATGATGTACGTGTAGTCCTCACAGTTGCTGTCAGGAAGATGGCAGGCCGCAAACACGATGATGGCATTCAAACCTTCACCATAATAACCTGAAAGAGAAAAACACCCACCGCTATCAGCACTGATACCACAACCAATCACAAGCACAACCGTGGGGCGCGCGCCTCTAACTAACCTCCATGTGTGACCACCCTCAGGTACGGCCTGATGACCTGCATGTCGATGCGTTGCTCCTGGTCACCGATGATCACTGTTCGCCACAGACGTCCTGAGGAGTCTCTCTCTTCCTCGCTCTCTCCTGGAAGACGCTTGGCGGTGGCCACAGGAGTGTCATCTGGATTCAAGATGACATTAAAAAAAAAAGCAGTGGTCAGATTCTTCAACATGTATCTGCACTTGCTCTGACATTTATGATGTCACATATAATGGACATAAGGTACATGACTGTTAAAGACAAAGAAACTTTTAATAATGTCAGTATTCGACTTGTGAAAATTCTACATTTACTGTTTTTCTCTCTTCCAGTGTGATGCTATATGACACACTATGAAAATGCAGATATTTGATTCTCATCAAAGGAAAAAATAATTGCCTTGGTGATCTACTCATGTTAAATCTCTGACTGACCTTCCCACTCCAGCTCGTTGCCATTAGTGATGAACTCCAGCGAGTCAGTCTCATCAGGGGTCTCCATGTCATCCACGTTGATGTCCAGGTCATCCGGCGTTTCTAGGAAGTCGTCAGAGAGCACCGAGCCTTCGCTCTTATCCAGAGACAGGTTCATGTCGGGGGCCACCAACGTGCGTCGTTTACGCTGGGACTCTCCCACGTTCAGAGAGGTGGGGGGATCTTAAACAATGGGGCAGAGAAGTTAAGATACAGCAAAGAGTAAAAAAAAAAAAAAAAATGATATTAATGCTGTGCATTTTTTCCAGTTACTGTTTCTGATGTCTGTGAGGCCACCTGAAGAATCAACATCTCCATCTTCAGGAAGTGGTCTGCAGAGGAAAAACACAGATATGAATGGACATAAATAGATTATTTTCTCTTGCTATGTACTAATCTTTATTATAATTACAGAGTAAGAAATGACATTTTGAAACTGCTATGTAAGCAAAAACTAAAATAAACTTAAGTATTTACAATCATTTCTGGCATTTTACTCTTTTTTGTTTTTAAAGATGCTGTATTGATTTAACAACAGTGTTTCCATGGAAACAGTATCAGTAATTACAACCTCCACTGACATTACAGTGTATGTTAAGACAGCTGAATCCTCAGTGCTGGAGAAAGAGAGAGGACTATATTTAAGTAAGGACACACTCGTACAAACAAACACAATGAAACTATCACGCCAGCACATGCAAACACACCCTTATACTGCACAAGTATGGGCTAGCTGCTGGGATAATTGCCCTTATTATGTTGCCAGTAGCTTTGTGAAAGATAAGATGAAGTCAGCACCAACAGACATTAAAGAGTGGACGAAACTGTATCATAGAGAAAAACTATTACATGTTCTTCAATAGCTATCAATTCTAAATTATCTTCAAATTCATTTATTATTGTACGTAAACAAAAGTAAATCGAAACCTTGACCGTGAAGGTGAAATGGAGGCAAAACAATTCTGTATTTTTTCCCTGCTGGATTGGTTGCTGTGGATCTTCTTGTTATTATATTGCTTATCTTTATTGTTATAAAGTTAAGCTTATAAACACAAAGACGACTTGCAGCAGAGAGAGGTCAAACAATAGACAATACTACTGAGTAAATTTGTTGTGAATACACTTGATGTGTGTGATTGATCTGTTTCCTCTTATTTCTCTCAGCTGCTTGACAGTAAAGAGTGCAGGTTGCAGAATGATGAGTCTGACATCTCTCCCCCCCCCCTTATCTCTGGCCTTTTGTTCACGTAATGACACCGAGGAAAGAACACACCTGCGGTCCGTCACCATTTAAAACACACATGACTGGTTTCCCATCACCGCTGAGGCCTGTTTGCCAAAGACTGTGCTCAAAACCACAACAAACCACACACACAAACTCTCTGCCGCACTCAGTCGCACAGGGAATACCTGGGGAAGTCCTCATCCTGCCACTCGTCCTTAACCTCCATGTTGTCCATGCGTAAAGTGGCTTCTGCTGTACCCATCCTCTGCCGGGGAGGACCGGCTTCAGCTCACTGAAGGTGACAAACATACGAAATAACGTAATCCGGCCGGAAAACACAAGCTAAAACATTGTTAAAATCACACAGTCCTTAAAGCTGTGTTGAAGGAAAACTCCAGGATTGGCCAAATTTTGGCTCGTGACTACAGGAGAGGCTGCTTGTACAGTATCTAGAGGTGTGGAGCTTGAAAGATATGGGTGTTTACCAGACAGGGAGGGTCTAATAAAAAGGAAAATCCAGTTGTATTATGGGAAATGTAGGATTTAGTATTTGGGGGGTGGCCTAAAGGTAAACTGAATAAGATCTACCATTTATAAATCCCAAGACTAATTATTGTTCAGTGAAGTAACATTAACAATCTGACGACACAAAACAACACTGGGTTTCTTTTCACCACATCCCAGAGGCTGGAGACAAAAATAAAACACCACATCGCTCATTCAGCCCCTCAGGGTGATACAAGCTAATCATATGAGAATCAGATGTGTCATCTAAAACTTTTAAACTCCTTGTCTAAGCGTATCATTCTTAGCATCTCATGTTGTGGTCGGTCTTTGGGGGCTGTCATTCAGAGATCATGTGATAGTCATGCGTCCGTAAGTGTGTATGGGGGAGGAGAATCAGTGTCCTGCCTGCATCACTGTCCCCAGTCAGGGTTCACGGCGCAGCAGACGTTCACCACGGTCCATTTGTCCACTGGGACGGCACTGATGCGCTGCAGCAAGTCACATCAGTCTCCGTATGGAAAAACACAGCAAACGTGGACTAAAAAGGCAAAGGCCCTCGGGCTGCACACTGCTGATACACACTGCTGATACAGTGCTGTGACTGGTGATAGCTGATGTTTTACCAAAAAGTTGCAGTGTTTGATGGGCTCGCAACAGGAAATTCTTTAACCACTACTTTCACGACGGCCCGTTAAACACGGAAGAACACAGAGTAATTCTGTCAGAGCACGTGTTTAATGGGGATTTGTGTCCAGATGGCAGAGCAGCCCTCATTTAGCAAAACACTGCTTTCGGCTGATTTGGAAATGACATTTTCAGCAGGAGTCAAGATGTTTGTTCAGGGCTAATGGCAATTCAATTAGTGACAAATACGACACAGAAAAAAAAAAAAAAAAAATATATATATATATATATATATATATATATATAATAGCAAAAACAAACACAGCATTAAGTAGAGTGCCCTCTGTAACGTATGGCAGTGCACTGAGGAAAACACACAGCTTGTTTAGAGGGCAGAGTACTCACATGGCGTAAAATGGAAGACGTCCTTGTTGATTTTTGTTTTTTTGTTCCTTTTTCAGAGCAGCCTGATCAGAGCGTGCATCATCACTGTTCACATCTGCAGGTGGGCCGTTTGTCTTCTTTGCCCCCGTGCTTCTGGACACCTCTCTCCTCTCCCTGATACTGCTAATGGAGGCTGGGAGAGAACTCGGGTCCTCCTGCGGAGAGGAGAGGAGAGGGGTTAGCAGAGGCTGTGTCATCACACTGCAAACGCCGTCCTGCTCTCATCTTCTCAGCACCAGTCAGATCCCATGGTGCTTTTTGGACAAACGATAATCCTCACCCACTGCTTTTAGCTCGTCTCATGATGATCACGCCACATCTCTCTCCTGGAACCCTCTCTACCCTCCTCCTCCGCCAGCTCATACTGCCCCCACCCCGGGGCTCTAATCCTGCTGTGGTGATGTTACCCGTATGGGAGCTGTGTTATGATTACGTAATCACACATGCCTACCTTCTCGTTGATTCTTTTCAGGCCGTTTGGAGTCACAATCCTCTGTTTTCCTTCTCTTCACGCTCAGTGCTCTTTGCATCCATGATTCGATATGGTTTTATCCTTGCACGAGCAGGCTAAGTTGGACAGTGACTTCACTGCTGTTCCCTGGCAACAGCATCTTCCCCCTTCTCTCACACACATACACACACACACACACAGTAACGCAGCTCCTCTCTCTAATGCTTTTTCTCACCATTTCTGTTAGGCTCTCTCACCCTCAGTGAAACTCCTCCTCCACATGAATCCCCTCCTCTACTCTCGCTAACCCCCCCTTCACAGCTGCACTGAGCTCTGCCTGATGATGTCGGTAAACAGACCAACTCTCCCTGGCATTGGACTCGACACCCTGTGGGAGCAGACAGTTTTCATTGTTGCTTGAGCTGAAAATACATTTAAGGTGTGATTCAATTCAAAACGCTATCTTTCACAAAATTAAAATACTTCCACATAACCGGGTCTCTGACTAAAATATTTCCCTACAAATCAAGTGTTATCAGTTAACTGACGATTTATTGTCATCAAGATTCATCATTGTTTTTTGCATTTTTCCACAAAAGGCTTGCCAAGCTTTTTAATGTAGTTTAACATTTCTATATGGAGCACTTGTGTAAGTGGGTCACTGTATTTCCTGCCAACAGATGGTGGTAGAGTGTTCCCTATGAAATGCTACAAGGTGGGAAACTGTGCAAAGATACATGAGTTGGCTTTATGTATTGATATTGTCAACCTCAAGGCGTTAAAGCATATTAAACACGATTTCATAAAGCAATTGATAAGGTATCAACTGCTATACTGTATAAAAGGCAGTATACAAAAATGCTGTCAAGCCTCATGAAGCTGTTCATTTTCTTCTATGTAACTGTCCTCTACAGGCCTGGAGCGCTGAAGCTCCTGTCTGGACAGATGCTGTACTACACCCACACCGATACAGTCACCCAAGACATTGGTGGTCGTCCTCAACCGATCCCTGGTGGAAAAAAGGTTATAGTTACTGAGGTGATAGGAAGAGTCTGAAACAGTTTATTTACAGGGTTATTTCCTGCATGAAAGTTAGCCAAGTTACAGTTGCAATACATAAAATTGTTCCATTTGTCATAAATAATGTTTGGATTTTTTTTCTATAATAAATAAAGATTGCTCAGAACGTTTTTTTCGCATTTCACCAAATCCTAGAAATAATGCTGGTTGAATGTGCACTTACAAAATCCAGTCAACTATCATTAGCAGGGATATGTCTTCACTAGGCAGCCCAGCTGATGACAGCACGATCGTCATGGTTACCATACCAGCCTGTGGGATGCCTGCGGCACCAGTGCTTGCAGCTGTGACAATCAAACTGAACAAGGGAAAGAGTTCTGTTCGTGACCACAAAGCACTTTATGAATAAGAGTAAAAGCATAAATTTACTTAAGTCTAAACTACTTTTTTTTCTATTATGTATCATATACTTAGTAGGTCACTGGAAGGGCTGAAGCCAGTCCCAGTAGTAGACAGGCACTTTACATGCTGGACAGGACACCAGCCTGTCAACAGGTTGAACTTACCTGAGGACAATGATTTGACCCAGGTCAAAATGTATATTATGAATCTGGGCGATGAATAAAGCCGCTACTGCTTCATAGAGTGCTGCACCATCCATATTCATTGTGGCACCTGTTGGCAGCATGAAGCGTGTAACCTCCTTATCCATGTTGTGATTTTCCTCCATACAGTGGATGGTTACAGGTAAAGTTGCGGAACTGTGAAAACATAAAGTCCATCATCATGTTCTAACATTGTCACTTTGCTATGTTTGCCATTAATCCTGTGGCTCACCTCGATGATGTCCCAAAGGCAGTGGTAAGAACCTGCAGAAGACCACTCATAAACCTGAAAGGATTCTTCCGTGTGACAACAAAGTAGATGAGGGGCAGCGTGAAGAAGCTGTGAATTAGCAGGCCCGTGATCACAGTGAGAGTGTACATTGCAACATCACGGCCAATTTCTCCAACATCTTTCATCTTCAAAATCTGTCCTGCCAGTAAGAAGAGGACTCCCACGGGGGTATACCTGTGTGATACAGCAGTTATATATATGCAGCCAGGTGTCTGAAGAGACGGGGCAGTTCATCTAAAGGTCAGCTATTCCTTCTTACCAGATGACCACACTGACCAGGCGCATAACAGCTTTATTCAGGCAGTCGAAGAAATCCTTCAGAGGCTTTCCCTGAGCCTCCATACTGCCCAGGATGAGGCCAAAGGCAACAGAGAAGACCAAGAGACCCAACATATTTACCCCATCTGAGGTGCCTGGTATTGGAACTGTGACATCTATCAGGGTCCAACACACACATAACAATATACATTATGAAATAATGTAACAAAAGTAATGATTAAGATTATGTATAGTAGTGCAACATAGGGACAGGAAGTTAGACAACATCTTAAAAAACAAACAAAACAACAACAAAAAACAAAAAGGGAATCGTACTGTTTTCACTGGCATCAGTGAGACTGATTCCTGAAGAAACACCATTGGAATAAACCGTCTTAAACTAAAGAACGATACAAAATGGTAAGGATGTCTCATCAACAACAAAAATGACAATATCATTTTAAAGACTAATCCAAGACATTGCAGATCTTACCTTTCTAAAACAAGCTTCTACCAGATTTGAGGGGATCATGTTTCTGTTGATATAAAACGGACATTGGCGTGTCATTTATCATTGGATCCTTAGAAATACCATGTTTATTATTCTTATTCTTATTATATCTATACATACCTGATTAGATCTAGAAAGGCATCCAAGCTCTGCACATTCTTCGCTTTACCCCCAGTAGAGACTAAAGTGTTCCTGGATGAGTTACCTGGCTTGATGGCAACAGCCAAAACAATGCCAGTGAATACGGCAATAAGTGTGGTGGCCATGTAATAGCTGAAGGCCCTTAGCCCGAGTCTCCCATAAACTTTTCCGTTCACAGACGCCATGCCTGCAAAAAATCTGGTTGCTATAAGCACCTGGTAAAACACATCTATACTACTGTGTTTACATGCTGTGTTAATTATTATCATCATCAGGAGATATTTTGAGATGTTAAATGGATCAAACATGTATTTATTTCTCCCTGCAGGAAAATCCAACTTATCCAGGTTGAAGTGTGCATCTCACCTGTAATCAGACTTGAAACCATTAAAGGAATCACGACCATCTGCAGGAGTCTTATCAGCAGCTCTCCGGGAAAGGTTAAATATTTTACATCCCTGGCTGACATGTTGATGTGCCGTAAAGCAAAGCCCAGGCCTATTCCTGGAAAAATAAGCACAGTTGGTCAATACCACTATGAAGCAAGCAATTTGCGTGGTGTAGTATGTTTGAGAGCCACTTACCTAATGCAACACCAGCAACTGTGAGAACAACAAAAGTATTTCTCTTGAGAAAAGTTATAATATTCGATCCAGTTTGGTGTGAAGATACATGACCTGAGGGCATTTTAGATCTGTAGCATGATTGGGTTTCCTGTGGCTCTGTGACCTTTACAGAGTCCAAATCAGACAGATCATAAAAGCTTGGCTGCATCTCTTTCAGACGACAGAAACTCCAACTCTAGCAATGTAGTTCAAATTAAGCTCTAACACCCTCCTTCCAGTCCAGGATCTATGACAATGCTAACCAGGCCCTACTTTCTACTCTTGTCTCTCCACTCCTGCCCTCATCATGCCTCAGCTGCAGCTGATGAGGCCAGTAATAGGTTCCTATAATATGAAATGACCTTAACAGTTACAAGGTCTCAACCATGCATTTAAACAGAAGTTCAGTTGGCTGAATAAACAGACCAAAAGGGAACAAATCAATAGCATTGCATAACCATTCTACGGATGTTGCTAGGAAAAAAATGTTTGTCAAGTGGAACAAAAAAAAAAACTTTGAAACGCTGTTTGTTAATGAATGCACTGATTCTAGTCACCAGGAGAGATAACAGATAGTTAGATTAGATAATAACAAATTTTCAACAACAAAATTTCAAGTTTACTATTACACAACTCACACAAAGTCAGAATGCACCTAAAATGCACGATAATGTTTACAGGTAAACTCAATTTGACGTTCTATGAACCTTTGAATGCACATGTCCAACTGTTCAGCACTTCACTACTTATTGCATAACATGCTCTTCTCTAACAAGGCAATTGCAAAAATCACAACAAGCATCTGATCCATGAATCGACCACTGAATGTTCTGGTTCAATGACAATTTGTATTTAAACAGTCCTCTTCATCATGCTGTTCACATTTTGACATCATAAGACCATGATGCTCAAGGACACACGACAAGTAATTGAGACTCGTCAGCGTGACTCACTTTGTTTCAGCTTAAAAATGAAAATGCTAACAAAATTTAAATCATCACTTTTTTTTTTAAAAGAATGAAAGAAAAACAGTTAGTGAAGTAGATAGGAGTTGCCTATGCCCTGTGGGTCTATCCTACCACATCTTGTTGATAAGTAAACGGCTCTCCATTGGGTGTGGGCTGTCAATTATGAGATAAGCTCTTTAGAGGTTTTAGTCCAGCCACAAATTATTGATACAGTCTCATCATCTTGACACACAATAGCCAAGGTTTCTGGTGGGAAGTGTGAATAGTAAACAGCTCTTTAATAGAATTTGTAGAATTTACAGTTGGATTTTAACAATACTTTTCAGTAGCCATTGGCTTCCCTCTCCGTTTACCCATAAAGGACCAATGAACATCTATTTGAAGTGAGCCATGACGTTTCTCATGAATCAGATGTTGGGTGATAAGTTGAAGAGTTTTACCGGAGGTGGTGGTGAGGATGACAGTAAAGCAGGACCACATGAAAAGGAAACACCAGAATCCAAAGGCATGTCCAGGGAAGAGTTTGAAGAGTACCAGAGGCAGCTGGTGGAAGAGAAGTAAGTCAGCAGAGATGCTTACATAAAATAGGATTACACTGCTTATAAGTATACATCGTTTTGCATATCAATTAAACTCAACAGGATATCCATGGTTAAAATGTTGTATATACAGAATGTACACATACCAAGGGTATTATATATATGTATATGTGAAATATTATTTATGGTGTTAAAGCAAAAATACATAATTCATTTATTATGGTTAATTCACTAGCTACATACTGACAGAGCAGGAGAGAAAATATGACCTACATATTCATAAGCAGGATAAGGCTCAGCAGGTGTGATTAGTATTAATTAATGCAGGCTCTCAATGTTTTTTTTCAGAAGCAGAGAAAAGTACCATGAAATAATGTATGTTGCAGTTATAAAAGTGGGCTTATGACACAAATGCGTAATTTCTGTTACATGCCCACTAGTTAAGCCTCGTTAAAGCTTTCTAGACAGACAAGTAAATCTCGTTCCTTACTTAAGCCTTACCTTGTAAGGCTTGCCAACCTAAATGTAGTAAATTACATGACTATCTATCTTCACTAATAAAACAGCTTCTCTAAAAAGAAATGTGTAGTTTAAAATGCATTTTGATTAACTAGTTGATGATCAAAATAGCGTCAAAACAGTGTTTTTTTAATTTATCAGCTGACTTCACGATAAATTCACTAATCAATTCAGCTGTAAATTATGTCCTTGGCAAAAATGTAACTACTACATGACTTAAATGACTAAAATATGGTTATAAAAAAATAAGTACAAGTGATGCTGTTGCTTTAGTTCTCAAAAAACAAGACTGTATATTTAACAAATCTATAAAAAATATAAGTATTGACCTTTAACTGTAGCACAGACCTTTAATTGAGTTAAAAATGGTGATAAAATTTAAAAAAAAGTGTCAAATCCAGTGGAGTGGTGTAATGATTGAACAGTACACCCTTAATGAAAGCACTTTCATTAATCCAGGTAGTGTTGAGGGGTTCTGGTGTTCAGTCACAGTGCCTCTGTTAGCTCAGTCTGTGCAAATGACTTAACACAACAACAAGACGTGTTATCCCTCAAACCCGTGAGTAAAAATGAGGATCAACACAGTTGTATATGGATGAGCAGGCGTATTAAAGCTCATTAGCCCAAATCAGAGCGGCACGGTGAGAAAACTTGATTAGATTAATACGATAACAATTTTTGGAATGATCTCATTGACTGTGATCAAGTCATTCCTGTTGGGCATTGTTTTCCCTTGTTCGCAATATTACTGTAATTTGGTCATACCTATAGATAATGCTACTGCTGATAAGACACTGATCTTTGAGGAAAGCTTTACACCAAACCACCTGCTTCTTGTACCTTTAACCTTTTAATACACCGTGCTTATGCTTGGATGCAGTTTAAGTTGAGGCTTCTTGGGTAGTGTGAAGTGAGGACACTGGAATCTGGAGCAAATTAAACACAGAACAACACTTACATTGATGTGAGAATTAAAATATATATGTATATATATATATATATATATATATTTTTACCATTATGACATTTGTGTCACTATGCTGAACATGTACCTTTACAGTTTCTGCCATAGACTGAAATAGTGTTTTTGTTCCGCAGGATTCAGCGCGACAAGGATTTCGCCACTAAAAAGACAGAGAGGGCAAATCTTAGAGTGGCACTGAGAGATAAATATCGACTTCCAGATGTAAGAAGATCTTTTACTAACAAACTCTTCTGCCTTTTCTAGTTTCTCTCACATTGCTTTCCAAGTAACAGATAAGACAGTAATAAGACAGGAATTAAATTGCTGCTTTCCTATATTCTATTTGCGTATTTAGTAGATTCATTATTTTCTACATATTTATTTAAACACATGACAAACTCCTTCCTTCTATCTGGTCATAGAGTGCTCAAGACACGGCGACAGTTCAGATGGCTGGAGATGACATTAATTTACCAGAGGACCTGGCAAAAATGGTGGACGAAGATGAGGAAGAGGAGGAGACAAATGATTCACTATTCCATGAACTTCAAAACATGAACCTGGATATGCTAAAAACTAAAGCCCAGGCCACAGTGACAGAGCTAAAGCAGAGTGCAGAGGAGAAGTGTACTGTCATGTGACTACTATTCAACAAAATAAAAACGTACTTATAAAAACGCCCAGGCTTTGCTACCATGAATTCCAGTGTTAGACCAATCAAATTCAATATTCTGTATATGCAGGAATGTTTCTCTTTTGAACAAGCTTCTCTACCTCAAACCATGAAAACACTCTCTTAATCATTTTGCCAACTTCATGTTAGAACCTCTGCTTTATGTACGTTCAATGGACTGTGGGATCACTGACCCAACAGCCAGTGATCCCAATTGCAACGTGATCCCAACAGCTATGTTAAAATGTTGACATGGTTAGACTTATGTGGGAAGCCTTAACCATAGGGCAATGAATGTCCTAATCTGGACAAAGAGAGGGTAGATTAACCTTTTAACGATTGTGACAAACAAAAAGATTAAAAGATAAAGTACCTAAATGCTTTAATCATATATTTTCCCCTGACCTAATGACAGTCAGCAGTGGTTACATTTAATAAAAAGACAAAAGTATATTTAAGAAAGTTAAGACTTGAAAATCCGTCAGGGACACGCTGCAGCTACAGCATGTTCTCCATGGATGCGGTTTACTGTATGTGTGCACCTTGATTAGGCAGCATTGGATCTATAGGACACATTATATGACGCACTCTAATCTAGGATTAGACTTGTTACCCTGATACCTGCTTGCCCCCTCTGTTGCTTGACTGCCATATTTAAATCCCTCATCTTGACTAATAGTTTGTTCAAACCTATACGGCCACGAGGTATCGCTTTCATTTCCCGTTTAACTTTAACCATATGTTGAATACCATGAATAAAAGGCGAGTTTATCATAAAACCATATAATGAGAGTTATGTACCACGCCTACACCTGTACAACGTTTGAAAAATGAGATTTTCCTTCTTGTTAAAACTGATCACGTGACACATGCTACACTCCCTTTCTATTGTCTCCCTGTCAACTCCCTGCTGCTCACCATCCCCCTTTCCCCCATGTAAGCTGACACAGCGCATTTAACCATTAGCCGCTTTCTACCTAATAGGATCTCAGTGGCTTAAATTGTCATCTGATAAAACTAAGGAGCTTGATAGCTATGCTGCACCCTCTTAACCAATTTGTACTCAATTAGGCTAATGGGGAAACAAGCAAAGAGGTACAGCTTTAATATATTAATGTGATAAAATGATTATCAAGTTTCCCTGTCTATGACTTGGTGGTGTTAGGAGCAAGTCTCAAACTGATATTTGCCTTTGCTAGACAGAGCTGTCAATAGTGAATGGTGAAATACTCAAGTGGTTTCATACAGTTCATGTGAGTCAACTGAAAAAAGGATTCACAGAAATGGTTTACCGCCACTGCCAGGTTTAAAAGTATGGTAGAAAAATTAATAAATATTTCCTCTACACTGCGCATAGATACAAATTAATCTCTCTACCCCACTGTCAGCAGCTGAATGAACTGAATCATTGGCTCCATGAACTTCTCCCCTCCATCACTAATTAATGAGCCTAATTATCATCCGCTAAGTCCATTGACTGTCTTATGATATCATCTCACTAAGGCAATTATTGTTCATTTCAATGTTTTGACTTTTTAAAGGAATACCTTTAAAATGTATTGCAATATTGACATGAGAAAGCACAAGAGGACAGCTTAAAAAAACAGCTATTTATTAACTACACAAATATGTTAATGTATTAATACATTCATAGAAATGCTGTTTTTTAAATGCTCTGTTTTTGCATACAAGCTGGAGAAAGTTAACACTACTAATTACCTCACATGCCTGACTTTATTTACTGTCATGACATGGCAGCAACCGACTTAACAGCAAATCCTGAAACAGGGGGATCTTTAAGTTCTATTTTATTTGCCTATTAGTAAAGCTTGTCTGTCACAGGCAAAAGTAATGGGATCTGTGGTCTCCGGTTTCTTGGAAAACCACCTTGACAACCAAGAAAAGGCGCATAGCCCAAGCCTCTTAACCCAGAGCCATTCTGCTCATACACAGCATCGACACATCAGCACGGTGTTGCCAGATGGCTTTCAACTTGTTGGCCTTTAAAATTCCTGAGAGATTTTGAAAATATTATTAGCCTTTCACTTCCCATTATTTTGCAATATACAGAAATTTCACTAACTTCTAGTCACATTAGTAACCTTAAAATTATCGCTACTGAAAAAATCAAATATGAACTGTATTGTTTAGTTTGGCTGATAGTTTAGGATACAGTATTTGAAACTAACAACTATTGACTTTCTTCACACCACGTTTCCATATCGGATTTTGTATCTGGCGTGCAAAGAACAACTAAATATATCTTCAAATAGGAGGAGTGAGGTCAGAGGAAATCTCCAGTGAAGTCTTTAGGCTCATTAAGGATAGGATTGATCTCTGTAACACCTACGCTAGCTGTCAAAGCCCTGGTTCTGCCAAGTGGCACATGTAGAGATGTGTGCAGTCTGCAGGACGCATCAACCAAATCCCACTCTGATATACAGTATCACAGGCAGCGCGACAGGTTTATTAGTCTAACAGGCCATGTTATTTGTTTATTTATTCGGCAATATATTTTATGTCACAGTTGCAACTGAGACATTTTAAAAGTGGTAATTGAGACCGTGTTCAACATTAGCTTTGTCCACTAATTGCTTGTGTGTGAATTCATTAGGTCAAACCAGGTTAATTAATTAAACTTCGTTTGGAGGACTGTCTTTAGTACTTTGCTTCTGGACATGTATTTAAACTCATTGATTATTTGTGCTTTTGCTGGTTGTCCTGATATAAGCATAAGGAGTGCAACATCAGACATATGAAAAGAAAATTCTTAATTAGGGAACCATCATTTTTTCAACATTGCAAATTCTCTACTCATAAAACAATTTAATGTATTTTTTTAAGAACACAAGTGACTCATTTTTTTGTTTCATTTCATTATTAGAGTCTACCACTTCAAAAACAGTAGCACTTATAAAGAATTAGGTGCCTACTTGAATAAAACTATTTTATGAACACTAGTCTTAACAGTGTGTAGCCAACCAAATTAGAAGTCCATCACTGTGTCTTTTCTCCCTTACATTGTCTATAATGAAAGGATTAGTGAAAACTCTCAGTAGGAGCCTTTATCTTTCAGACAATAGATTTTTTGAAAGAAAGTTTTGTCGAGGCTTCATTAGCAATGGCCTCCCTCTGTGGTCTGAATGCAGGACACATTTGGAGCAATTACTTGACCAGAAAACAACTGTCAGTCATTCTTAAAGGGGAAGGATTCCAATTAATAAACCTCTTAAACCCTTTGGTTTTACAACCATTCCCCCAATAGCTTTGGTGTCTTGTGTGGTTAAGGAGAGTTTTTCCAACAGAGAACAACATTACGTGTGCTTATTACAGGAGTACAACAGTAGGTCCTTTGCTCACTTGTGTGCAGGGGATTTCAAGGATTTAACAGGGAGTTACAAGTGCCTACACTAGATGTTAGTGTCATTAGTCTACTTGTGGACCATGGAGACACCATGTAGCATAGGCTATGGTAGGAACCTGAAATGAGGTAAGTTTACAATATGTACTTATATTTATGTACTTATAGTATAAATATAACAGAATACATTCTGTTATATTTATTAGTGAATGGGTTTTTTAAATGTAATGCAAAAATTATGTATATAATGTCAAAGTGCAGCTTTTCGGTTTGCGTATATTTTAAAGAGAATACATGTCTGCCTGCCTGCTATCGTCAACTTTAACAAAAGTTGACGCTTAAAATCTATAATACACAAAAAACTTTCTATATAAAAATCCTTTTTTTTCTAAAACCAAAGATTCTTTATGAATTTCCTTTCTTTATCTCAACAACTTGACTGTTTACTGTTGCGATTATTATTTTTATGGCCATCATGCTAACATACTATTACTCTAATGATACAGATATCTAATGATACAGCGTCATGAAATTTCACGTGCATTATAATTCAAGTAAACTTGTTTCATATAATACCTAATATCTACTATTACACTTTCATGGAACAGTCTGCAAATGAAAACAATAAGCCATAAAAGTCATTATGTTAGTGCAAAACTTTATTGTATTTATATCTTTTGCAGATGAAGATGCCAGCTTGCTCTGCTTTTGTGGATACTATACACTGAATCTCACTGAAGTTATCTGTTAAAGATACGGCCCTCATCCTTCATACACATCTGCTCTATTACATGTGAAGCAGATCATAACGTGCTACTCCAGCATCTTGGTTTTACTGACACGGAAGAGAAAAGGTGTTGAAGGATCGAATGCGTTTGTCAATGGATACCCTGGGAATGGTGGATGATAGTTGCCTGGACAACTATGACATTGCAAAAGGTGCCGGGTCAAGCAATGGAGGCAGGGTCCACAGTATTGATGTCATACTTGGATTCACTAAAGACCAGGACCCTTTACTCCACTCGGTAGGAGATAGCGACAGCCAAAAAGTCAGTGGAGAAAACCCACAGCACCTGGAAAAGCAGGTCCAGCTAGACCCATATGGTCACCTTTCAGAACTGGGTGACAACTCCCAACACTCTTCCTACCACGGTGAGTCTTCTGAGAAAATCACCCTGCATAAAAATTATTGAATACATTTCTTAAGGATCCTAATTGAGTTTAAGTCAATGCAACAAGTGGAATTAGAGCTGAACTGAATTTGTCAGCATCAGCTACGCAATACTCCCACACTGTTTCCCTAACTTATAAGAACTGTCTTCCATAAAGACGTCATGTCTAAATGGAATAATCATTGAAACTATATGCAGCCTACACTGAGTAAACTCCTTATCAAAGATCTTCCACCTTTTTTGATTTGTCACACACACAAAGCTGCTGACATTACTAACTGTTGCTTTCCTTTCACGGGTTTTGGTAGCAGAGCTAGTATACTGTTGCTGCCTGACACACCTAACTGGCAGAGGGCTAAGGCTAATCTAATTAGTTATACCTGTGCTTTTGTTGATACGTGGACTGTTTTCACTTGGTAACTTTGGATGTGGAGCCAATTTTAAAAATCACATTATGTGAATTCATCTTGTTCGTTCACACAGCCGGCATGCGAATCTGACATTGATTAACATTGCTGCAACATAGGGAAAGGAAACAGTATATTAACCATCATAGTACATTACCCAAAACAAACAGGTTAGTGCCTGAGCATTTCTGGACTTTCTTTTACATGATCCCAATAAGATCATTACAGCCTCTTACAGCAATTTTCCTTACAAAAACATGACTAATATTGCAGGCTCCATTCACATGTAGATGTTACTTGGGCCTACCGCATATTTAGTCATATGCAAAGGCTACAGAGTAACTCCGATGCCAGAAAGAATGATATCAGACCAATCATATAACTTTCTGTTTCAACCATTAATACAGGTTATTGGCAGATACAGTTTACCTTCAACGGTCACAGCTTACAGGGTTCTCGGTTTAAAAAAGGAAGATGTTGATATGGAAACAATTGTTTTTCATTCAGAAAAATGTCATCAGCTCATTCATTTGATATTCAGGGTGTAAAATGGTCCTTTAAAATAATTATTTTATTTATATTTTAACATTATTAATTCAATGGATTTGCTGCTTGGCAGACTTATTCCAATCCAGTGATCTGTTGACAATGCAGCCTGAAGCAATTTGACATGATTAACAAGATTTGGTGCATCACAAACATGACTCATATGCTCTACATCTATTTCTTAGAGGACAATCTGGACTATGACTATTTACTCTGTCTATGCAGAAGCCACCTTAAGTCCCTTGTTAGATTAGAGGAGACAAGCACTCACAGCTTTAACTGGTTGCATCTGTCACTATGGGATTACTGCAAGGGAAGAATTCAGTGAAAGAGGATGCCGTTTGGACTCACTGAACCCCTGGGGTTCACAAACCATCAAGAGTATAAAGGCCCATCAGTCATTAAGCATTTCTATCATTGGGGGAAGAGGAAAAAATTCACTTTTTGATTAGACCTTCATTACATGAATTCTCCACCTATAAAGATGTTGTTTTTAAGTAACATGTTTTCTTAATCTAACTACAAATAAAGTTGGCAAATATAAATATAGTTGGCAGAGTATAATTCATTATAAATTTGATATCAAACAAAGATAGAAAATGCTAAATACACTTTATTAGTTATTGTAGTACTGAGGCCATTTTCAACAAGTCTATTGCACGTACAAATTAAGTTTTGTGGTTTCAAATTTAAATCAACCCATTTTTAAATCTGCAGATTCCTTGTCTGAATGGTTTGCCTCTGTGGTTTTAAATATGTAGTATCCTGCTTCCTTAATTAGATCCTTAATTGCTTCTGTAGATCAACTTTGCTCTAGGCTTACGTCACTGACTTTGCTCAGCCAAATAAGATTTGTCAAGGGGTTAGTTGCTGCCAAACTTCAGGGATTCTTACTGACTGGTTAACTGTTGCATGCCAAATGTTTGTTTACAAATTTAACATGATTTAACATTTAACATGAACAACATTGAATAAGTGTCAATGAGTATAAACATGATAAACATGACAGGAATAATACAGATGATGTGTTACTTATCCAGTGAAAGATGTTTAAACTGAATTTAACCTTAATCGCATATATCCTCTCCTACATTTAAGAGTCAGAACTTTTCTCTGGTGATAAGTGTGACGGAGAAATGAGTGACCTGCAGAAGAAAGTGGATGTTGCTGAGGGGTCTCCAGAGACCATACAAGAGGAAGAGCACACAAAAAAGAAACACAGAAGAAATCGCACCACCTTCACCACCTATCAGCTTCATGAGCTGGAGCGAGCCTTCGAGAAGTCCCACTACCCAGACGTGTACAGTCGCGAAGAGCTTGCAATGAAGGTCAACTTGCCTGAGGTCCGAGTTCAGGTAAAGGTTATATGATTAACTACCAAGCACGTTTTAGACAACCACTGCTCCAACTTCCAAATCCTTTACTAAAGGCATTAGCTAAAAATGATAACAGAGGACATAATATTTCAGAGATGCATAAAGGCTATTGTAAAATTGTAAAAAAAAACTATGTGCTATTGTGTCTCAGTGCCATCCCATCACTGCATCACCTCATCTTATTTAATTTCGTTTTAGGTGTGGTTCCAGAACCGCAGAGCCAAATGGAGACGTCAGGAAAAAATTGACACTGGCACCATGAAACTCCATGACTCCCCAATGTTATCTTTCAGTCGTGCCCCGATCCCTCCCAATACTGGGCCAGTGGCTAGCCCGATGCCCCTAGATCCCTGGCTGACCTCACCAATTTCCAGTGCCACATCTATGCATACCATCCCAGGGTTCATGGGCTCACCACAAGGCTTGCAGTCTGCCTATCCAAGCCACAGCTTCCTCAACAGCGCGCCTGGCATGGTCCAAGGTATGCAGCCAATGGGCCCACCTCCTTACCAATGCCCTCCCAGTTTCAATGATAAATACCCCATGGAGGATGACAGGAGTTCCAGCATTGCTGCACTCAGGATGAAGGCCAAAGAGCACATTCAGTCAATGGATAAAACCTGGCAACACATGTGATCTGGGGAGGCACCATGGACAGATTCTTTTAGCTGCTCCCGTGAATGTTTACAAACTACTTTTCCACTATTTGTTCCACGTACCAATGAAATGGATACATGGCAACAAGAAAATCCGAAAGTCTATTTTTCTCTGATCCTGCAAAGTGACTCAAACTGCAAATGTGATTGGAATAAATCACATTAAAATTGTAAATACTGTTGACCATTTTTTATTCCCAAGGTAAAACGACCACTGCAATTTGAGGGGGTTTGCTGATGACAAATCCTTAAGAACTACAGTTTAATATGAATTTGTTTTTCTCCCCTCCTCTTTTAGAGAGCATGGGTGGTTAAGTTATCGGAAGTCACAGAGCATAATCTGGTTTGGAGGCTAATTTAAACAGACAAGCGTACCTCTTAACACCTAATTACTGCTTTTAAAGCGATTAACCTTGGATTTTCAGCCATAGACAGAATGCCCTCAGATGTCCCTGAAAAACCCTTTTCAAGACCTGATTAACTCCCCTCAAACATGTCCACTAATATTAACTAGTAGTACTAGTAGATTCAGTACTACATTTTTTTTCACTGTTTTTTTTAATTCACGGTCTTAATCATCATCTGTACTGATCCAGGATGCTTCTCTTTACAGTGCTGACAAAATACTCACTTAAGTGAGATGGATTTAGAATGAGAAAGTTAATACACACTGACAACCTCTCTTACCTCTTGGAAAATAGTACTGTTTGATGCAACTGCTAGGCCACAACTAGGAGGAGATGATGTAAGGACATGGTCACACCATTTTTTTTACCAAATGCACAGCATTTGATGTGAGTGCATTAAACTTTTGCAGATGGATCTGTGCTAACGTAGTACATGTTTTTCATAATTATGTTTTTATGTGGCTCCACGTTTTATTTTATTTTTCTTGAGGGAAATGTCCATACAAAGCATCTTAACCTAGACCTCTATTAATCTCAATATGTCAGTTTGATTTACGAATCTATAAATCAATATGACGTTATAGGCAATGCAGCCATACTCTGTCAGTGGTTTGAGGGAAACATCTGCCACTAAAAGTCTGCTCTGGGCTCAAGTATTAATCATCTGCAGCATCCACACTGTCAGTTTTATAGATTTTGCTGTTTATTTTGTTACAATCCCTGTTGACACAGTGGACTACAAAGCCAAAGAAATTAAAGGAACATTTCTTTTTACAAGAGGGAACATTCATGAATGTGTGTGAATATTTTTTTAATCATTACACACTAATTTAGTTCTTTTTGAGTTTTTAAATTGTGATATACGTTTTCCATGTGCAGAACACAGAATAAAGATACAGTAGCACTACTGTAGAAACACTTCAATTGTGGCTCTTGTTTTTCTTTCCACACATCCATTAGTGAGCCACCAACATGACTAAGTGCCATTAATGAGCACTGGCATACAATAGGCCATGTAAGCTTTGACAGAGCAGGCTGGCCTGATGGAGGCCTGTTGTGTTCGTCAAGGCCTGTGGAGCTTTGCCAGGCCGTTAGGCAGATGAGACTCCACTCCATCAGGCCCAACCAGGGGTGTCAGGAGGCCCCGCCTTGACTGCAGAGGCCACAAGGGCTCAAACTATAATTGCCCTCCAGTTGCTCGTGTGGCTTAACTGTCCCCAATTTATTTATGGACAGAGGCTTGAGACGTGGTTTGTGTTTTTTATTATTATGTAGATGTATTATACACATCTTCACTATAAAAATGCATAGCATGGGACAATGCAGCAAAAAAAAAAAGATTTTTTTTCTTCCTCTTCCCTGGCATTCATTTGTACACTTTCATTATGCAGGAAAAACAATTGCTACATTTTAACATCATTTTTATGCCTGAGCAGTCTGGGACAATAAAGCACTGGAAGCATGTGGAGATGAAAATCTGCTTGACTATGCTATATTTAGTGATAACCCACTCTCAACACACCTTTGTCAAAAAGAATTAATGCAGCAACATCCTGAAACTGCAAGAGACACACTCAGAACTAGTAATTAATTACACACATTATGATGTTATTTTGCTTGGCCAAGCATGACCTTCAGTGAGGCCCAGGCTCCAGTTAACAGGCTGACGAGTGGGACGTGGTCCATGGTGGAAATAATAAGGGAATGAAGCGGAATTGATTGGGTTTGATTTAAGAACACTTTTCAAAGGGACACCATTTTTCCCTCTTGACACAATTGCAGATCACTCAGAGAGTGTGTGTGTGTGTGTATGTGTGTGTGTGGGTGGGGGTTGCAAAAAGGGGAATGCTTGGCACTAGTTGTTTATCTTTGGTCCAGTTTTTACATTGATAAAAAGCACACACACTCAAACATCTCTATTACTTCCCTGACACACATGTGCATGCAACAGCAAATCCCCACAGCAAATTTTAAAAAAATTGTTTGCTAATATTATTCAGTATAGTCCAATAATTGTATTCTCAACTTAATTTTTATTTTACTCACATATGCCTGAGATTCCTACAGCTCTTTTAGAGGTTGTGGGTGTCATCAGAGAACCATGGTGCTGATTTCCTCCATGTGTGTTTCCTGGTTTTAAGACTGGAAGAGATAAAATGAAAATTAGGCAGCAGACAACAACCCACACTCAATGACAAACACCAACTCCTTAAACATTTACTGACCAGTAAGGTTTTTGTAGGATATGTATTGCATCACTCTGCCCGGTAATGAGGGCAGATGGTGAGAGGGTCAGTGGGGTTAGAGAAATGACATCACTGACCTGTGTGGCAACAGTGAGCTGTGTTAACAGCACAGTAAATGTTGGTTGCATTTGTGCCACTGAAACTAAGGTGAATTCCATCTCCGCCAAAAATGAAGAATATTGTACAAAAACGTAATAAATAAATAAATATAAAAAACACTGCGTGACGGACAGACTGACTGACCCAACTATAACTACCTCAGCCGGGCTTCAGTTGATGACTCTGGCCCCCGTACCTTCCAACAGGTGCTTAGGTCACTTAGTCCAATCATCTCTGCCTCTCTACTGAACACACTGTAATTAACTACAGTAGGAAGGTTCAAAACAAACGCTATAAAGTCGCCAAAGAACGATAAAACATGCAAATAAAAATAAGCACAAACGTGTAAAATATAATTGCTAGCAAAAAAGGTACACTTCCGCATATATATTAAATGTTCAGGGTTAACGGTTACATTTCTCATTTGTCTAATGCCATTTTGTGCTGAATAGTTTCGTGTGTTTCTCACAACTGTTACCTTATTATTTCTTATCTTTAAAGTCTTGCACTTTTGAGCTGAACGTCATGCTTTGCTCACAAACCAGCTAATACCTATATTATGGGGGATTATTAAGTTGAACCCGTCTCGCCAGTGACGTCTCTTCTCTCTTCTTCTCTTGTGTCAATCACATTGTCCTCGTTGGATATTTGGTCCCCCCCTAGAGGACGGTTTACGTAACGACGCCGTCAAGACCGGAGAACGCGTATGTTTCGTGGTCAACCGTGATTGGTCCAGGCACGCCGTCCCGCTGACCAATCACATGCAGACATCTGTTCGCTGGAGCGACTCTAAAATATTTCCCCTCGCTTCCTCGTCTTGTAGCTTTCAGCAGACAGTGAGTACATTAGCAGCTGTGTGAAGGAGAGACGACAGGGGGAAAATGCACGTCTTGGGCATATTTGCGGTCATATTAGCAGTTTACTGCGCTAATGCAAAGGTTTACTTTCGGGAGGAGTTTCTGGATGGTGGTAAGTTCGGCGTTGACATGTACATCACAGTCTAGTTGTGCAGGAGTTAAATTCAGCTCATGGCTTCCTGGGTTTTTTTTTTGACATCTTATTATCACAACTGTTCCTGTTTGCTTTTCTTAAAATGTCGTAAATTTCAGGGAAACAATCGGTGAAGTGAAAAACTCATCAATTTATTAAATTAAACTGGGATGTTAGGTAGCTAGCTCTAGCTAGCTAACATCTTAATTTGATAAATCATTGTAGCACCAATTGCAGAGAAAAATAGCAAACCATGTTAATTTAACTGACCTGGCAATTACTCCTCAAAAAGCAACTCAATTGAGAGGTCCGTTGAGCAATTATTTTTGGGAAGTAACTCGACGTATTTGTAAGACTAGTGACTGTTGGTGTCAACCATCCGTAAATTCATGGTCATTTTTTCTTTGAAGATGAATGGAGAAGTCGCTGGATGAACTCCAAACACAAGTCTGACTACGGAGAGTGGAAGTTGACAGCTGGTAACTTTTACGGAGATGCTGAGAAAGACAAAGGTAAATGAGTCTATATTTCACATATCATGAAACAAGAATCACAACTGGTTAAATATCTTTTTAACTCTTTCTCAGTGTAGTCTTAATACTATTGTTTTGTTTCTGTTGCTAAAGATATCTTTTGCTTAAATATTACAGGTCTCCAGACAAGCCAAGATGCTCGTTTCTATGCCACCTCTGCCCGTTTTGACCCTTTCAGCAACGAGGGCAAGTCTTTGGTCATTCAATTTACAGTCAAGCATGAGCAAAAGATTGACTGTGGTGGTGGCTACGTGAAGTTGTTCCCTTCGGATTTGGATCAAGCTGATATGCATGGAGACTCATCATACTACGTCATGTTTGGTAAGTGATCTTATTCACAGTAACTGACAACACCAAATGGTTACAATAGCAAGATCTCAGGGAAAATGTAGTAATTCAATTATTTTGCTCCAGGTCCTGATATCTGTGGCTACAGCACCAAGAAAGTCCATGTCATCTTCAATTACAAGGGCAAGAATCACCTCATCAAGAAAGAGATTAAGTGCAAAGTAATTCTGGCAATAAATATTTGGAAATAATTATAATAATGACAATAATAATATTCATAATAGTTGTATTATTCGTGAGTCAAAAACGGTCATCTGCGTGTGTTCTAGGATGATGAGCTGACCCACGTGTACACACTGATCCTGAATCCAGACCAGACGTATGAGGTGAAAATTGACAATGAGAAGGTAGAATCAGGAAGTCTCGAAGAGGACTGGGACTTCCTGCCTCCTAAGAAAATCAAGGACCCTGAAGCAAAGAAACCAGCAGACTGGGATGATCGTGCCAAGATTGATGACGCTGATGACAGCAAGCCTGAGGTTGCTAATCTTATTGATATTGTTCATTAATGTCAGACCTTATTCATACCCTTTGTTCTTGTATTGACTGACTTTTCTGAGGTGCTGACGAAAGGAATGTTTTTCAGTTGCTTCTTTTTGAGTCCAAAAGGTACGATTTCATTGACAAGTCTGATAGTGCACCCTTAATCTTAGGAATATATGTTCCTGTTTAGGACTGGGACAAACCTGAAAACATTCCAGACCCTGATGCTAAAAAGCCTGAAGACTGGGATGAGGATATGGATGGAGAGTGGGAGCCACCAGTGATCCCCAACCCAGAGTACAAGGCAGGTTTAACCAGAATAGTCTTGCCTAGAATTTATGATTTGTGTGAACACTGATCTCTGAGAAATGCTTCACATGAGCCTGACTAATCGCTTCTCTCTTACAGGGCGAATGGAAACCCAAACAGATTGACAACCCTGATTACAAAGGACCATGGGTGCATCCTGAGATTGACAATCCTGAATACAGTGCTGACTCAAACATCTACAAGTTTGACAACATTGGTGTCTTAGGTCTTGATCTTTGGCAGGTGTGTAAGAAGGAGATCCTATATGAATATTGGTGTTATTACTTTAGTGATGATTAACTCCAGTGTAACATTTTACTGTTTATCTCAGGTGAAATCTGGCACCATCTTTGACAACTTCCTGATCTCAGATGACGTGAAGGAGGCTGAAGAAATAGCAAATGAGACATGGGGTGTGACAAAGGTATGCTCGTACTGATTGTCATCTCTAAGGTTTATTTTATTATTTGTGCATCACACGAACTATTGTCAGACATTGCATAAAATCTGCTGTTTTGGAGACATGGTTTGTATTGAATTCAAACTGTCTCACAGGAACCAGAGAGGAAAATGAAGCAGGAGCAAGATGACCAGAAAAGACAAGAAGAGGAGGAGAAGAACAAACAACAAGCAACTGATACTGATGAAGAAGATGACGAGGAAGATGAGGAGGAGGAAGAGGAAGAGGAAGAAACAAAGGATGATGTAGAGGAGGCTCTGTCAGAAATGGATGATGAGGAAGTCAAAACTAAAGATGAGCTTTAGGGTGCCATGACTAGAGATTTTCTGTCCCTCTGTTGGGAACTCTGTCCTGTTTCCCAGGGGTATTGTGGCTGCTGTGCATCCTTTCCCTGAGAGCTGGACACAGCCCAACTTGGGGTATAGGCAGTTGTAGTGAATTGGGACAGGTGATTGTCAGTGGACTTTCTCTTTCATTTTGGTTTGATGTTGCCCTGATTATTGTAAAGTTGTCTACATATAAAGTCCATTCCTCGATTTGAGAATACAGAAAATAAGGAGACACTGGCCTTCATTGTTTTCTTCATTGACACATCCATTTTATTTGCATACCCCCTGCACATTTGCTGATCTGTTTTAAGTATATTGACAGTGTACCAGACTCTGTGATAAAAATTTAAAAATCTATCTCTGCATTAAAGAATGATTTGATTTTCAAATGCCAGCTCAAACTTAAACATAGAATATTCTCTTTCAAAACAAGATGCATCTAACTGAGAAAATAAGGCTTACATTTAAAAAATACAAAAATATCAAGACTGTTAATTTATTTTAGTTATGTCTTAGGCACTGAGTTTATTTTTTTCTTTCTATACTCTTTAAGGCATAATTGAATGAAACCAACTGTTTTATATGTTTGAATGACATGAATCCATCATGTCGTCATGTTAATGTGATGGGACTTGTACAATGTCCTAAAAGTCTGGATAAACAGATTGTATGCGAGTGAGCCCCTGGTGCGACTCTTTACATCAATTAAGGGTCACACTTATTTTTATTGGACAGAATGTTATTGACACCAAAGTTTTTATTAAAAGATTATAACCATGTTGCATTGTCATTCTTTTTACCGCATACACATATTTTGAACGTTTTTCTTTTAAATGTGAATTATCTGAATTCACAATTTGCAGTGATGGACTGAATGCAAAACAGTTTTGAACTTTTAATGTTATCATTTTTGTGAATAGATTGGTTTTACTCAGATAAATGCCTGTGTAATTGTGATAAGTACTTTTGTAACAAACAGGAATCAAAAGCTTTTCTTAAATGAATAAATATATGATCATATCGTAGCAGGTTTACAAAAAGTGAACCAACCCTCAGTAATATTTCTGGCAATGATAAATGTCAAATAATGTCAAAAATAAATTTTGTTGAAATACTGAAAATACGTTTTTACATTTGTTTTTTTAATTAAATAAGCTGTCGTTAAGTTAATGAGTCATTAAGCACCAAAATCGTAAAAGTAAAGTGTTTATTTAATCAAAGTTATATTTTGCCTAAATCCACTTAACAGGGTAACTCAAACATTACCTTAATCTTAAACTTTTTTTCAACTCGGCTAACCGTAAGTAATATCGCTGTATTATTAGGAAGTAGCTGCACTACTTCCGGTGTCGTTACTTCTTCCGGATCCCCTCCGGCTGTTCGCGCTCGTCCCCGCTCCCTTAAGGGGCGTTTGCGCGCTCCCGGGACACCAGGAAATATGGCGGCGCTCATGACACTCAGTCAGGTAAAAAGACCCAATATCTCAAGAAAATCCTCTTAATAATATGAAAATCGATCATTATCCAGAGAGCGCCAGTGGCAGGACGCTGTCGCCACATTACTCTTATATAATCAGTGCTGAATGTTGAGCTGTGCAACCGTGTTAGTAACGTTTCGTTGTCAAAAAGAGTGAACATTGCTGGCTGGATTAAAGTAGGGACAACAAAGTTACTGTACGTGTTAATGGTAGAAGAAAGCTGCTGCCCAAATGATATAATTAACGTTAGTAGCGAGGATTGTTCTATTTAAAATGAGTAGTTAAATCCGAACTAAGACAAGCCTTTAGTTAGCTAACGTTAGCGACCGAAGCTTTGTTTATCCACTTAAACCTCTGATAGTGTCATAGCGTTACAGCCATCCCCAGCTAGCTGTTAGCTTCAGTTTCTGTATGTGGTTACAGACATAATTATTATTATTGAATCAGCTGGAGTCGTTTTTCTTTGCGTGTTTGTTTTTTTTCCAGTTGTCAAGTGGAAACCCAGCCTATGAAAACTATTACAGACAGGTAAGGGCGGGCTTACAGCACTCATTTTCACTCTGTTAAATTAAATCAGTTAAATTAAACCAGTTGTGACTGTAATGTGGTCTGTTATTGGCTCTTTGTAGCTGGATCCAGGAATCACTGGCAAAATATCAGCTGGAGATGCAGCTCAGTTCCTTAAAAAGTCAGGGCTCTCAGACAGTACTTTGGGGAAGGTGGGTCCCAAGCACATGTACATGTATACACTTATTTTCAATTAATCACATCTAAATTGTTTTATTATTACTCTGAATTATTCTTAGATCTGGGATTTGGCAGATTCTGAAAGAAAGGGATTTCTGGATAAGCGGGTACCCTCAAATTTCTCAGTAAATGAGCTGTGATTTGATGATGCTGATGTTTGCAAAAAAAAAACAAAAAAAAAAAACAGACTTGGTCTGCTTTATTCCTCTTTTGAAGGGTTTCTTCATAGCGTTGAGACTGGTGGCCTCAGCACAGGGTGGATATGACATCAGCCTGAACAACCTCAACCAAATCTTAGCTGCACCCATGTTTGTAAGTGTTGAAATGGAGTGTTTCAAAAAGTGAAATAATGCAGTAAACTCGCAGCCATAACTTTCTTTTTCATATCTAACTGCATTTGTGAAAGTGTTTCTCTTCTCTGCTCATTAGTATCTTATCACCACTTTATTTATTTTACAGAAGGACTCCAACAGCCCATTATTAAGCGTGTCAGCGTCAGCACCTGACTCACAATGGGCAATAAGGGTGAGTTGATAGTTTTTTTTCGAGAACACTCTTGAAGATATGAGAAAATCCTGCTTGTCATCTAATCTTGAGGTTTTTTTCCTCTCTCAGCCTGATGAAAAAGGGAAGTTTGAGGGCATTTTTGAGAGTCTGTCCCCTGTGAAAGGCCTCCTCTCTGGGGACAAAGTCAGGCCAGTTTTGATAAACTCCAAGTTACCTCTGGATGTGTTAGGAAAGGTGAAGCGATGTTTCTGAGAGAAACAAATACATGACACTTTGTTTACTATTAATGCTGCTATATGATATATTTCATTTTGGCACTCTGTCTCTAGATTTGGGACCTAAGTGATGTAGATAAAGATGGGAATTTGGACAAAGATGAATTCATAGTGGTAAGCGGGCTTGGTTGGCTGGTTTGATACAAAAAATACTGGAATGCAAATACTTGGTTTAAAAAAAAAATCTGTTACAAAATATACAGACTATTTGATTCACCTCTTTCTCAGGCTATGCATCTTGTGTATCGCGCCATGGAGAAGGAGCCTGTCCCAGCTAGTTTGCCTGCTTCCCTCATCCCCCCTTCTAAAAGGAAAAAGTCTGCAGGTGCACTGCCAGGAGCTGTGGCTGTGCTGCCTGCTCTCTCTGGGTTTCCAGCTGGCCCAGCTCCTCTTAAGGAGACCTTGCGTAGCACTCCTCCTCTGAGCAGCACTGTTCCCCTCACCATTAGCAATGTCAGCCTTTCTCCAAAACACTCCTTCAAATCCACCTCACAGGTATGTCACCTCGCCTCTTCACCTGTGATCCTCATGGGTTGATGCTGTATGTGCTGTGACTCCATCACGTCATAATTAGCCTTTATGTTTTGAATTATTTTTTGAATAAATATGTACTCAGATATAATTGTCTTGTAGTTAGGAAAATATGTCTTTTTCCTATGGGGTCCTACACCGGATGTCTGAGATAGATTGACGCACACAAAAACAAACCTGGCCTACTGATTGGAATTTATAGAAAAAAGAATATATGCTGCATCCAACTGGAGATACACATATTGTCAGGGGTTTTTAGGGTGTCACTATTTATTTGCCAGCATGTTTCTAAATTATAAATTACACATTAAGTTATCTAACAAGTAAGGCAAGCAAAAGGTAAAAGGATGGAAAAACACAAAATTCCCAAATCCTGCTTCTCCCTAAACAGGTGCTGCAAGAGCAGACCAACCTGTCACGTATTAATGTGTTTCTGTGGCAAATGGCTAATGGACAGACTTGTTTTGCCACATTGTTGTAATTATTGTGCCGTGATCTTTCACCTGTGACTCTTGGAGAAACAGGTTTCCCTGAAAGGGAAGTGAAGGAAGATTCTCTGTTCACACACTAACGTGGTTCTCGTGACACCTTTTCCCCTTTTTCAGTCAGTGTCCTTTTCCCTTTCTTTAGCAGCAGTTCAAAAAGATATTTGGTGTACTTGATTTCACACTGGAGATATTATATTTCTTAAATGCTACCTTTTAGTTAAAACAGCCCTATTTATGTTACATCTTTTACAGTATAGAACCATAACAATAACAGTATAGCCAGTGCTGCCCTATTCATTTGAAGTCACATCAATGTTGTCCTTTGTTCATTCTAGCCTGCGGTGAACTGGGTGGTACCAGTGGCTGACAGGGAGAGATATAATGACATTTTCAAGCAAACAGACACAGACAATGACGGACTGGTCTCTGGCACCGAGGTGATAGAGATCTTCATGCACTCTAATCTCACACAGACAATGTTGGCACAGATATGGTGAGATCGCAATTACTCTATATTACATTTATTTAAAGATGTTTTCCTCATTACATACACATTAACTATTCATATTTGTAATGTATGGCCAATGTGACCTAGTTAAATACCATAGCACCATCTTTTGGACATTGTAAATCATTGCATTGTCTGCAGCAGCTGTGTGCAGAATAAGTTGTAAAGTTTAAGTGTGTTCTACCAAGGAAGTGGAAATAAATTAGTTGTGGTTTTATTACTAAATGTTGGATTTTTTTTTTACAAAGAATCCAATATTAAAAAGTTTTTTCTTCTGTCGTCAGGGGTTTGGCTGACACTAAACAGACGGGCAAGCTGACCCAAGAGCAGTTCTCTCTTGCCATGTATCTGATTCAGCAGAAGGTCACTAAGGGTGTAGACCCTCCCTCCAATCTCACCCCAGATATGATCCCTCCGTCAGAACGTACTGGAACATCTGGTTCTGTGAGTTCCAACTTTAGCTCGCTACAACCTCATCTTTCACTTCTCAAATTATTTAAATATTTTCTGTTCTCCAGTGGCAACATTTTCACTTTCATTTGTACCTGAAGAGGCTGTGTGTTTTTTTTCCCTGCTCCAATGTGCATTTTAAATGGGGGATGGTTCTGCTGTCTTGCTTTTCATCTTTGCCCTGCAAAACAATTTTTGTGTATGTTTTTTTGCTTCTTCTTCTTCTTCTTTGAGCCCTTTTCTATCCTACCTAACAGAATTATGCGGGACTTTTGTCTTCTCTAAGGCCTGAACTTGCTGTCCTAGCTAATATGCGCAGAGTGAGTAGATCAACTTTGCGTCACAAGGTGGCGCTTTTGTTCTGTCATATAGTCTGTTTTCAGTCTGAAACACTGAGTGTAAACACCATGTTCATTTTATCATGTCGAAGTTTCCCAACAGAATGGAACGCAGCTTTTCTTCTTGATGTTTCCACAAATAAGCCTTTTCTAACCTTAACTTTGTTTCTGGGTTACACTGCCACCTGCTGCCGTACTAATGTCCATCTCAGTATACAGCAGGGATTAGGTTATTATGCTTTGCACACCCAGTAACTGAAGACGTGTGTGATTTTATTAACGCTGTGCTGTTTTGTGAATAAGATTAACTCTTTGACATTTGTCTATATAGTAAAAATCACTTCAGTATTCAAAGAATTTCAGACCTAATAATACACTTACTCTTACAAATCTAACTTCGTACTGACACGTTACAGAAAATGTTGTATCGACCTGACATTGAACACAGATGTAGAAGACAAATTGTTGCATTCCTTTGTGTAGCCCTGTGTGCATTTGTCTTCATGTATTGTGTGTATCTCTGGCTCTCTCCCTAGCTGTGCAAGATGTTTGTATTTCCTTCCTGTGTCTTTTGTTTTTGTTAGACGTATCAGTGGGGAGCTCCTCTCTCCCACTGTGTACCTCTCCTGTCCCCTCTGCCCTCGTCCTCTCTCCTTTTTTGTTCCCCTTATTGCATTAGAACATTTCCCCTTATGTCTTTATTGCATCAGTTTCATAATTGTTCTTGTCCCACCTGCCCTTGCCACATGTGTCATCTCTGTCCTCAACCCAAATATCCTCATCGCACCTTCTGACCGTCCTTCCTTGCCTCTCGCTCATCTGCCTCAATGTCTCTCGCCTCAGGACAGCACCAGCTCCACAGGGTCGGTGGAGCTGACAGGCATCAAAGAGCTCGATGACCTCAGCCAGGAAATAGCTCAGCTGCAGAGGTGAGCCCCTGCACCCTCAGTAACAGAAGGATAGGATAGTTTTGTTTCATTTCCTTTGGTTAAAAGAAAGAGAGGTTGCAGTGAGGTGATGTTGAGGCTCAGGATCAAAGCTCTTTTAAAACCATCAGTTAGAGTTTATTTCTTAGAGATGAAGAAGAAGACAATCTCATTATAATTTGTTATGCTGACTTAAATTTATTTTAATTTGATTAAATAAAATAGAATTTCTAGACTGAAGTTTTATATTCAGATTTATTATAGTGCTTCAAATCTGCATATCATTACAAAAGTTATGGAACAAGTATGGATCTGATGGTAACAACAGGTACCCCTTCTTCTGTGATTTAGAAATGCGATTTCACAGTTTTTTTTTATAGCGTAATGTGAAATGATTTCTGATTCCATTGCTCTTGTCCCACGTGCTTCACATGTAGAGAGAAATTCATCCTGGAACAAGAGATCAGGCTAAAGGAGGACGCCATCAGGCAGCAAAACAGCGAAGTCCAGGTGAGGCTAAACCCGCTAACCGACTCAGTCCGTCTCCAGGCCTGGGTTACGAAAGTCATTGCACAAATATTCACTCTCTTCCTCATTATACCATCTATAATGAGGAAGATAAGACTTTGTTGCTATACCCTGAAAACACCTGTGAATGTGTGTGTTTCGGGGACCTTAAGGATATGCAGAATGACTTGGACAGGGAAAGCAGCAGCCTGCAGGACCTGGAGTCCCAAAAGCAGGATGCCCAGGAACGTCTGGAGGAGATGGACCAGCAGCGCTCTAAGCTGGAGGGGATGCTCAACGATGTGAAGCTGAAGTGCCAGGAAGAATCCCAAAAGGTTGGAGAGCTGATTTATTGAAATAACATGCAAACAGAAGACATTCTATCTAACATTGTGTTTCTGGTGACATGGTGATTTCTAATAGATCTAATTTCAGTTTTGAATGCCGTGTATAACCCGTTATGTGAATCTTTTTGCTTGGACTTTTCAGATTTCATCACTGCAGAGCCAGATCCACTCTCAGGAGGTCAACCTCCAAAGCCAAGAGGACGAAATGAGCCGCACCAAGTCAGACCTGAGCCGACTGCAGGAGGAGGAGGCCAAGCTGGAGCAGAGCCTGCTCTCTGGTCGCGTCCAGCTGGACAGCATCATTAAGTCACTAAAAACCACCCAGGAAGAGATCAACCAGGTCAGAGCAGATGGCCAGACAACAGGTTACATGTGGATGTTCTGTCACAGCCCAAAGTGACACTGACTTCTGCTTTGGAAAGACACAAAGAAATATGGCGTTAAATCAAAGTAGCTTACTCATTCCTGTTTCTGGAATCTCAATCTAAATGGAGTCTTTTGTGTGCGTGTTCAGGCTCGCAGTAAGTTGTCGCTGATCCAGGATAACCAAAAAGAAGTGACCAAGACCATCGAGCAGTACAACGGCGCTTTGAGCGACATCAACGGGGGAAACTTCGGCAACCTCCCAGACTTAAGTGAAGGGTTTGCTGAGAAGGAGAACGGAGGTTTCAGGAGTGCGGTGAGGAAATGATGAACACTGTTTGTCTTCTTTTCTAATGCAGAACTTTTGTGTGAACTTTTCGACGTGACTTCAGAATAACACTTTTTACTTTAGAACCTCCCACTTCACCTGATTATTGCTGTTCTGATACGTTCTGGCTCCAAACAAAATAGTCTCAAACTTTTTTAGTTTCTTAGTTTTGCACTACCGAGTTTTTTAGTTCCGAAAATACAAAGTTATTTTTGTGACATAAAGTTTCAAGTCAAACAGTTACTGGTGAGACCTGGTATGTTTGTTGTGCATGCTCTCCTTTGTTGTTTACCCAGTGTGTTTTGCTAGTTAAATCTTACTTTGTTAAAGATTGAACTATCTATTTTTTTAAACGTCTATTTAGTTAAATCTATTTAGTTAAATCTTAATTTGTGTTTATCTGGGTATTCATTCACCAGGATGATTCTTTCAAGTCTAGAATAGCCATGTTCAACAACAGCAGCGCTAAGGAGAGCCCAGCAGACCCTTTCCAAACAGAAGATCCCTTCAAGTCTGATCCCTTCAAAGGTTCCGACACATTCTTGTGCCTTTTAATTATTTGCTCCTATATTTCTGTAAGGATCAAGCTAATTTCCTGCACTGTCTGATCCCATCTGGTAATCACCCAAACTAATTTTGTGTCTATGTGAATACATATTTCCACCTAATACCAGACAGAAAAAAAAGAAAAATCCTACATTGTTGGTGATCATACTTTGTTTTTAGAGGCAGAGGTTGTCAGTCATGTCCTTTTTTGTAGATTCATTTGGAGGAGACCCCTTTAAAGGTGATCCATTCAAAGGCACCTCACCGGACGACTTTTTTAAGAGAGCAGACAGGTCGGACTTGTTTGGATCCTCAGAACCCTTTGGAAGAAAACCCTCACTGCCGGCCAAGGTATTAAACACCACCTCTTTAGCACTAAACGTCAATTTCCTTTTCTGTGCTTAATGACTTGCTACAGCTGTCAGTGCTGACACTGTGGCAACAAGCGCCAACGTGTCTCTCACTACTGTAGATACGCAGTTATTCTGATGTGCTCCCTGCGTACATGTTGCACAAAACATTGACTGAATCGCTCACTTACACCTCTTGTGCTTTTGCCTTTTTGTTTTTCCCAGCCAAGTGCCTTCACCAGAGATGATCCCTTCTCATCAAAACCAAATAATTCAGGTACTTCACTGCTCGCAAACACAGTATGGTAGTGGCAGATTTGATTCTGTGGCTTCTTAGTTGTAAATGTAAAGATAAATCCTAGGTGTTTATCTGGCTTTTTCCTGTTTTCCTGTTAAGTATTTAGTCTGTTAGGTTGATTTGTTGATACTATTTCAGAGGGTTTTGAAGTTTCATTTTAATAACCTTTGCTGTTTAATAATGTTGATTGTTTTTTTTCTCAACTGTATTGTTATATTTAGGAAGCTACTATAAGTTATATGATGGAGCTGCAGTACAAAGCACAAAAAGAGCAAATGCATAGTCATCCCATTGCTGAATATGTGCAGGTTTTCCATGCAGGTTTCCCAGAACGTGACTATTAACAGAAACGTGAACGTGAGAGAACGTCCTCGTTGTGAAACTCAGCTCAAAGAGTCATTCTTTGCCATTCTGGGTGACGTGTTAGATTTAGATTATATTTTGGGGGGCATGAGGAGCAAACAATTTTTACTCACTGTGGCTTCACTTTTTCCTGTGGTTTTTGGTCTATTTTTAGACGAGTACCTACGCATTTAACTACTGGCAAACTAAAAATACCCCCCACCCCCAACCCTGGAAAAACAGGAGGCTTGCAGGATCCAAGCATAACAGAAACTCTGTGACTGCTGGTCCTGCTCTACTAGAATACAGTGCCACTCCTTTAACCAGTTCACTCCTGCCTCTGTCCTGCCTTTATATCTCCTACTATTGAACTGCTCTGCTTCATTGGGTACAGAAGTTGTTTTAAGTTAGTGGCCAGTCCTGGCCAGTGCTCTGCCAGGCTACACACCTCCAGAAAGAACACAGAGGCAACTGTAGAGCTGAGCCGAGTTACTGTGCGTAAAAGAAAACACTGCGTGGTTCACATGAATGGGGTCTCTTGTGGTTGCACATTCACAACAAACATATTCTATTACAATGTTTTGTTTTTTCACTGCGAGGATCTGCAGTTTGCCCTTTTTTTTTTCATTAAGCAGCATACCACTGAGCTTCAAAACAACCCGGGCACAGTTCTGGTTAACAGTACACCAACTGACGCCTTTAATTAGTCGATCAGATACATACGTCAGGCTAAACAAAACCTCTGCTTTCCAGGGTTTTCGCAAAATGTCATGGAAAATTAAACGGCCGTGCCACGTTCCCTCTTCTGGAAATCATGTGCAGGCCTTTTCAGAATCAGCAAGACGTGGAGATAATTTTCACTGTGTGTTGTTGGCCTGAACTTCATCAGAGGTTCTGGCTCTTTCCATAAATGCATTCACATGTTCTAAATACTTTTCAATCTACTCTTGTCACACATGTTTGGAACAGCGGACCAATTTCGAAGCCACTCTTTTGCAAGTAAAGGAGGTGGATTTGCTGACTTTAGTCAGATGTCAAAGGTAAGCTCCCGGGACCCGTGGATTTATTAACCAGTTAACACCTCGAAGCATCATATTCCACTCAAATTTAATAAGCCTGTGTTGTTAATTTCTCCTTCATGATGATTTATTTCTTACTTTGCTGCCAGTTTATTACATTTGTGCTCTCTGGTATCAGGCCGGAGGCTTTAGGTTTTGGCTGACGTTACTGTTGATACTGTCATCGTTTAACGTGATAAGTGAATGAATTGTGTGTGTGTGTGTGTGTGTGTGTGTGAACAGAAATCAGAAAACCCTGGGATTCCATCAAAGAAAAGTGTGCCTAACCGGCCTGCACCTCCCTATGGTAAGCCCTGATTTCATGTATGTTTACGCGTGCTCAAACACGACTGTGCTTGCTGCTTACCTTGATATTGTCGTTGTTCAGAACCAGCACAAATTGCTGGTTGAAACCAGTTGAAATTAATACCATGTTTGATATAAATGTCATTGTGACCATTGCATGTTCAAGAAGTACTTTTCCGCTTTGGCGGTTCCAGTTGGTAACAAAAATGTCGTGGCAACAACATGTTTGGTTAGTCGCTGTTACTGTTGTCCTACCTGAGGGATTTTTGTACCCTGATGGTATGCGGAAAAATAAGAACTTCCCTATTGCAGTGTGAGTGAGCAGAAAAGGAATTTCTTCATTTGAAGTGTGGAAACTATTGAGTTGATGAGTTATGATAGTAGCCTTTGTTGTTAAATTTTATAGGCATCATACTGTTATTACATTATTTTTGTCTCCCACAGTTGAAATCATCGATTCATCTTGTGCAAAGTCACACATTGTTGACAGGACGTGCCCAACACATGCCCTTCCGCTCTTACCCTGCGCTTACTCTTTTAGCAGAAGCCACACCGTGAGAAAGTTGGTGTTCCCCTTTGCTTTACCACACAGAGAGAGTAGAGATGAGTATTTGGCAGCAGGGTCGTGTCTCATATGTGATGGGGAAGTGAGAAGCCCACTCTTAAAGGCACTGGGTCTTCTGAATGCCAACATCACAGTAGCAATCGCAGCACAAATTTTCTATCAAATAAGACCAGTGTATTTTAACTGTTTGTGTTGCAACAGATTTTTAGGCATTTAGGTAGAAACAACTATTTTAGGTAGAAATAGTTGTTTTAATAGAGAAATAATTAGAATTAGTGTTCTTTCCTACATACTGCATGTCCTTGTTTAGATAACGGTGTGTTGTGCTTGCTCTAAGCCTCCAAGTTTGCAGATGCAGCCTTTTGTATTGTTTGTGTAAATTTCACAGATGAGAAATCATAGTGAGATAATACAGTGCGTAAAGAGGAGAAGGGTGGGTCACTTTTCTGCAATTCTGCTTTCCAAAAAAGCAGCACTTGTGCCTGTTCGGCTTCGACGCATCACTGAGCTTTACACAAAAAATGTGGTTAACACCTTTTTCATAAAACCAGTATCACCCGTGGGTAACTACTCGCAGCTTTAAGCTCTTGGTTTCCTGTCAAAAAAAAAAAACTTCAGCAACAAAGTGCATCGCTCGCCTTTTGAAGTGTGAGGTTATTTTCCCAAGGGAAAAGCAGTCGTTTGCCTCTAGAGTCAGGCGATCACTTTAATTTGGTATTTTTTAAAAAAAGGTTTCTTCCTTCTCCAGTAGGTATGCTGGGTTTGGGTGCGTCGGAGTCACTCCAGAGTGTTTGCTCCACAGCAGACAGTAAAGACTCGTTTGTTACGACAGACCCGAGTAAGACACCCGAAGGCTGCCCTGTGGGTTTTGCAGATTTTGCCTCTGTAAGTGCAGTCACCAGGTTGGATCAGGTCTCGTTGTCTGCATGAGCGGCTGATCTCTCGATCTCACTCTTCAGAGTCTGGAGCTGCAAGCTCAGATGTGTCAGATCTCTGTCACTGAGCCTCTGTGCTGTTCACTACCCCTCACGTGATGACTTCTGACAGGACTGCTGTTCTTACTGGCTGTTGACTAACATCTGATAGAGCATCCGAGAGCTTTTTTGTTACGGACTTTGGATGAAACTTAAAATTAAGTGTTTGCATGACTGTCTTGGACAGTTCCGGTATCTGTGTCCATCACGTCGACCGTTACCTTTTGTCTGTCTGGTAAAGGGGCCTTGCATGTTTGTTGTCGTCCATCTCTGGCCTCAGCCCCTTTGGCAGGAAGTCGGGGTTTATACTCTTTAAGCCAGCGAGATAGTGAACTTGCCCGGTCAGGTAGCACTCATACATTTTTCAGGTGTCGAAGAACAAGCTGAGGGCTTATTTTTCTGTCAAAGCATGATATGCCTGGAAGCAGAGCACAACAGGGTAAATCTGCCTCTTTGTCCTCCGCCTTCAGCTTCTTGGCCGTCGTGTACAGGCTAACGGCTGAGCGTTTTCTCAAGTGGAAAGATGATGCATGGCAGGTTTTTTTTTCTGTCTGGTTTGTATCATTTCACGTAACATGAATTTATGTTATCCCTCGTGCCAGCATGACACCTGTGAATGGGATTTGTGTGCGTGTGTGCGTGTGTGCGTTTTTTTTATACAGAGCTCTGTATTGTAATTTTTGTTTTTCTGCCAGGATCCGAACATGTCCAGGTAAGACTGTACAAGGGTGTGGTGGTCAGTCCTTTGCATGTAAGCAACCTGTCCGCACAGCATAATCCAAGTTGGGTGATTCACAAGCATGACTATTTTCAGTAGTAATATCCACATGCACACTGATCCCTGACCTGAATAGTGACAAAAATATGATGATGAATATATGATCAGTAATTTATTTCATCAGTGTAATATTAGGAAGAAGTATTTTTATTCCTAATACTTTTAGTGTCGCTTTCTTGGCTTTTTCTGTGACGTTCAAGTAAAATGTAATGGTCTCTACCTATACATTTGTTTTGTTTTCCATCACGCCACATCATATATCAAATCATGTCAGTTTTGCGTGGACGTAATTTTTGACTGCCTAATTAGAAACTCGATTTGAAATTTTCATCCTCCGTTTGTTTTTTCATCTGCTTTCGTCCAGTGATTTGTCTCTTTCCGTGTTGACATTTTCAGCCCACATTCCTGTGTTTTCGTCTGCATCTAATGTTTGTTTCTCTGCTGCAGTTTGGAAGTGAGAGCCAGCAGCTGGAGTGGGCCAAGCAGGAGAGCGAGCGTGAGGAGCAGGAGAGGCAGAGGAGGCTGCGGCTCCAGGAGCAGCAAGACCTGGAGCTCGCCATCGCTCTCAGCAGGGCTGACATGCCAAGTGTCTGACCAGGCAATGACCCACCAGTCCTTCAGTCCTCTTCCCTTCGTCTTAGTCCTCCGCCCTCAAGCGCATGACGATAGTACCAACACTGGCCCAACATGACTATCAGATATGTATAAGACACCACTATTTCTTCAGCCGTGGCTGGACTCGTGTTAAATAACTCCACATTTAGCAGCCAGTTCAGGTTCACTTCACCCAAACTACATGGCAACTATAATCAGGGAGCCTGGCTTCATCCTGCAGGAACATAATGATTTAATGCAACTCCAACCAGAAGGATTCTTGTCTACAACTTAGATCTAGCTCCACATCTTGTTATGGTTAATCAACCTGCCTTAACCAAAAAGACGGTTTGGTGCAAAAAAACAAAAACAAAAAAACACTAGTGTACAAAAGCAGTGGATCTGTCGCATATGAAGTACTTGTAAAGTGTACACTGTATAAACAGTTTTTATAACCTTTAATTCCTCGGAAAAGTTCATATTGAAAACAAATAAGTCAAACTGTCCAAGCTAACTAACTTTTAGCCTGGGTTTAGCGGTATGGTTTTTGTAGAGGCCTCATCATGTTACTGTAAATACTATATAAACCCTAGAAGAGTTCATCTTCTAAAAACAACCCTGTCATGAATGACTGGGATTTTGTTATCGGCACGACAATGGCATGATTTCGATTTTCATTTCAAGCGTTACAAGTGCGATGATGATTTTACTACTATTTATGGTCTTAAAGTATTTGGATTATAGAAACGTTTAAACCTTATGAAACCCTCAGCAGGGACATACAGTACCTGTTAGTGTAAATGACATGATGTTTATGGGAAGCCCTGATGCGCTTTTAGTACTAACAAAACTTTGGTTAAATGTCACTGTATTATCAGTCGCCTCTTGTAGACAATATCTAAGACACTAGCGATGGTCATTGATGTCTTCCATTCTTTCAGTCTCCCTGGAGAGTTATCGACCTATCCCTGGGTTGTCGGATACCTGTGCGTGTGTTAGTGTGAGTGTGTGTGTGTGTGTGTGTGTGTGTGTGTGTCAGATGGTGTATCATTGGTTGCTTGCCATGACACCCAAACAACTTACACCCCATTACAACTAAAAGCCTCAATCAAATGGGAAAAAGGTGTAAACCTGCATTGTTTATACTGGTGCTGTTACGTTTGGCTTTGCCCTGTTATACTTCTACTGCTTCTCTGCATTACCACTGATGCAGAGTGACATGTTTGCTTTTCTCTAAAGTCAACTCTTGTGTTTGTTTGTCTTCTGATCCAGTTGAGGGACATCTATCTCTTTTAATGCTCCAAAATTGCTTCCTTGTAATTACAAGACATTAATCCGGTTTATATGGCGCACAACGGATGATCTGTAAACTCCTGAGCTTACTGGACTTGTACAAAGGGACACTGCCTTATTTATCAACATATCAGCATTGTAGCATAATATTGCACAGTATGTATGTGATTATAAAAATATCCTTATAGTTTTAAGTCTCGTAGAACTGTCCCAGCTTTTAACTGAATAAAATGATTTTTAACCTTCCTGTAATATGGTTACGTTTTATATTTAGATTATATTTGTAGAAAGTGGGGAGTTGGTCATATCTCATATAGTCCTGTATCATTTGATAGATTTCAAAATAAATGTAATCGAGTTAAATGGGAAATTAAGCTACAGTTATTGGCTTTGAGCAGTGATGCTGTTTATTGTTAGGTGGTTATCTGGTGGTTTCTAAAAATTACATATTGCAATTTAAGATTGTTTATGAGTTCTACTTTGACTTGAAAAAAGTGAAATGAGAGTGTTACATTTGCATATACCATCGTGGTTTTTTTTAACCGAGGGTTTGCTTCCCCTTTTTTTAAAAAAAAAAAAATCATGTATTGTAGCAGATCAACACACCTATGTCACACTCTGTTGTTTTACGGCTATATTATGGCATAACTGGGCCAGAGTGATGCCACCTTTGATCAAAGGTGTGGTTCCATCAAATTTCCTTGAACGTTTCAAAATTGTCATAATGAAAACAGGAGACTTTTTTTTTGGTCGTCGATCACCAACCACTCACTGAAGCATGTTAAAATATCCATATTATTTTACAAAACGCTTTCTGGTTTTGATGCATCTACTCAATTCTGCCTTTGATGCGGGTGAAACAAATACTGACACCATGCAGACATAATATGCAAAGACAGATACTTTGAAACCGTAGTGCAGGGTGACTCTGTGTAATTGTAGTATTAAGGCCCTTTGATGTCCTACTATAATTTCTTCCCATCAGAAATGGAGTCTAAGGGCTCCCTGATGAGGGTTTGCTGTTCCCCTCTGTCCAGACGGCTCCTGGCTCGCTCTGTAATTATGGAGATGGAGTGTTTGTATTTATAGGCTAAGCCCACAAGTGGCTGCCCTTCTCTGTCTTGCAGCTGCATAACATCACAGTGGAAATCAAGTGCCCTTATTTTAAAGTTAAAGTGGGTATACGATGGCAGCATGTACGAGCCACTTGGTGTAACTGATCTGATGCCCTGCAGGTCTGCAGAGTATGAAACGTTCGAGTGAGCGAGATACAAGACATGAAGCTCCGACGTCCAATTTCATTGATTTTTAATATTTACAATAAATACACATTTTACAGTATAAAATCCATTTACATGTCCATATAAATTTAAGTAAAAAATAATGCACAGGACGTCAAGCCCTGATAGTGTGGAGAGGGGCTGGATCCAGGGGTTTCACACCAGAGGAGACAACAGTAACTCCAATCAGAGGGGAGGGCGGGGGCAAAGGGGGGCAGAAAAAAAGCAATAAAATAAAACAGTTCAGGCCATTTGGACATTGAGGCAGTTTAAATAAAACATTGTCTTTGCACACGGTAGGCAAATGTATGTGCATTCCACTCCCGTCAACAAGAACATGTACTATTTTGTGTGGCCGCGTCGTTCTGTCAATAAGAGTTGTACAGTAGCAGAGTCATAGAAAGGCACTTGTGTCAAACACCGCATTCCAGTTCTGTCAAGGAAGAGTAGTATGTACAGGGCCAGCCCCTTCTTGGTCTGCCTGCTGAGAGCAAACAAAGCTTTTCTAAAGCTTGTATGGAACCAGAGTAGTACCAGCTACGTCATTACAAATAATAACACTAAACCTTTTTTTTAAATTCATCAATATATATATATTTATATATATAAAAAAGACTTTGGTCATGTGTGGAACAATTTAAATTAAGAAAAAAAAAATGACATCAGTTGAGTCACAATAAAATAACACAACCCCACCCCGGGAACCCTGAGTCCTCTTGGGGGCGCCTCACATGTGTCTCTTCATGTGCAGGGCCAGGTGGTCAGACCTGGAGAAGGCACGCTCGCACAGGTGGCACTGGAAGGGCCTGTGTCCGGTGTGTTTGCGGAAGTGACGGGTCAGCTCGTCGGAGCGGGCGAACTTCCAGCCGCAGCCCTCCCAGCTGCAGTGGTACGGCTTCTCACCTGCAGGGACAACCAAAAGAAAACATCATTGGCACGTGCGTAAAGGAGAGGGAGGTGGCAGGAGTATGGTTCTGTGCCACGCGCGCGCACACATAAACACCCGGATGTGGGGCTCGGTACTTACCGGTGTGGGTTCGGAGGTGCGCCTTCAGGTGCGAGCTCTTGGTGTAGGTTTTGCCGCAACCGGCGAAGGTGCACGTGTGCGTCGCCGTGCGCTTCCGCGGCCACGTGCGCCGGCCCCGCTTGGGTTTGGACTCCAGCAGCTCGAGGGGCGAGGACGGCGGCGTGAGCATCACCCTGTGCGCGCCGGGCTGCAGGCTCAGGCCGTCATCGTACATGCCGAAGGCGGTGTGCGGAGCGTGGTAGGACATCTGCAGCTGCGGGGCCTGCGGGTGGTGCGGGAAAGCCGCCGCCGCCGCCGCCGCTGTGTGATACTTGTGCGGGTAGCTCATGGGCGCGCACAGCTGCGTCTGGCAGTCCGATGCGCCCTGGTCGTCGGGGCTGAGTGGCGGCGTCATGCTGCTGGCTGCGCGCGGGGAGATGGCCACGCGCGGCTGGTCGAAGGACATCATGCACGAGACGTTCCCCTCCTGCTTGATTTTGCTGCAGCTCTGCGGGACCATGCCCAGGTTGGGGCCGTAACTGTCCATGGACGGCTCCACCTTGATGTTGTCCAGGCGGGGGAAGGGGCCCGCGTTGACGTAAAAGCGCCCCTGGACGCTGGGGTTGCGCGCGACGCCGTAGCCGCCGGTGCCCTCGGAGCGGAGCAGCTCGGTCATGAGGCTGGCGCCGTACGGCGGCGGCGGGGAGCGGTGGTCGTCCGCCGGCTGGTAGGACGGCACCGAGGCTCCAGCTGTGTACATGCTGGCCTCGGCGGTGCCCACAAACTCCGCCACGCTGCTGTCCGAGCCCGTGGTGTTGGCCAGAATAAAATCCAGATCCAGGTAGTTACTCAGATCCTCGTCGTCCTTCTTGCCGTGCGCGTCCAGGCCGTGTACCATGTCCAGCATGGAGCAGCTGCTGGAGACCAGCTTGTCCATGTCTCCTTTCCACCGCTGGAAGAGCAGAGCAGAGAGACGGCTTTCAGTCAGACAGGTCAAAGCAAACGGACACTTTTCATTTCTTTACTTATGCAAAGATCTCACATCTCGAGCTTCTCTGACTACTTCTCTTAAATCAAACCAATTCATCCTAATTAATAATTAATTAACATCTCGTTTAGCTCAGTCATGACCAAAAAAAAACCAAACAAAAAAAACTCTCAACTCACGTTTTCCCAGGGTTTCTCTCTCTGGTTGGAGAAGGTGGAGAAGGACGGTAGCATCACTCCGGATAAGGCCATCGTTAGGTGAAGGAATAATAATAATAATAATAACAATAATAATAATAATAACAGTCAGGATGACTGTGGTCAAAGTCGCGTGGTGTCGAGCGGCAGCCGCGCCGGTGTCTGTGCGCCTCAGTCCACAGCTGCGCTCCAGAGACAGGCACCGCTTTGCGCTTGGTGGTAGGAGGTCCTCCGACCTTATAACTCCCCGGCACCGATACGCCTGGCCAATTGTGAGGGCTCAGGAAACAACGTAAAGTTCGGTATATTTAGCTCTTTATAAAGCGGCTCCTGCAGGCAGCGGGGCTCAGTGCGCCGTTTGACCCGCACCGCCGCGCAGAGGAGCCTATAAAGCGCAATCCCTCCCCCAGCGGCTGACGCACTGCGCCGGGGCCCGGCCCACACTCACAGGCGGGGATCACAGACACACACACACACACACGGCCGGTAGAGTAACCATGGGTCGTTACGTAACACGGCGGGGGCAGAACAATCCCAACGACACAAACCGCATGAACAACTTCATGATCAGGGCTCGTGCTCATCAGCACATCAAACGACGCACGGCAATAAAGGCGCGCGCCACACGTCATATCCAAACTGATACTGACTGATACAAAGTCAGCAATAAAATTAAAAAAAAAAGATTTAAAGTAGTTTAAAGAAATCACACACACACACACACATATATATATATATTTATTTATTTTTTATTTTCTTCGCCACGTGAGTTTTAATCCCCAGTGTCACTGCATCACGCGTCAATGACACCTGCATCTATAATAAGTCATTCCAGGGGCGTGTTGGATGAAGTTGGCCTCTGTCACTGTCTCCACCTGTTGGACGCGTCTGGCTCTCGGCTCATTATCATGAACGCTGGATGGGTTTTGTTCCCGCACAGCGGGCCTGTCCAAACAGACCCAGACAGACGGGGCTTTCACGCTCCGAGCAGCCGCGGTGTAAACACGGTGTGAAAGCGTCCTCCCATTCACCTGCAAATCAGGGTCCCATTTACACCACAACTCCCAGCGCTGCCCTGATGCTGGTGTTTCTGCTGAGGGGCTCAGGTGGTTCTCTCAGCGGGGGTCTTCTGTCTCCAGAGGTCATTAGGCCAACTGAAACTAAGGCCGTGAATTGAACGCATCATGAAACCTGGGTATCGTGATGTGAGTCGAGATTGTCAGATAACCCCTGCATCTCTTTACATTTGTAACCCCCGTCAACAAAAATCAAAATAAACCATTTAAATCAACCATCTATAAAATATACACAATACTATGTTATTGTAAGCAAAATATTCACCTGTACTGTATCTGCCATATAAGAACAGGGTGTAAAAGTACAACAGATAAGGAAGTGTGTTTCTTTTTCTTTCAGTGTGTTGGGGGAAAAAAAGTTGGTTTTTTTTCACTTCATATTTTGGATACTGTGTATTAAAACGTGTGTGTGTGTGTGTGTGTGTTCTCTGATCCCCCTCTGAAAACAGCAGTTAGACAGGCATTATTAAGTCGTATCGGATGGTACTATTAAAGTATGAGTATGATTGCTCTTAAGTACAGCGTGTGAATGTGTCCCAATTATCACTAATCAAAACACGGTGTCCTGTACAAACCCACACTTATTATCATTAAATCTTCAAACACCAGAGCGCACACACCCTTTCTGCAACGGGTCCAGAAAAAAAAAAGAGTGAGAAAAAAAAACAGTAAGGCGATCATCTGAGCAAACACACAGAACAATCATGGCTCATCACCTCTCGTCAGGCTGTCATGTCCACGGTGGACAGTTAACCCTGTCAGTGCAGCTGTGAGCTTTCCACATCCTGACCCCTGCTCTGCCTGCACCCAGTGTTCCCTGGAAAGTGCGTCACCCGGCAGGAGTCCAGTAAGGCTGGAGAGGAAGTGTGTTTCTAGTGGCAGCGGAGCGGCCGACCCAATGTCTGAACCCCTGACCGCCGACTCTGACCCCTGACCCCTGACTCTTCGTCTTCTCTGCTACCAGTGAGAGTGAGCGCTCTCCCACTTCCCCTTCGACACAGCCACCTTTAAATCTCTGTGATCCTCCAAAGTCGGAATTTAAGGAACTTCATCCACTGCTGACGTCTGAGCCATAACAGTCACGTCTCTTAATTTCACTACTTTTGCCGTTGCGTTTACAGTTTGCTCATGTTTTTACCAGCACCTTACATTTTGACACTATACCAATCTATACCTAACACAAAACGCGCTGACCTGGACACAAATGCCGATTGTGCCTTTACTGTGAGGACAAAAGCCGGATGTTTGTGTTTTTAGTGTGTTTTCTTTTTGTCTGCTGTGAAAGAGGTTCGACCGCGTTGCGTCCACCCGTTAATGGATGTAGATAACAGGCCCCATTTTCAAGGTTTGTGGACACGGGGGAAGTAAAGTTTCAAACGTTTTTATCTGTGATGTTATGAAACAAAAGTAACAACTTCTGACCCAAACTCCCACAACAGTGGAAGTTTCTCACAGATGTTTTATCCATTTTTTTGCACACACACACACACACACACACACACTCAGCCAAACGTCATGATGCAACCCGACCTGCTTAACGGGAGATTTGCACCAGAGCCGCATGAAGACTTTACAAGACAGTTCAGCACCTGGTGGATTTCGCACGTCTGCCAGAGCGGATTGAAACGTTGGCGGTTGAGTAACCTGGAATCATGTGAAGCCGCTCGCAGTGTGTGCTCCTCTGCGAGGTGCAGCAGAGGGCTGGGAAAAGGCCCGGCCGCGGAGGGAGCGCTCCCTAACTCGCATGACGCCGGAGAGAACGGTTTGTATTTCATTACGATCCGTCACTTCCTGTGGAGAAGTGTACGTACCCGGCGAGAGAATTTGGTTGGAGCGAACTGGACCTCACAGGCGACGGGTGGGACACGTTGACTGCAGCAGCAGCAGCATGCGTAAGAACATTTCTGAGTGGAAATGTCAGTTAAAGAGAGCTGTAAAAAAAAAAAAATTTAAAAAATCCATAAATAAGTGGCACTGAATTCAACCCTGTAGGGAAATTCTCATTTTACCCCCCCTCTCCTCGCCACAGACATGGGTCAAAGGTCAAAAAGAGGATAAACACCTCAGAGCTGCATCCGTAAGTCAAATCATTGTCTGCATTTCCCCCTATAAGCTGTACATTTAACTCACCCTGCAGAAGAGGAACCACCAAAATCATCATGTCCAACATGCTGGACGCCGATGAGCAACGTTTTTCACAGAAGGGAAAACAACTTTTCCCCTGAATTTCGATTTACACAATAACTTTACAGTTGAGAAACTTTTCATTTCACAACCGTAAAGCTCGTGCTGCTGGTGCCGCTGATTTACCAAGTTATCAACAAGTTGTCAAGCCGTTAACGAGTCGTCTGTCAGACCCTGCTGACATGTTCTCACACCGGTGACACTGACACTAATTCTTTTTAAGTATTCCGTTGTCTTCATGCACTTGTTCTCACAAAAACGCTTAACAGTGACTTTGTGGATCGCTTGGAATTTCTGTAAATCAGTTCAGTTAATCCAAAAAGGGACACGACCTGCTTATAAGACAGAACTTCCTGCTCCTGCCCCACCCGGACAGAAAACAAGATGGGTCAACCAAAACAAAAAGTGCCTTTCTTGGAAAGAAAGCTGAAGGAAAAGGACTCGGTACAAAGGCATGACTCCTACATGTAAATCAATATCGTCATTGTGCTTCCACCTCATCCTTTCACTCGTGCAAAGGGAAAAAGGAGCGTACAATACGTGCCCCACTTGTTTTGAGGCCTTCGGTGATTGCAGGAAAACAATTGTAAAACCTTAGTGTGTGCAATATTATGTTTTGGACAGGAAACAAACAGCAAATGTCTTAATTAACAGTGAATCCCCAAACATTTTCTTTATATTTATGATAAAAAAAACCCCACAAATAACACAATATACACACATATACACAGATCGGAACAAAACCATTGGCAGGTTTTAACGTTTTGTCACATCAGTGTGTATCTATGACCTGTTTTGTTCACTTTGGCCCATCGGGATTGTGATTGTAAACACACATAGTAGTTTCACTCAGTTTCCATGGTTTCGCCGCTTGACAAAGTGAAAACAGTCTCCGCTCTGCCAAGACATGAACACGAGTTCACCGCCTTAACGTTGCAGTGTCATATTCCCCATGACGAGACCCCGTGATGTCACTTACAAGTCGTTACTGAGCTGTCAGGGACTTGAGCACAGGCATGGCGTCTAACGCCAGGTCTGTAAGTGTTCCGTCACTGTGGCGGGGCTTTGGACACGTCGGCTCTGCCTCATGCGGCGCACTCCGCTAACTTCCATGGAAAAGCGGTGTGTGAGTGTGAGCGGCAGAGACGTCCTGGCTGAGTGAGAGCCGGGGAGAGTTTGAGAGTGAGTGGTATTCCGCTCTGCGCTTATATAGCTCAGTTATTTTTAACCGCCCACCCCTCGCTTATTACGGCATTTCCCCCCTGGACCACTCAGGAAGCACATTTGGCTCCTTTTCCTGCTCACACGCGGCCAGATTCAAACAGAATCAAAGAATGATACCATTGAGACTCTCCATCCCCCCCAAACTGCCCACCCCAACCCCGTTTGGAAAAAAAAGAAGAAGGGGGGAGGAAAAACGTGGAGGGATAGAAATGTTCAGCAGAAAAGGTTGGCACGCGCCAACAGTGTGACATTCAAAGAGCTGGCTCCAGGCCTACTCCCATTTCACAAACCTTCAAACGCCGGTTAAAGGAGCAGTGCGGGGGCCCCGCGTTTCTACCTGCTGAGAGGCCCGGGCAGAGGATCTTTAATGAATTAACATAACTAAAGGACAGTTGAGTTTCACTGTTAAAGCTAACTGTCACCAAACAGAGCTGCCACCGGCCTACAGTATATACATTAGTTAATTGCACTGCTCTTATTTGAATAATGTTGTTGCATGACACTGCCCGGCTGTTGACATTGTTAAGATGTAAAGCAAACTGCGTGATACTGGAAAGCCAACGCAAACAGTCCCCTCAGTGTTAAAGTCACTGTAGCAGAGAAGATTCACTTTTATCATAATCACAATCATGAATATAGAGTTGTTTTTTTTATACCGAAAAGTTTTTTAAAAAAAAGAAAAAGGTACAACCGTTTTCGTATAATTACAGACAGACTTTCTTTTACCTGCTTGAGGCAAAAAAAATTTTATTTTTTTTTTAAAAGTTTGCCACTTTGTCCCGGCAATAAACCTGTTTACGGTTTGTACACACGTTGCTGCGGTGAGGCTTTTGAAAACAAAGGGCCGCACACTGGTGCCGTGCTGCGTTCCACAGCGGCCCTGCGTTAAAACTGCCAGCGCCTGGCTTCCACTGAACCCAAACACATGTCTCGACAACCAACGTAGCTTTCAGCGAGTGTTATGGAAACCCACCTTTTAAAAATATGCAGCCCACTCTGGCTAACATGGCACGAGTAATGGCTACATGTGGATATAATTGAGCCGGTAGAGCACCGGAGGGGGATGGGCCCCAATTTATTAGCTGTTAACACCAGGAATCATACTGGTCCCAGTCGTCACACCACACACACATGGCTTCACTGACAGTGGAAATGTTGTTTTTTTTCCCTGCAAAGTGCAAAGAAAGGTTCTTTTTATGTGATAAATGGGAACGGGCAGTCTCGTGCGGACGTTGAAGTGGGCTACTCTGAAAGCTCTGGATCATTTTCAGTCTGCCCTCTGGACGGCTGACAGCTCAAACAGCCGATAGGCCCCAACGCACGACACGAAATACACCTTATTTCACTGGCGGAAAGTTTAATCATGCCTCTAAAGCGCGGCCATTGGCAGCACGCACTTCACTTTCTCAGCGAGAGAGTGAAATCAGAAAATTACCCCTCTGATATTTATGTGTGTGTACATATAGCCAGGAAGCAATTAGCTTAGCGTAGCACGCAAACTGGAAACAGGAGGTAGCAGCTAGCCTTGCCTTGTCCAGGGCTAAAAATATCACCTCAAAAGCACCGTATGTGTTCATGAATTAACATTTTATATCTTGGTTGTTTTTTTTTCAACTTGCTGTTTATAAGATATGTGAATACAACCATTTGTGTTTTTACAGGACAAAGCCAAACCTGTTCCCTTCTGTTTCGACTACTTGTCCTGGGCCAAGGTAAGCTAAGCTAATGGCTGTGAACCCTGTTGTTATTGCTATTATTGTTGTTATTGCTCCCAGCAAGAAGGTGGCTATTTCCTAATATGCTAAACCATCCTTTAATACTCATTTTCAGTATATATCATGTAAGTGTATACGTGGCTGTGTTTTTTTCAACATTGTGCTGCCTTTTTTTTTTTTCCGCTTTTTCTTGCATCTTCTGACCCGTCTAGTTTTAGCATGTTGACTCAACTGTTTGATTAGCACTGTGATTGTGACGACGCTGTATGAAGCAGAAACTCGTTGACAGAGCGCGTAGCCTGTGTTTTGTGTTTTTTCCCCTCGGTGTGGTGCGACAGCCTCAGACCGGCGCACGTTTGGAACATGCCGCGCTAAACTGTGCCAGCTGTTCAAATAGCATAACCCCAGCCTGAACACAGGTCCGCCATTGAAGCCGCGCTCTGGTTGATTGAGTGATCCGGCCTGCCGCGCACTTTATAGTGTACACACCTCGAAATGGCGACATTTGTGAAAAGGCTAATAAAAACATTCCTGCAGCGTGGAATGCTCCAGGTATTTCCTTTCCTACACCTGGTTATGATTCCTTGAGCTCGCTCGCCTGTTTTCACAGAACTGTGCCCTCTCTCAGAGAGTCCATGCTAATCCTGTTCTGGTGAACAGGTTTGCGTTTCTGCTAAATGGATGACACTGAAATGACAAGTCTCTTAAACTACTAAAACCTGATGACATTTTGACCCGAGCTGCCAGGAGCACGTTGACGACTATTTTTATTATTATGCTTTGAATATGAGTTGGAACGTGGTGGTGAAATTAGTGGGACTAGACAGTGAGTGATACGCTTGGTGTGTGAAATCCAGTGGGAGGCTGTGACGGGTCATCAGCTGTGTCGCGCACAGAGGTCAAGAGGTCGTGATGTGTTGTGAGTCAGTGAGGAGAAACTGAGTGTTTTGGATGTGACAAGGCCACAGCAGGACTGAGTGACTAAATGTGAGTGAGGTGCGATTGTTGAAGTTTGCGGGTCAGGGCCTCGTATGGCTCATAACTCGAGTGTTGATCTTTACTGTTTTTCCAAAGAGGAACTCGTCTCATCCTTCTTCACAGCTGCGTAATGTCGACAGTAGCTCCAGAGAAAGCTCTTCAATGTTTTCCTATTTGCCAAAGAAACGCTGTGTGACAAACCTGCAGTGTGGGAGAACTTCCAGTTAGCATCTGCTCGACTCCGTCCAGCTTTTCCAGTTACTCCGGATAAACAAGGGGATGTGGGAAAAATCATAGTGACTTTCTTAACGCAGTTAAACCTTTTGAAAAAAAAAAATCTGAACACAACACTGACGCATCACCGCACCATTATGAGTTAATGCAGTGAGCTCATTTACACATCAAGCAGTTACGAAGCAGCGTTATCATACATTTGGACTTGTAAATGTAGTAATTGCTCTTTTTTTTTTTAGCTCAGTCCTTTTTTTAAAGGGGGAAACAAACTGTTTGGTGATGAACAGGTCGCGTGGAGTGGAGTGGAGCTGAGGAGCTGTTTAACTGAAAAGCTGCCTGCAACAACAGAAACTAACACGTCGACTGGGGGGTGAAACTGAACCGTTAAAGCTGCAGCTTTAACAGTAAAGACCAATAACCACGATGGAAACACTTACTGTCTTAATTGAAGATGGCTTCTCCGAGATTCGATTCAAAGATTGATATAATTCAATAAAGGCAGGCAGATGAGGACGTTTATATTTAAAGTGTGGAAATATATTAGTTGCCTTGATCAGAATAATCCCAGAGACTAAAATCCAGGCAGGTGTACTCATCTCTCCATCATGTTTCAAGGCCAGCAGGCATCATGAATTCACCTGCAGGCCATTCAGCAGTGAGCCAGGCGATAATTCCTCGAGCTGTGACACTAAAGAGGTCAGACGTGTTCCCCTGCACATTACAGATGCTATCTCAAAGGAGCACAGGGACATTAACCCTGAGCCCAAGTGCCATAAAACACCCCCTGTTTCGCAATCGGGTGAGGGGTGAGGAAGATGCTCCTAGATGGTATCTAGAGCAGTATACAATACTTAGCATCGCTTATTTCGGGGCTGCGAAATGTAGTTTTTACACTGTCTGTGTATAGATAGTATGACTACTTGATGGAGTGATTGCAATTAGTGAGACATACAGTTGGTGAATAGGCGTCACAAGTGCTAAATCTACATCTTTTGTGCGTTGGACAGTTAAAGCAGTTAAAGGGAGTGTTCGGGTCCTAAGGGTGTATCTGGAGGTGAGTAATTTTGATTTTTGGGTTTGGCTGCAAAAGTCAGTGAAGATAAAAAACTTGTGGTTGACAAACAAACGAGATCCGTTGTGCACCGGGCGTTCGGCACGCGCAGCGTTTCAGATTTTGATGTGTCCCTCTTTCACTCTGAGGCTGCTGACAGGAATCGATGGTGTTTGTGTGGTTTTGTCAGCTAACCAGGTGGATCCTGGTTACGTTGCACAGAATGAATCCACACCGATGCAAAACACCCGGCTCGTCATGAATAAAGTGTGCTACCTCAACGGAGAGAGAGTGGTTTGCTCAGCGGCATGTCGGTTTCCTCTCCAACTTTCAGCAGTTTCTTTTGTGGCTATGTGTGATCCATTGATGTAACCCGATTTAAAGTCTGCCGTTTACAGTTGGAGGATTTCCATCTCTTTTAAATATGGTAGTGTTTTACTAATTTAGCAGAACTGAAAATACTCACAACATGAAGTCGAAGACAGCTTTGAAAAAAAAAAAAACCTCCCCCCCGAGGACTGGACCGAGTCCAATTACTTCTAAAGCGGCATACATAATTGATTTATTTACTTCACCTGGCTTCAATAAATGGCACCAAAGCACAGGTTACTATTCTATTTAACACTTCAACTAAGGTATAATTAACCTACTGCAATGACTCGGGGGCCTCACCCGACTGGTTAACTTCAAACCCCCCTCGCCCCCTCCTCTTCCCACTGCTCTTTAATAACCTGTATCTCTTGAATCATCTGTGGCTCTTCACTCACTTCCTGAATGGGGCCCGCCATTGATCCGGCTGTAATTTATGGGCTTTTTGTGGTGGGGGGGTGAAAATAGATGGCGACTGGTTCTTATCATAGCTGAAATTCTGGGGAGTGAAAATTACACCGTGCACAAAAGTTGAAAAAGTCGATGACACGGTCTGCTCATAAGAAGGGTGGTGACTAGAGAACTACATAATTAACCAGCATGTCCAATTCAGGCTTTGTGTTTGTGTTTTTGTAATATGTCAAGGCAGGGTCAGGTCTATGTGGGACTGGCTGGGGTTGTTACTACAATGAGTGTCTGTTGACGTAATGGCACTGCGGTGTTCTATGAGTGAGCCTCTTATTCACTGACCAACTGTTCACATCTTGTGCTGTCACAGTGTAATATTAATCGCAACACACACACACACACACACACACACACACACACACACACACACACACACACACATACATGCACACCCAGTGCTTAGCAATGGGATGTGCAGTGACAATGTGGGGAAAACCCACACGAAGCAACTCTCACTCCTCAGCATATGTGACCACATCTCTTCTCTGAGGCTTCTTTAAAGGTCAAAAGTCAAAGTGGCTTCTTCTCTGAGTCCACGACCTCTGGAGGGTTTGAGGTCTTAACCCTCTCAACCTTGACTGACCACTTAAAACTCACCTGAGCTGCTCTTAAGCGCTTATCAGGCCCATCTTGTGTGCAGCTCAGCTTTGGACTGTCAGACCTGTTCTCGCACTGCCTCGTCACAGCGACCTGCTGCCCGTGTTGTCCTTTGACACTAACCGGTCAGGTGATGACTCTGGGCTCAATTCATGCACTCCTTGTTTTTGTTCGAAATCCGAGCATCGGCAACTGTCGGCGTGCCCGGGCACCTCTCTGCAACGCCACAGGTCACGCACTTCAACCTGCAGTCGAGGCGGGGGATAAACACACTTGATCCATAAATGCGTGTCTTCTCATTTGGAAGAAAAAGCCCGCAGCGCTGGGTGACATTCTTAAATGCAGCTGCTCTGTTTAACCTGAGGCACAGACACGGCGAGGGAGAATAAGCCGTCGCTAATCTACCTGCCTGGCATATTCCACAGTTCAGACATTCTTTTGTTAAAGAGATAGAGATTTTCTTTGACAAAAGGCCTGAATGTTTGCGAGCGAGCGCGAATCTCTAATGCACAAAGACAGCTCCTTCAAGCTGTCTTAACTTAAGTAATGTGTTTGTTGCACAAACAAGATAAAAGTTGAATGTGATGTGTTATGTGTGATGTGAGTTCTGCTGTAGCCTTCTGGGGAAGATAGTACGCTGTCAGTGTATTTTGAGACTGGTATGACAGTCAGCTCTGGTTTAATGCAGCTGGTAACCACTTCCTGTTTTTCGAACAGTGAATCTTCTCACAGTTTGGCCATAATTTCCTGAAGTGTGTGTTTCGTATGTGTGCGAGCGTGAGCACTTGTGTGTTGTGGGTTAACGCAAACTGAGGTGGCTCGCATGTTTGCAATGAACAATCTCAGTTCCCCTCTACTCAGTGTGGTGCACCTTTTAGTAGCTGCAAATACTATCAATGCATTTCGTTCAGTTGTGCACCACTTATATTTGGACCTGCGTGTATTCGTGTGTGTGTGTGTGCGTGCATATGCAGCTTCATTTGTGAATGCTGCGGTTGTGTTTATAAAGAGATTGTGTAATGGAATAAAGAGAGCAACGCAGCACTGCTGAGTGAGTGTTGAAGCTTCTTTGTTTTTAACATTATCAGGAAACCGATTCATCACTCACCACCCTTGTGTAATCTTCCTGCTCATCTTAAGCAGCTTGGCCACAAAGTGAGATACGTGTTGGCATTATGTGTTTATCTCCGTATCTCTTATGTGCTTTGTCTGCGATCAGCTCAGCCGTGTGGACCTCACGCAGGCCTCGGCCAGAGACATCACATTCCTGCCTGTGCGAAAGCCCGCGTCCAATGTTGTCTCTCAAATCAGGGATTAACAGGAACACATGTACACCAGTTGTGTATATAACGTGCATGTCTCAGTGAGTCAAGGTTACCCGCTGGGCCCTAATTTGTTTCTGCAGGCTCTGAGATCGACCGTGTTAAGATTTATTCTCATCTGGCCGTTTTCGCCCCTGACCCATTGTGTTGCACAAGAACGACCGGTGCACTATTGGACAGGAAATAGAAGAGAAAGAACTCACAGCTTGTTGTGTTCTGCGCATTTGACAAGAGATACACAATACACATCACATGTCTCATTTTGCAGAAACACTCTCAACATTCTCCATCAATATTTCATGTTTCATGTCTACATCTATCTATATATATCTATATCTATCTATCTATCTATCTATCTATCTATCTATCTATCTATCTATCTATCTATCTATCTATCTATCTATCTTTCTGTCTTTCTGTCTGTCTATCTATCTATCTATCTATCTATCTATCTATCTATCTATCTATCTATCTGTCTTTCTGTCTATCTATCTATCTTCTATCTATCTATATACAGTATATATATATACACACACACACACACATCTATCTATCTATCTATCTATCTATCTATCTATCTATCTATCTATCTATCTATCTATCTATCTATCTATCTAAATATCTATCTATCTATCTATCTATCTATCTATCTATCTATCTATCTATCTATCTATCTATCTATCTATCTATCTATCTATATATATATTTGTGTGTGTGTGTGTATAAAGTAGCTACTGCTAATTAAATTGCTAGTATCAGGAGACCTTTGAAGAAAAAAAGTGAAAACAGATATTGTAGCAGCTGCATCATATAGGTAAGCACATTCACCACAAACTAGAGAAGTGGGCCTGTGTTGAGGAGGAAGAGGTTCCCCACTGGTTTGACACACAGAGATAAACAGCACATTTGGCTGAAAATAGATCCCCTCCATCTCTACTTGACCTAAAATTTGTGCGACCACATTGGAGGTTTTCCACAAAACCCTGCTGTTACCTGCTAACCCAACAACCGAGGAGAAATCTGAGCCACACGGGCACTGGAGGCTCATCTGTGAGGCCTTTAACCCAAAGCAGGCCTCCAAAACCCGAAAGGTCCTTCACCAGAAACTAGATAATACGTCTCCTTTCATCCTGAAATATCCTCATCACTGGACAAAATGGGGTTATAATGGAAATATATGGCTGGGTGTGTCCTGTTATGAGAATCCCACAAATTATGGGCTGGTGGGGGAATTGTTCTAATCCAGCAAACCGATGCTGCGGAAACAGAGCTGCCATTTTGGAGAAAGGGAAGGAGCCAGTTATTTCCTGAGTCCAGGCTGAGATCTGATGGAGCGTGGGGGAAGCTGTGTGGGCCATGGTGGTATATTTTGGGGGGTGGGGGACATGGAGTGTGGAGGTTGTGGGTCTGTGTGTGTATGAAAATACCACATTCAAACAGTGAAGAGAATTAGGCTCAGTTCTTCCCCCGCGTACGACTTGGACTCGTTTCTTTTGTTGAGTTTCACCCGCTCAGCAGGAAAATGTAAGGAACGGCGATCAAAGATAGGATCCGATTTCCTCCTCTCGCTCTGTTCTTGGTGTCGTTGTTAATAACGCGATGCGTTTGCTCAGCTCAAGCTTTCATCAGACGTTCAGATGCGGCGATGTCCTGGATCACGTTGTGTTTTTGTGGCGTGCTGCTTTTCTTGGAATGTGCACCGGCTCTTTGATTGTTCTGTTTCCTGTGATTTCAGAGGCCCTTTGTCTCCCTGTGGTCGCTCACTAATCAGGGAACTCCGTCATAGTTCCCTGTCGCTCGGCTGCAATCCGCTAATGTCACCCTCTGTGTAATGGTATTTTTGGCCCTGCTCTCATGCCTCTTGCAGTCCAGTGAAGCAAAAAAAAAAAAAAAAAAAAGAGTCAAAGTTGGCAAGAACAGTCACCTTCAGGAATGTGCTGGGTAAAAAAAGAGATTGTGGCATCGGTGGCAGCTGAGGGGGGTCACTGCTCCGTCATGAGGCAAAGCTCCAAAATGAAAAAAAAAACAATAAAGCCCTCTTAATGGGACCTTCCTCTCACCTTCGTATGTTGTTAGCAACCTGTTAGCTCCCGTATGATTTATGATTTGATATAGTACAGTCTACAGAACACACAGATCATTTTTCAGTCTTCCTGTAATGCGCGTTGAGGAATAAAACGCCACAACTTGAGAATCATAATATGGTTCGATTTCTTTTTCCTTTTTTTTTTTTTTTTTGCACTCTGGGTTTCCCCCATCTTCTTTTGCTTAGACTGTGGTTTCGTGATGTGTTATGGGATCCATGAAACAACAATGAAACCAGATGTGCTTAGTAATGTGTCTGTGCACAGACTTCACAGCTCGGCAGAAGTCAGGCCTGAGAGGACAGAGGCAGTGTGAGAACTTTGTGTTGTCTAAGAGCATTTGTTCCCTTTTTATACCTCGTCTTAAAATAAGCCACCTCCCATTGGCTGAGAGCGGCCCGGCCATTGAATCACATCAGGCCAATTAGAGAGTAACACTTCCTTTGCCGTGAAAGATGTTTCCTGTTGATAGTGAACATACGGCCTGGCGAGGAGCAGAGGAGGAGGGGGGCCTTGTTGAAACATGGCCAGTGTTTCTCTGACCTTTGTGGCCTTCACTGCGGAAAAACTGATGCTTGTCGTTGGCGTGAGGTGTGTGTTTGCACTGTGTGTGTATGTGTTTGTGTGGTGTACAGCAATGGTGGAAACATTGTGGATCCACAGGATACTTTACTTTAATAGCTCATGTTAACATATGTTATTTTTTTTAATCTCATTTCAGACTCAAAGTAAAATTAAAATGTATATTGTGTTGTATTATTTAACCCTGTACGGCTCAAAGACACACACTGACACACAAACTGAATTTAAAGAAGGGTCATAAGAGACGAGAATACATATCCCCATTAATTATCTCATGACCCCTGAGATTAACCGTGTGACCCTTTGATATCATATCAGTCCTCAGAGCCATTTTTCTGCACGTGCGTGTGACTCATGTCTGCCGTGTCACGTCCCCGCTGTGTCACAGGTCAGGGCCGGTGCCAGCCGGTGGATGTGAAGTGGTTGGCTCCCTGTGGGACTGACAGCTTCGCTCACATCGACTCACGCAGATGAAATTCCAAGGTTGTGTTTACAGCAGCCAACAGATCTGGTGCCTAACTCTCCGGGGCCCAGATGTGTTTGTGCAGCCATCTAAACAGACAGAAACCACGAGGGAGCTTTTTGTTTTGTTCAGTTTGGTGTCTGTGAGTGTGAGGTTTAGACATCGGACCTATCGAAGGTCAGAAAACCGGGAAGCTTGTGTCGTCGTGTTATCTCTCAAAAACGTCTCATGTGAGTTTTATGTCCGCTGACCTCTTACGGGGTTGCAGTGACCAGTCTGCCCCCCCCCACCCACCCACCCGACACCCACCTGTTTCTGCGGCCTGCATAGACTCATGCTTGTTTACCTCTAATGGGACTCTGCTGCAGAGTTAAAGCCGAGGGGCCCGATGGTTGCGGCCGCAGGTTGGAGGAATGTCTCCCGTCTGGACGGGAAAATGTAATCAGCTGAGATCAGCAAATTGGAGGCCGAGTTTCTCTTTCTCCTTTCACGCTCCCACTTTTCCTCCATATGCCTCTCACGCATGCAGGCGCTTACACTTTCACTCTCTCACTCTCGCAGTTGTACTTGCACGCACGCACACACACACACACACACACACATGCTCGCTCCGATGAAGAAAAATGACACCTTTTCTTTCAGCTATTTCCTCTGTTTTTACATACTTTGGCCCGGGGTACAAGAGGCAACCTTGTGTTTTCATGTGACAAAACACACAGAGGCCTGTGTGGACCCGGGAGAGGTGAATAGCCTAATTCATCATTTGGGGTTAGGCCTGTCTGAGCCTCATCTGGGAATATCTCTATCTACACTTAGAAAGTGGGACTGTTGGCGCTGTCTCTCGAGCTTAGAGGAACTACAGCTCAGTCTTGTCCTCCGTTTGACTGATGACTTCTCTGGAGAATCAGAATTCCACAGTTAAGATGTGGTTTTTACCTAAAAGCCCACGTTTCTCCTATACAAACTCCTCCCATTCAACAGAGGAAATAACGTTTGGGCTGCTTTCTGTGGATTTAGTTTTGGCTGCGTTCACAAAAACACAAAAAAAGATCATTTATACCTGAATGACTACTACTACTACTACTATATACGTTCACTGTCGGCTATTTTATGTCACTATTTAAGAGTATAAATCTATGCACTAGGCTTTAGAATACATCAGTGATGAATATAGTGATGCATCGCTGTCTGATGTCTCACTTTAAACCTACTGTAATATAATCAATAAGTGTGATCCATCACTAAAAGTTACACATCATTTGAACATAGCAGTGCCTGAGGTGGCGGGTAATAATTTCACGTTTTAATCGCTAAGCACATCATAATGCAACATGTAATATACACCGTACATGTGTTTTCAGGTAAATAAACTATAATCTATAAAATATCTCATAACTGTAGCTGTAATAAACAGTTTTTGTAGGTTTACTGTCGGCGTCACTCCGTACACTCACTCTCACCAGAGGCTTCTGATAATGAAGCCTCCTCGGGGGATGTAAAAGGTAACAGGTCAACCACAGGCACACTCACCCCGCGCTGGAAGCCCTCTGCCGCCCGTCACGTACACTCCCCCTCACACATTCTCACTCGCTCTCACACACATGTCGATAACCGCACTTGTAATGTGAACCTCGCTGCTGAGTAGCGCGGGGCCTATAATTACGGCGCGATAGTGGGAAAGCCATAAAGACAGAAAGACCCAAATAGAAATCTGAATCAACAGATGAGCGCAGATTGTGTCGTTCCCTCTGTTTACACAAGGATGTTTTGATTTACGTTCGCAAGTGGAAAAACCTATTGTCCCGCGCGCAAATGTTAACATTTCTCCGACTGGAGCCTTTGAGAAGCCTGTAAGTGGTGATGTGTGATTGTGTGTTTTTGTGCCTTCGCTCAGGAGCCACATCAGAGGTGTGTTGTATTGTCTCTTGCATGTTGATGCTATAAAAGAAAGAAGGAGCTCATGGATTTCAATCCGTGGTCGACTCAGTTACACGTCTCTGTTTGCTGGCTTACAACAGATGCCGCAGTGTGTTTCTGCACATAAACAATGCATTGCCACTGCTTCAGCCCAGCTGGCGGAAACTGTTAAACGAGCAGAAACTATGACACCTCAGTGGTATGAAAATTAGATGTATTGCTCCTTTTCTTTCCATATAAACGCATGTTATTTTAGCTGGAGGTTAGGTCACCTGTATAGAGGCCTGTTGATCATGCGTGAGCTGCTTGGACCAGTGTACATGAACATCTGGCAGGCTACATGTTCCATCCATCCATCCACCCATCCACCCATCCATCCATCCATCCATCCATCCATCCATCCATCCATCCATCCATCTATCCATCCATCCATCCATCCATCCATCCATCCATCCGCATCAAAACAATGATGATTGTTGCTGTAGCTTTAAAACTACTTTTTGTCTCAATGGGAATTGCCTAAGACACCCCATTCCTGGGAAATGAATGCATGCCCTTGTTCCTATTTTAGTTTTTGCCCGCCACCATGGGCTGCTATTTGGTCTGCCATTTCTCAGGGTTGTGGGCTTCTTTAATGAGCACTTTGATCCCACTCAGGTCTGGCGCTGGTGTTTATGCGACCCTGAAGAAAAAACACACATTCACACAAAAAAAGGGGGGAAAAAAAAAACAAAAAAACGTATCCCATTCTCTGGTGGAGACCTCTGAGCTGTGGTGTCCGGTGCAGCGGTCCTCAGGGCCCGAGTAACCACAGTGAGGTCTGGGCCGAGCAATAGTACAACAGCAGATGTAGACCAGCGGAGGGTCGAGGGGGACGACAAAAAGTTAAAGCGATATCGGAACAGTTCCAGTGAACCTGTCGGGTTTCTTTTGGATGAGTACTCATTGCAGATGTCTGTGTCAGGTGTTTGTGAAGGTTCATTTGTACCACAACATGTGTTCCTGCTCAGGATTTTCCCTTTATCGATCTCATAAATTTTATAACTAAGCTACAACAGCTTCTTGGCAAATCTCCTCAGATATTTTATTTCCAGCAAAGCTTTGACACTGAGCAGCTGTGCAGTCAGGTTGGAGACTGAAATACTTTGCAGGCTGTTGCATTAGCATGCCTCCTATGTGGCCTGAATGAAACCCACAACTTGACATGTCTTTTTCCTCGCTGAAACTTTACACGGCACTCTATAGCCTCAGCTCAACGTGTCATTTATCCAGTTAGATTAGATGTTATTTTTACAGAGCTGAAAAAACTGCAGCGGCGCTGTGAGAGGTGGAACTCATTAAAAGGATCAATATGAAACTCACAAATGTATAATTTATTTCAAACGTTTACTCTCAAATTACACTTTATATCTGATGAAGACATGAAAAGGTTTGACAAACAACCGTCTTTTAATCAAAACCTTTTCCTATGTCACTGGCAGGTTAGTCATGACAAACATAAATATTATTCAAACCCTGAGAATTGTGTTTTAAATTAACTTAGAGTCACACAGTCACGAAAGATCCGGCTGAATTTTGATGATATATCTGTAAAGTTATGCAAAACTTGATATATTGTGCAGCGATAAAAACCTCTCTTCTTGGGTCTAAGCATTTTATTAAGCACCATCATAAAGCAAGTAGGCTTTACGATGCTTTAGTAAGCAAAAGGAATCCTACCACTTTCATTTCTGAATGTTAAAGCTGCACCTGGCAACAGGACGCAGTTGTTTTAGCGCAGCCGGAAGGCTTGGAAGGAAACATAAGGAAACAGATAACATAAATCACCTGCCAGTTCTTCTGAAATTCGCTAATGTGTCACGTCGTGTATGTTTATTCTGCAGAAGACCAGAAATGTGAAAAAAAAAAACACGTCAGATCTTCTCCAGACAAAGTGTGTTCCTCATTCCGCGAGTGCTGAAACACATGATAAGAAAACTTTCTGAAGTGTAACTTTCCACCAGGATGGAGTGCTCCTGTTATCTGTTGTATATCTGTGCTAATGTGTGCTCAGAGGTCGAATCAAACATGAGCGGCTACGATCTATATTTATAATGAAGCTTTATTATCCTATAGGATGTTTGTGCATTGATTCCAGTTTCTAGTGCTGTTTTTAAGGGGTGTTGGCAAGAAGGCTTTAAAACACGTAACATGAAATATGTATTATGTGGTAGTACACAACACTATAGGTGAAATTAATAATACTGTATTTATTACGTTTATAAATCAAAAAGGAGAGGGTTTGCAGTTTGCTGCATTAATATCACACAAATTGCCCCGGGCACGTTATGCAGAGCAAACGCAGTTGTGATTTATGTTTAAATCAACGCTAAAATGCTAAATCTCAAAGCAACGCACAAGCCGGAAGGTCGAGTAGTTTCACATGGAATAAGTCCAGGGAACCTAAAGCTGCAGAAATAAGAATAAGAGGATAGGTCATACAAAAGCTTTAACACACACACATACAAAAAAACACTACTACAGATCACAGGTACTTTTAAGTATTTTACAGTTTTCAACAAAAACACCAAACTAGAGTCAAATAACATCACTTACTCTCAGTGATAAATTATATTCTATGACTCAGGGGTATGTGGGATGTGCGTAGTAGGTGAGGTGTTTTCTTTTTATTTCCCTGAAGGCATCAGCAGGAACGGCCACATTCCGCAAAATGAAGAGCCGGCTGTATGTGCAGACAATACAATTAAGAGCTTCAAACAGCAGTACTCAATGTTCTAGTGTCAGTCATTGTTTGGCATTAGGTCTCATCTATGGGAGCACAGTGAACCGACCGCGCAATCAACCCATGCTACAGGTAATCTTAGAAAATTGCCTGCACTGGTGTGAACCACCTGTTATAACTGTATAAACGCTTGTTTATAGAAACAAGTGAATAAATACACAACTTGGACTGTTGCATTAGATCCGTTTATTTCACCTGACAGCAGATTTGGTTGGTTTGTGAAATATTAATCCCTAAATCCTGTTTGAGGAGGAAGATGAGATATGCAAAGGTATGAGTGTGTTTGTTTGTGTGTGCGCGCACGCACTGTCATCTTAATACTGTTGGGGAAAATTATATGTGTTTACACACATACGCACATTAATAATTATTACATTCCTGCTTACATAGCAAAAATAGACCTGGACAGTGTTATGGAAACTGTTAAGAGCAAAAGCCAAGGAGACAACCTGCATGTTGACTCAGTGACTCACTGCACTGTTGTTTTTGTTTGCACTGGGCTATTAATCACAAGTTTAAATGCAAATGGGGGGGGGGGGGAACAGGATCCTGCTGCAGGTAGACCGGGGTGGACCAATCCAGACACTTACATAAGAGAGGAGAAATAAAATCTGCAAATCGATCAAATTCAGTTGATTAAGTATTATTTGTATAGCCTGTATTTACACAATTCCCAGATAGGGAGAGAAAAGGTAAGCGATAGGGGCGAAGGCCAAGAGACGGAGCACTGTGTAACTGTATAACTGGGTGTCATGATAACAAAATTATATAAATGAAGTGGTGTTATTCATAATAACAGACGCCATGTTGGCATAACCTTATTTATACAGGCAGTAATAATAATAATGGTAGTTCTGCTTCTACCATGGCTAATGATAATATTTATAAGCAGGCTAATGAGAAGAGGGGTAACTATGATAATAATAATTGTTTTTGGGTCACAGTGTCAAATCTGGATCCTGCAACTCTGGAGATACATTGTACCTCTCTACATATGTATCTAGCATATTCAATGATTGGCTGCCACCAGGGATGATGGTCCAGGAAGTGGCCACGTCCGTGATCCTCGCTCGGCAAAGATACAATATGCATTGATGAGACGTTAATGTGATGAAGACAGGCGAGAACAAGGGAGATCTTTAAATGACTTGTGTTCCCCGACAATCCAAGCCGATGTCAGCATAACGAAGACAGGCCTGGACCAGCCTTCAATGAAACCATAACGTATGCATTCACACACACACAGCATCACGTGTAGCAGACGGTGTGGTGCAAGACAGATCAGAGGGATTAACTGGGTGTAAATGGCAGTCAGACTGGTTGCAGCCCCTTGCCTGGACTTGCCTGCTGTGTGCCCATCCACGTGCTCTGGATGCCCATGTGTCAGTGGCTGTGAGTCACTCCAGACAACGTTGTTTGCCCAGGCTGCTGTGACTCATCCCCATGCTTTCTGGATCCGTCCCAGACTGTCAATCTTTTCTCATGCGTCAAGTGCAGTATCTGTTTGACATGAGCTTTCCTGAGGTATTCATTGTTGCGTTTTTTTTTTTGTTGTTTTTTTTTACATGCTGGCGTGGTCACACGCACTCCAACACAGAGGACCTCTGTCCTCTTCTTCTTCTCTTCAAACCTGCAACTTGCATGTCACTCAAGACGGCGTGAGAAATCTGCTGCGTTGTCAAAGCACATGCAAGTGGATGATGTCCTCTTTCCGAGTAGAATGTTTTCAACACAACCAGCGGGAGACCAATGCGTGGGCGAGTGTCAAAGACGTGGATTTGTGTTCGGCCAAGGGTTACAGTCTGATGGAGACAGCGTGAACTTCACAGCTGATACAGAGACATTATAGGTGTCTTATCTCTCTACTGGGGTCCTTAAGTCACCTATACACCGCGTCAGCAATAGAGTTTTACAGCAACAGGAAAAAAAATGGCCATAAACATAAAATGGCTGACTGATAGCTGCACTTGGCTGAAGGATGCCCTTTAATTAGAGTCTTTTACGGGCCCAGGACCCGCAGTGAAAACATGTTCGCTCTACGCTCGAGAGCAAACACTGGCTCCGAGGTCAAAGTGGCCACAGGGAGCTCACTCTGGATTGTCCTCAGACCAAGTTCAGTGCAATTCACGTAACTGTGAATTAGCGCATGCACGCAGCTTTTTGATTTTCAACATGTGTTAAATTTGATTTGAAAAAGTGACAGGCTCCTTTAACATTGCCGGTATCCATGTATTCATCACCGCGGAGAAGGAGCTGGAGGCGGCGAACCCCACTGAAGACAAACGCCATTTGTTTGTGGTTTTTGTTTGCCCACAATGAAAGGGGATCATCACGCATCTTGTTTTCTTGTTGTACGTTACACAATGAGTCAAATATGTAATAACATAGAATTAAAAAGCTGTCATGCAGTTCTCCATTATCAGTGCTATTACCGCTAATCGGTGAATAATTTGCAAACACCTGAAACTGGATAAATAGATGAGCTAACGTTAGCCTAACATTGGGTCAATTGTTCTTAGAGCTTATGGGCTATATAAAAAAAAAACAGCTATTCGATCCTCTGACATCTCAGGAATGAGTCCCTGGAGACACCCCCCTGCCCCCCTCCCCCACGTATCCTGTTTCACCTGCGCCCGAATGAGTGAACCAATGAGCCGGGACCCCAACGACACGGGCCGACGTCCCCGCGGAGAAAAGCTCTTTAAATGATTGAAATATTTCAGATGCTGTTGCACACAAAAGAAGTAAAAACAAGGGAGGTGAGCGGGAGGCGGGGGAGCTCCCCCTGACCTTGTGGTCAACCAGAAAGTGGGAAGGGTTAATCCCGGTTTACACTGACCTCACTCAGCAGCTCCTCATCACTGCAGACTCTCACCTGGAGACAACGCCGTGCCCCGGGCTTGACCCCTGAGGTGACAACAGACCTGACATGACAACTGTACTGCAGGAGATAGAGAGAGAGAGAGAGAGAGAGAGAGAGGAAAAAGAAAGAGCGAGAGAGATATGAAAAAGAGATGGGATTGAGTTAAGGGAGAAGGACGTGGGGCCATAAAGATAAGATCCTCTCAGAAGTAAACTGCTGGGATTTGTCTGGGGAAGTAAAGGCCGACATTTCACATTGTGTGATAACACAATAACACAAGGCAACACGGGAAGTTACATATAATGTACAAAGTGAGAGGTTGCTTCATGTAATTGGCATTTATGTCCTGGACCTTGCAGAAGTCTCTGTTTGGTGTTATAGGTTTTAATGTGGCTTTAATGTGCAGCGTCTAATGCTCCACTTCCTGATGTCTTGGAACAGACGTCTGTTTGATGCCACATTCAGAGAATGTTAACACAGACGTGTTTCAGAATAATTTTCGATCATAAATCAATTCATCGTAGATTTCTGACGTGAAATGATTCAGTCGTGACACCAGACCACACACTGGGGGTTTATAAGAACTGGTTTTACAGTTGTGGTTTCCCAGGAAACTGGGATTTCACAAGAAACAAAACACACATGGAGGTGGAGGTCTGCTGTCAACTGCTTACACTTCTGTGTCATATGTTTTACGCCATAATCTCAAACTCTGAGATCTCCGATTGGTAGAAAATGGTCTCAGGTGAGCCTTGAATCAGGAAAACACCTGCGATTGTCAAGAGATATGACTCCGACCTAAAATCTGCCCGGTGACTCTCTCTCCTGTGGCGCACTCAATTCGAGAAATGTTTTTGGACTTGGAAGTAAATGGACTGACATTAATGCTTATTACATGTGTCATCTTTACTATGTTACTGACAAGTGTCATCTCCCCAGATGTTATTACCAGTGATAATTGTGTAGAGAAACTGGGCTAAAGACATTGTGAAAACAAATAGAAATGCAAACAAATTTTTTCATCAGCCCTTGTGCATTTCATGGAAACCAACAAGTGATTCTTAGCTCCTTTCGTAGAACTGATAATACCCCTGCTATCATTCAGGAGTTCAAAGGATGTCAGGGAAACTGTTTGCAAAGTACTGGGCGTGGGCATTAGTTTTGCAACAATTCATTTTTTCATATTGGACTTATCTTTATTTCTATTGATAAGGCGAAGCTGATTCATCAATGTCGTGGGTGTTTTTTTTGTCAGAAACTCATATCACTCCATTTTTAATTTTCTACAGTGACTAATATGCTCTGCATATAGGGGTTGCATGACATCGCCGATGTGGTTACACCTATAAATCAACGTTTGACATGTTTTTGTAGTCGTGTAAGGCAAAGCTGTAGGTGCGCTTTGTGTAGAGTGGGGTAATAAAACTATTACTACATTCCACATGTGTGTTTACCTGTCCGCTCAGGTCTCATCTGCGACCTCACCCTCAAAGTGTTTTTATAGTAACAGCCATACGTTCATGCAACCGAATCACTACTTGGAAGCAGTTTAGTATTTATTGTATTTACCTTGTACTTAAATGTTTCAGATAGTTTATCTGGACCAATCCACACCCTGCTCCTGGGACATCCAGTTTCATTAAGGAAATACGAGCATTTAATGTAAAAAAATTTTTTAAAAAACATCCAAAGTTCTAACTTTTGAGAATCAGCAGCTGAATTACTTCTGTACAGTCAACACAAGGAAAATGTCATAGACAGTGGGAAAACTCCTGCTAACCATGATTTCTCCTGCTTTGTTTACATCGAGGTGCAATAAAACTGTAATAAAACAATCTTTGGAGGAGCTCCTTCGGCGCAGCCTCGCAGTAAAACCTTCCCTGAAACTCCTGTCGGTATTTTCATGAGCACATCATAAATGAAATATGCACTTCTGTTGACACAGAGAGAAAAATAAAGGAGCAGCGGCTGCATCTCTGCAGCGTTTTCACTAAGCGCTTTTTGGGCTGCATCTGTCCTTTTGTAATAATTCACCATTTATGAGGAGCGTGGAGTCACGCAGGTGAGCCTGGTTAAGGGTTTGATTTTCCCTGTGATCCCTTACAGCCCCGTGACTCTCCGGCAGACATGTGATTTTTTTTTTTTTTTTTTTTAATGTTTGCTTTTACGCGTCTTGTGACTCAACCTGTTTGTGGAGAAAACTCTAGAACCTCGAGCTGTTTGTTGGTTTTGCAAAAACATAACAGTGTGTCGAGCTCCGGGTTGCTCATCCTCAACAGGTCTCCAATGTTTATGCTCTCCAAACCAACTGCTCTCTCAATGTGGACTTAATAAAGACGAGTGTCATGGCGACTGACTTTGTCTTTCCATGCAAGAAGGTACGAACCCATCAGATATGAAACCCTCAGCTGGGCGTCTTCCTGTGTTAACACACTCATATGAACATACATGGCGTGCACCTGTGCAGCACCGCTCTGAAAAGAACTGATAGCCCAGTGAAAGAAGTTGACATTTGTTTTCCTAATCACCTCCGACACCTCCCCTGTGTTTGTGCAGTGCCACAGCTATCGCACAGCTCGACAATAGCTCCACTTGCTCGCTATTTGCCCAAGCGTGTTCCCCTGCGGCTCCCTGATACCACGGGGCTCGTTATTTCATCCTCTGTAATGTCGGACCTTTAAATCCACATCAGGGCACACATTTCACGAGCGACTGTAAATATTTATGCAGCGTCACGCGCTCATACACAACGCGCACGTATGCACGCGGCTGGCAAACAGACACACACACGCAGGCACACTTTAACCCATTTGATTTCTTTTTATTTATTCATTTATTTATTTTCTCTGTGCTCATTGTGTAGGAGCAGTTTTGCTGGTGGTTTTGTCGCGAGGGCCGCATTCGACCCTCTGTTGTTGCCTGCTCCTGTGTTTTCACATGCAAACTGCCTGAACCTCATGAATGTGCATATGAATAGAAGGTGCCGCTCTGAGGCCCAGTGACTGCAGCTTCAGCTGTCAAAGTTTAGAATTTACAATCAAAATAAGCGTCATACTTTTACATCACCGCTGACTTAGGACTGTGTATAATAATAAAAAAAAGGAGATGTGTGTTTGTTTTTTGAATGTAGGAATGAACAGGTCGCTGCAGTGCCTCGTCGTTGCTGGAGGATTCCTGTCATCGTATTGCTTCTGGCTGTTCTGGGTTTCCTCTCTGTTTCACACTGAGAGAAAACCACAACGTTCTTTTTCAACCAGATCTTAGATTCTTTTTTCTCATCGCCACAACATTAAGCGAATGATTAATGTGCTGAGTGACTTATGAATAAAACATAACATACTTTTGTGGATGTATTGGGGCATATATGCAATGGCGTGCTGTGCAGCTCGACTATAAAAATGCATCTTAAATGATTACTCAGTATCACTAGTTGCAGGTTTTAACCAGGAACATAATATGTGATTGTGGCGTCCATCATTTTGACTGGACCCTTGAGCTTTTTCCGATGTGATATGTTAATAACAGTCATTTCAAACGGAGGCTCTGGCTTAGGTGGGGCCCCCTAAATCTCCTCTCTCCGTAAAAGGCCTCTGAGCCATGTCTGGTAGGCCTGCTCAGTAATCCGTGCATGCCATCAGTGGTGTCACACATTGTTAGTATGTATATTTGTGGGTTCGAGCGTTTCATTGATGTGGGAAAGAGCACTGACACGATAACATTCAGGGGGAAAAAAAAAAAAAAGAAGCTGCTCAGTGTCACAGAACCACGCCCTCAGCTCGAACACGGCCGAGGAGCTGACTCCGAACGCGGCTGCTGTTGGTCTCCATTACGACAGTGGTATAAATATTTGGATACGTGTTACGTTCTGAATTGCAAGTCCCATCACAATGCTTCTTTCAAACACTTTAAAACAAGAAAATTAACTTTGAATCCCCACCCCCTTCACCCCGCGTCTCAGGTTGCCTGCAGTCAGGTGTGATGGCCCGAGGCCTCCAGCTAATTCCCCAGCCCAGACGTCTGCACAGCACTGGTCTGCCTCATTGGGAGCCCTGCACTGATTGCTGCTTTAGTCCCCCCCTCATTGTTAGAAGGAGCCTTGCATTGTGAGGGGTCTCTTGTGTTATTGACTTGCTGAGTGCTGGAGAATTGGCTGTGTGGGCACCGGGCTGCCGGCAGCTCCTGTGAGGTCTTGTTGACCCGCTGAATGACCAAACACAAGATGTCAGTGTCACCGCCACAATCAAACTAACCCTGACCGTAACAAATAAACAAATAAATACAAAATAAATACAAAACACATAAACAAAAATGGTAAACACAATTACACAATTCTTACAGTTACTCAAACTAATCCACGCAAGTATACTAACCCTACCCCTAACCTAACCCGACCCCTAACCTAACCCTAGCCATGTACGTTAGTTACTGTTGGACTTCCTGTAATTCCTGCAGGACGTTTTAATCAAACCTGCACATCACTATCTGTGTTCTGAACTGACTCTCGCACTCGTTTCGCTCAACTAATCAAAGAGGCAGCTGTTATCAGATCGGGGGGGGGTGGCGTAGGGGGGGGGGGGGGGGGGGGGGGGGGGTCGTTTTAACGTCTTCGTGCTCCGAGAGAGAGAAAATTTAAAGGTGTTTCTATATTGGCGATTTATTGGTTCATGTTATTTTAGTACCACAATATTTCCCCAAACGCAGAAAAACCATATATACTGTACAGCAGCATCTGGAAACATAACCCCATCATATGCAACCTTACCCTGACGGTCATGCAGATAAAACCAAGGTTACCCCTTCAGCGCAGTCACTGGAGGGATGTGTGTCGGGCTCATGTAACTGAAGCTCATAGTGACTCTCGGTGGATAATAACATGGCTGAGGCTGCATCTATTGTCCACCTGCATTGTGTTACATGGGAATGAGGGCGACAGGAAACCTACCTTTTGTTGAACTCTTACATTTTGTATTATCACACCAGCGCTATGTACATTTGCAACGCACAAAAAACCAGAGCCTGGGCGCGCACACACACACACACACACACATTTACATCATACACAGCTGAGCTTCTCTTTTTACTTCAAAGGCTTCAATCTGTGCACAAAGCAAATGAGAGGAGGGCAAATTAGAAGGGGAACACTGGTGCTTCTTCAGAGGGAGAGGAAGCACATCGGAAGCACCTTTAATCTTCCACAACGCCGCCAAACTGAACACCCAGAGGAAATGACATCACTGGCTTTACTCTTGTATTGGTTAGGCCATGCAATATCACATGGCACACCACAAAATCCATTGCCTATGCAGATATTATTGTCCCCTGCAAATGGGGTGGGGGGTCATGTTTCTTGATATTCTAGGCTTTTCTATGGGCTTCTTTGACATAATTATGCCGCCAATCCTGGATGACAGTGGAGAAAACTAGTTCAATATCATTGAATCATAGTTCAATGAAACTTGGATGTTTGAATAATTTATAACAAAATACAGTTGTTGACTCACGTTTTTTTTTTCCCTGGTGGCATTAGCGATGGTACAGGGCTCTTTCTGGTTGTGACCTAAAACAGGGTAACAATCAGACCTGCTTGGACTAATGACTAATTAGAAAACAGAGGGTTTACCTCTTAATTTACTCTAAATTCATCTATTAACCATACAAAGAAAAAAAAACATGACATGTAAGTAATAAATTCAAAGGGATGAAGTACTTAGTATCTGATGTAAATTGTAACCTTTAAAATAAGCCAGTGCTGTCATGGCTTAACTCATCATCTCTGCCTTTGTGACAACCTATAATTGCAGACTTTTTAAGTAGCCCTGCAGATGTGTTGTAGATAAGCTCTGCAGTCATGGCTTCTCAGTGTCTTCTGTTGGACACCACGTTCCCGTAGGCTCCAGATTTTGTGTGGCGGCGTCAAATTTCAAAGACACAACATTATGCAAAACACATCAAAAGTTAGATGGCTGACTTTACAATTAGATTGGTTATTAGTGGCATACGACGACTGTATGGCTGTATGAAACAGTTCACACATGGATGATGGTTTCCTGATGGTAGCTGGAGAAGACGTGGGTCCCAGAGACCATGAAAGGCCATCTGAGGACAACAGCCGTTGGAGTGATTAGTGGTCGCAGCTTTTAGTAAAGCAAACTCTTTAATTACAGAAAACACCAATGGAGGTAAATACTCTGTCATCTGATAGCATCTTGGGTGAAGTAACCCCCCCCCCCCAATCCCAACACCAAACACTAACGAAGCAGTAGCCCTGAGGTCCCTCTGTCTCTGAACTAATCAGGAATGACAATAGAAGCAAGCCTTATTTGTGTGTTAAAAAACATTCAGGCAAATGAAGCAGAGATGTTTTTCACCTGGGACTAAAGATCCAGGGTTGGATATCTTCATCCAAATAGACCCCAGTATCTGTTATAACACTCTTTTTTTAGCGACACTGAATTCATGTCTTGTCGGATGCTGATTAACTTGCTTCACGAAGACGAGCTCTTTTTAACTCGACTCACCCTGCAGCAGCTTCATTAGATTATCTGACTTAACATTCAAACTGCTTTACTGTACTTAACCTGCATTACTCAACTGGATGTAAAAAAAAAAACCCCAATCTCTATTGCAAACAACAAAACAAGAAGGTTAGAGCCAAAGTAAATGAAGAAAATAAAAGCTATGGCTAAGTTCACTTTTCCAGGTGAACTCTCCAAAGTTCATCCTCGGTCTTTAACATTGAAAGTGGAAAAGTCTGTATTTTAATTCCTCAGTATTTCATTGGGGAAAAAAATTAACAGTCCAAAGAGAAATATCAAAATTAAAATAAAATCAAGCAATATGATAACACAATAGAAAACAATAAACTGGTTACCAAGTTGTAATGGGAAACTAATCTGAGTGCTATTCTGTTAAGCTTTAAATTATTTTTTTTTGGACAAAGCAGTAAAACTCATCGACAGATTCCGAGTGAAAGAAACGTTGTATCATGTCAGCAGAGGTTAGAGGAGGAGAAGGTGAAGCGGTGACGAGCTGGTCTTCAGGTGTGGCAGAGTCTTGGAGAGTTGATGAGCTGATTGGAAACAGGTGCCCAGGTGTATAAAGGAGTGTGATTGCCACACCCATCAGACACACACACACACACACTCTCTCTTTTTCTGACAGACACACTGGGCAAAAACGGGAAACACATGGGAGGGAAGTGCAAAAATATGCAGTATTATTGAGTCTTGACCAAAATAAGGAATGCCTTATAATGTTTGTGTTTAATAATGTGTAAACTGACAGGAAGGTAAACATCGGTCCTGCAAACAGATCAGAGCTTTTCGGCCATCTTCCATTAAAGTCATGTTTAATTAAGAAGCTGTGGCAGATCTTTTGGAGAGTCCTTTGTATCTCTGGAATATTCTAAATGTTTGTGCATAATTTACAGTGTGAGAAGAAACGAGTGTGAAAATGAGATATTGTGTTGCCAGCAGCTTGATTTCTGAGTATGAGTCACTGTAACCGCAGGCATGGGTGTGCCGACTATTGTTCCCCCATTAAACTCCATTCAGCAGAGATAGCAGGATTTGGCAAAGCCACGATTTTGGCTTGTGCGAGAGGCGAATCTGTCCAACACGTCAAGCTTATTTCTTTCTCCTTTTCATTTTGTGTTTGCTTAAATTACATCCCTGGCCAAAAGAACAATATTAACTTTTTTTTTGCCATTCTCACTGTAGAAACATTAGGCAACAGCTCTTTGAAATTGAATTCCTTTCCAAATGAAAATACTGTAAATCATTAAGAGCTGAAGTCCCCACAACAAAGTTTCCAATGTTTTTATTTGAGTGGATTATCTGTAAAGTGCACGTACTAAAATTTAACTTGCTGGAGATAAAACTTGGATGAAAACATAACTTAATTCTGCCACAGCCAGTTTCTCCAACAGCGGGGTAGTTTAGGGACCAGTAGATAAGATAAGGCTGATCTTTCCTTTTTGTGTTGTAAAACTCTTAGGCCTGGATTTAATCTCCTTCTACAGTTGATTAGATTAAACGTTGGCACATCACCAGATTCAATAACTTCTATAGAGAGTGTTTTATTTATTTTAAAGCCAAGATAAGGCCTTGACTTTTGCAAACGGTTCGCGTTGGGTCATCATGCGGTTTGAAAATCGAGGTGCGCTCGCTTGCAGCTCCGCGTGTGCAAAACGTGCACTGACAAAACGTGCGCTACGTCAGTAAAGCTGGCACCGCGGTCATCGCGCCTCATCCTACCTAAAACAATGAGCTGTAAATCACAGGTGCAGCGAATGCACGTCTGCGCTGAATGGTGATGGACAGCGAAACGTTACAGAGACAAGTCACAGCATATTGCAGCAGCAGCAAATATCTCGACTTGTTCTTCCTTTTGTTTCATAGTAACATACCTCCTCATTGAACTTGTGATGAGTAATAAATAATGGGACGCACCATGTGCAGTCTTGTTCTTTTTTGCTTGTAGCAATAAATCTCAGTTCATCACAATGCATTGTCGATGTACTCTGTAAATGCAGCATCAAAACGTTTCGTAACACACATTTACTGCAGACTTGCTGTGTATTTAATATTTGACAGTTGCCATAAAATCACCATCGCAACCCAGTAAAGCGGCTTTGGCACGTTTTTTTATTTTTTTTTAGAGATGTTACTGCTGTTGATCCCATCTGACAATGGCCATGAGTCATGTCTCTTGTGAGTCAGAATGCTTTACAGGAGAGATGAAGTTAGCCGAGGTAATAGAAAGTGAGTTTTTAGAGGCACCTTTACAGTAATGCAATGCTCACATATTCCTTTTTTCGCTGTTCCGTTTTGTAAGCAAAATATAATAACTATTCCTGCAGTGATCTGAAGTTTGTTTACCCACAAAAAATTTTTTTTCTGGAGATCAAATCATCTCATGTGATATGAATTGTGCCAAATTAAAAACAGTTTACTTCACATTCTTTCTCTTAAATATTAACAAAAAACCCAAAATATTGCAGATCTAAATATGTTTCGAGGGATTAAAAGACAGGAAGAAGAAGCGGCAACTTGTTTCACTTTAAGTCAGTGAAAAACGTGACAGTGACTTGTACATGCTGTGCTGTTCTCTTCTCCGTAATGATAATGACTTTCTGTCAGTATTGAAACGCTGCCTGGCAAAGGTACAATATCTATTGTAGGAGGGACAACCTAAAGTAGTCTCATTACATTTACCACACTCGTGTAAACAAACGTGAGTTACTCACACACACACACACACAGGCGAGAGATGACTCAGATTTGACTTTCCACAAAGAACGAAAAAGCCGTGGCACATAATATCAGCATGACTTAGATCAGGTTCAGGTTGTCGAATTAATACTGTTAATTCAAATATTAATTCCCCATCTTTTAGAGTTCTGGCTTTCAAAACTCACTTTCTGGTCTGTACCCTGAGTAAAATCCTCACCCATACACAACATTAAAAGAAATCCCTATTCAACATAATAATAATCACTCTGGACATAAACTCAACAGATGCAATGGAATAGGACTCGGCATCGTGCAGCATAACAGCTTGAGTTATTCTTCCCATTGTGAAAGTGTGTTATAGGTTAATGTAATCTGAGACCTGTTGTACTGTATACAGTTAAAATTCCTCATCGGGTCAATTTGCATTATGCACCTCTAATCTCTACTAATTAACTCACAGATGCACGGTTAATGCAGTGTTAACCTGAAACTCCAGCCATTGTGCAGTAAGCAAATTAGCTGTAACTTGTTACACCTGTTGTGCTCAGAACACTGTGTGCTCCAAGTCTTTTCTTGAAAAAGATGCTGGAACAGGAGACGCTTTCCGCCTACATGCGTCATAAAGGCCCCAAACTGGACAATGAAGTTCTGGTTGTTAAAAATTTACAGTGAAATACCCCTGCCTGTTCTCCCAGCCTTGGACGCATAAGCACAAGTCAAACATTTACTGACCCTAAAAATAAATGTTTTCTGCCGATTGTATAATTACATGGTTCAGGGATGTTGGTGTGTAACGTGATGCCTTCTTGTGTGTTTGTGAAGGGAAGGGGTTGCGGAAAGGGGGAGGGTGATGGGGCGGGGGAGCTTTGGTACAATATAATTAAAATAGGATGGCCTTCGCATGGCTCAACTTGTTATTGTCTTTTCAACCTCAAAAAGACAGCATGTAAAAATAGACATGTGGCAGTGGCTTTTCTTCTTCTTCTCCTATATATTTTGCAGAAATTGGATAAATGATTCCTGCTTTGAGGTGGTGACACTGATCAACATGATGAGTTGTGGCGAAACGACAGCCTCATCATTCCCTCAATCCCGTTTTTGTACCAAGTCGTGTGTACGTGGGTCCGCTGCAGAGCTGTCGACACAATAAACCCCTCTCTGTTTACACAGTTGCCAGGTAGACCCAGGTAGACCCAGGTAGACCCTCAGCCGTTGGTGTTCCCCGAGTTTCACCTCGGTCTGGTCAGTGCTTGCTTTTCTTACTTATGCAATTCCATCTAAGAGGTATTTTATTGAAGTGGTTGCCTATTTGCCCTCACATTAAACACCTGAGGAATGCGTCCCTGCGTTTGCTGAGGTTGTTTTGATGTGCATTCAAAAAGCCCGTGTGTGCAGAAGGAGCTCATTCACAACTCGCACGGACTCAATAGCTTCATTTGTCCTTGAAGGTAAACACTCGCAGAGGAGGCCCTCAAATATGGCCTTTTCAAATGCCAAGGCCCCCTCGGCTCTCCATCTTATGTGACAATGAACACATTCCCATTCAAAAGCACTTACTGTGCGATAGCGTAGCATTGTGGTGCCTTCAACGCACCTGAGTAAATGAATGAACCACAGCGCCGCCGAACAAAGCTGGCCTTGAACTGTAAACATGACATTCATCCCTGGTGCACCAACACGGGACAAATGCCACAGCTCATAAACGGAGAACCTGATTGGCCAATTGAAGTCGGTCCAAAATCAAGACTATAATTAGACGAAGACAAGTCGGAAGTATCTGGGTCAGAGTTCCCATTGTATTTCGTCTGTGTCAGGTCAGGTGCTCCTTCATCAACACCACTTTCATCATGTTCCAGATGTGTGATGAACAGACTGGATGCTCTCATATGGTTGACTTGTAAACATTTTGGTTGCTTTGCAGGCCTGTGTGTGTCTGTGTGTGTACACGCACACCTCCGTCCGCATCAGATACACAGCATCAATACACAATGCTTAAACGCAACAAACGAACGAACAGACAAGCCTCCTAAAAATAAAGTCAGACAGCATTGACCATGTCTGGATCTGATAATCTGATCTGAAATACCGAGACACAACAACACATTTCACCCACAGTGACTCATCACCAGCCCCATCCATCTCAGGATGCCCCATGTAGCATCGCGGTGTGTGTTCCTTGAGGCATTCCCAGGTGAGGTGTGTGTGTGTGTGTGTGTGAGTGTTTCATTGTCTTTCATTACACACAGACAGAATTAGTTCAAGTCCAACAAGGCTGCGTACGAGAGAAGAAGTTGTTTTGCAGAGAGAAGCCTCGCATTCCCACAACACCTGTAAAATTCCTCTCCAGACTACAATGCCAATGCAGCCAAGCGCATCTCACACATCAGATAAAAGAGGTGTACTCATGCATGACCAAAACCCACAACCATAACACTGCTCCCCTCTGACTGACAGTTTGTCCGACCAGCAGACGCTGAGACCTGTATGTGCTGTGTTTTCAATTTGCTCGTGCGTTTACAAGACAAGAAGGATTCCCTGTTTGTAAAAACACTGATTGGGTCCGACACGCATTCGCTGACGCGTGAATGGTCCAGAAAAACACGTTCCAGCGCAATCAATATTAATTTAGTGACTTTCCCATCCATCTCCCTTCACTGATTATTGTTTTTATCCTGTTTACACTGGTGTAATTGCTGAGTTATTAGAGCCTTTGTACCAGATAAGTTATGGTACAAGTATTTTATTTTTATCCAACACACACACAAAAACGAAGGTCTTGGACTTTAACGTTAAAGGTCAGATGAATGCAATGTGTATTATTACTCAGAGGTCATTGTGTTGTGTTGTGTCTGTGTCCCCCCTCCCTCCCCCTCCCCCAGCGTGCAAATTATGTCAATTGCAAGTAAGGGTGGGTAAGCATGCTGTAATTTCAATGGAATATGTGTGCTTAAATTAGAGTATGGCGTGGTTGGGGGGGTGGGTAGATGTACCAAGGCGCTGGGGCCTCTGGCTGGTGATTGGCTGTGTGTTGTGCTAACAGACAGGGCCTTTCCACTGGTCGTGACGGGCGGTTCTGATGTGGTCGACCACGCGGCTCTGATGACGGGGTTGCATGTGTTCCTTGACCCTGACCATAATGGACAACTTTTACCCGCCGGAAGAAAATTACAGCCCCTCAGGAATGTTTCTGTTATTATTTTTCCTTCTTCCTATAAAATAGAAGAGGACATTTCAACGTGTAAGCCATTATAAAACCACTGTAGCAAAACCATCCGCAGAGGGAAATGGGCTTTCTGTTGTTGTTGTTGTCAGTGTAGGAGGGTAACGGATGATTAGGAGAGACTGCAGCTGAGTTCATGGGTCAGTTAAATTAGATGTGGACCATCAACACGTTTGACTAATTTCTTCCTCTGTAACCCGCCCACTACTCCACTCATTTTCTGTCACTCGCTCTCCGTCAGATGCGGAGGGAGTGGACGGAGCTGATTGTGAGTCAAGAATGCATGCACTGTTTTCACTCTGTAGCAACACACGTTCAGAGACTTTCCCAAACAAACCTGCAACAACGTAACGCTAACACTGAAAAAAATCTCCTGTGTGAGAACGGGGGCAAGTCTTAAACCCTCGTCACAGTGTCTCTCCTGACGGACTCCTTCAAACCAACCTGTGCACGCTGGTAAAAAAAAAAAAAAAGAGAGAGAAAACCTAAAAGCGACTCACTAAAATCAACTCCACATAAAATGAAATTGCTTGATATATTTGGCTCAAGTCATTCGGGTGAATTTAATGGGGTCTGTAAGAAGCTAAATAGGATTACCACATGGGTCAACACTAAAAGTGATGCTGGTTTGGCTTCAGCGAGTCCAGCATCTGTTTTAAAGCTACAAGCCTGACACAAATGGAGAACTCCAGCTCACCCTCACACTCCAGTGGAAGGCGCTACTCAGACAGCATACAAACAGGTGGCAGAGCTGGGCTGCTGCAGCCGGCGGATAGTGAAACTCCTCATTAGGATTTAGGTAAAGAGATTCTGTTGAACTTTGAGACACAAACAGGATTTCTTGGTCCTTTGGTGCTTTTTTTTTTTTTTTTTTTGAAGTGTGGAGATAAGGATCAGTGAGATTAACTCAGCTTGAATTCAGGGAGTGGTAGTGGAAGAGTAGTAGGGGTAACGTCAGTGATCATATCTGCCGTGCAGGATCAAAGGAGGAGAGCTTCAGCCCTTAGGGATGCTGCTGTCTCCCGCTCCTCACCTCGCTTCACCTGTCCTGTCAGGTGTTTATGTGGAAGAGAGGAGGGGACGGGACGGAGACAAACATACAAAGGGCTGCTGGTATTCACGCGATCACACGGGACACGGAGAGAGAAAGTTAGACAAAGAATTGTCTCTGACACACTGAAACATTTCACACAGTGTGACAGTAATGATAGGTGTCATGCAGGCACGGCCACATTACCCCTGTGTTATCTCCACCATCAATTTGACATGCCATTTGTACAGCATGACTCCCCACTTCCATTTAAACACGCACCTAAACAAACATACAGGTGGTTTATACGATACTGTTGTGTTGATTATTTTTAGGCTTCCTTCCTTCTTCAGCAACACTTTTGTCTAAGTTACTTTATATGATCATGCAACATTTCAAATAAAGCAAGATATCCTTTAAAATATGAACTGAGTCAACCTTAGCCTTTTCAAAACATCCATATTTGCCTCATATAAGAGCAAAGTAACATTACCGCTGCGCAGTCATGTGGTTTTTGAAAGCAAGGGAATTATGGAAATTCCTACTGGAGCGTTCGATGATCTGATATATCAGCGCTGTTTGCCTAAAAGCAATCGTTTACACAGCGTATTCCAAATTTAACATTTTATCTTTCCACTTCATGTTAGGCACTCCCTGGTTACAAATATATTCCATCGCAACAATAAATGCATTGTTGCTAAGCCCCTCCGTGTATTTCTTTTCAAACCTTGACTTAATTATGTATTTATCCCATAAAGTGTCCAAATATTTAAAAACAAGAATAAATAAAGTCACTTCATCATTGCATTGTAATGCAATAATGAGCAGGGACTATTTGGGAACCTGTTGCGCATTAAGAAACCATTTGTGCAGAGAGTCAATTTACATTGTCATTTTCACAACATGCATCTTTGCCCATTGTTCCTGGGTTTTTTTAAGCATATGAGTGAGAACAGTGCTCAGTGGACCATGTTTAAAGATGTGACAACGATAGACGGGTAGAAAAACTCGAGGCTAGTGACAATGTCCATCGTGATTGGTGACCTTCTCTTAATTGTTTAGATTTCGGCGTTGATTTTTATGTTACAGTGAGTTAAGCAGAGCCCATTACCTGGAAATTACTACCTCAAAAATAATGACATGCCACATGTGATCAGATGATCGGTTAATGGGCACAAAGCAACAGCTGCATTATTACATTAACATTAAACTCACATTTTCCCCAGTAATGAACACTCACACAGATATTTAAAGCCGATGTTGAAACCAAACGAGGATTTCCTGTGTAGCAGTAACCTGCTGGGACTCAGCACCATGTCATTCTCATAGAACAAATAAACTTGCATATCTTTTTTTTTTCTGTATAATTATTTCCTGTCTGTATTATTTATAACGTGGTGCCGAAAGATCTGGCGCTGTAAGATTCCTGGTGTAAAAAAAGAAAAAGAAAAAGAAAAACAGTAACAATTGTCAAACAATGATTAGCGTGAAGTTGCGAGGAAGCTCTTCTTATCATGACACACAATACAAGAATGGCTGTGGAAAAAAAATAAAAAGAACACCATAGTGATGAAATGTTCGCAGGGAAAAACATTTTGCAAATATTTTCTGTTCACACACTTGAAGCCACAGTCTCTGATTAAAAAGTGTAATTTATCACTGTTGATCTCCTGTGGGCATGAGAGTAAATTGCCCCTCTGTAGATGTTGAGATAGTGATCACACGCACAGCAGCTTTGGTGTGCTAACAGATGGCAGCTCTTCACACAGCTGTGAGCGTTGAGAGTCAAGAAGTCAAGTAACCTGGGTCAAAAAGGTCAGCGAGAGAGGCCCCTTTTCCACTGTGAGATCATTCCGTTTCTGTCCTCGTTTCTGTCCTCGTGATGTAAATGTCTCTACATCAGTAACTGTAGAGACATTTACTGATCAAAAACTCAGATATATTATGTTCATTATGTCCCTTATCTTTGACGAGCATACTAACATTTGCTAATTTACAGCGATGCTCAGCAGTCAAATGAAACGTTCAGCTACATGCTAACATCCGCAGTCAAATTCTGTATGTTTGCTCTGGTACAATGTTTATTTTGTTCATTATTTTCTACCAGCATTAATAATTTGCAGCCATGCAAGGCAGTTAAATAAAACAGTGGCTGTTTGAGCTACAAGCTAACATTAGCAGCCAAATATAATTACTGTGATGATGTTACAGTACATGCTAGTGTTTTTAACAGGTACAATGTTTATTATGTTCATTACCAGCATTCATTACCAGTACCAGCATAACAACATTAATAATTTACAGCCACGCTAGGTGGCAGCTAATTGAGGTAAATGCTAGAAACAGCAGCTATGTTTACATCCTGACCTAGCATGCCGATAGTTGCTAACAGTCTTAATAACACAACGCATTTTATGAGGCCAATGACAATGTAGGTTTTTTTGAACCAGTTAAAGTTAAGGACAACTGTCTAATTAATGGCGAATTTTATAACCCGTTTGTCATGAGAATCTGAGGACCAAAGCCGCTAATGTGGCTAAAAACGTAGGCTCCAGCTCGGTTTGCCATTCATTCTCTTTTGTTCATTTAAAATCAGGATTTATTCCTGTTTAGTCCTCGTGTGGGAGGCCGAAAAGCTTACGTGCGTAAATCTTTTGATCGTGCAGCTCAGACTGTCTGCACAGCAGTTAATGAGCGTGTGTACCAACTGTTTTTTTTTTCCCAATTGTGAAATACTAACTGTAAAAAATATTCTATAGGGCCATTAATTAGTCACAGCAATTATGGAGGCAGTCATTTGTGTAATTGCTCTAAGGTGCGTGAAAGGTTGTCGTGCTGTCTGCACACTCATATTTATAGGTTAGGTCAGGTCGACAGTCAACTTGGGTCGACAGTAAAGCAGCCACTCCTACTAATATACAGTAGTTACCACATCAGTCTGTGATATGAGCACATGCTATGTTTGCTCAAACCCTGGAGAAAGAGTTAAGTGTTGAGAGTTAATCCCGTTATTTATGTCTGAGATTAACAAAAGTGTCACTGTCAGCATGTTCATTTATTTTGGGAGAGCAGATGTTTGTAATTTACGTCACAAAATGTTAGTTTTCAGTCTGCGCGCTGCGGTGCGTTTGAATTGACGTTAACTTTCTGTGTCTTATGCAGGAGCACACAGTAAGGCAACCACGTGTGCAACCACCCTACCCCTAATCATAAATAGGGGGAGCCTTTAAAGCTAGAGACCCCATCATTGTGCCACTTAAATATACACCCATCAAACAACCTATTTCTGGTCCGAGCTCCTTGATGTGGTTGGCTTTCTATTTTTGCCTCATCCTTGAATTTTGACTGAAATGATATTGTATATCCTGACCGTACCCCACTCGCAAATTATATGTGGGGGAATCATCTGCTGATAGGATGAATCACAGTAGGTTAGAGTAACCAGCACAAAGTGGAGCACGAGTTGTACTGAATCTTCAAACCCCTGTCCCAAGGATGCATCCCAAAGGTCTATTTTTACTCAGTTGTGAATGGTTATGGCAGCAAACCGCCATATGGCTGTAAGATTGAGTGGTCGTGGTGGAAAATGGGGACGGAAATTATAGAGTGAGAGAGCTGGTGTCACAGAGGCCTTTCATTCCTCCTCCTCTCCATGAGCCGATTGGGTAAATACACAAGGTCTCTCTGGGAGTGGGAAACAGTGACTGGTCGGGCTCCTGAGGATACTGGTTGCAAGCATCACCTACCTGGTGATGTTGGTTTGCTCTTTTTCAGCAGCAGCATTACGTTAAGCTCTGTTGTCACGTATAGTAGTTTCATTTAACTCCAACAAAGCTGGTATCTTCTTGATGATTGTTAATATTTGTAAAGATTTTGCTCCTTTACACCAAAAAGACATCAAAGGCAGCTCCACAGATGTTCATGTGCATGTCATATGTGAAGTCACATACTGGAGCAGTATTACATTGAAAAAACTTCAAATTAGTAAAATCCTCTTGAACTCTTGTCCTGGCATGTTTCTTTAATGTAATCCATTTGGTTTGGAAAAAGCATCCCTGACTTTTCCTTCATGGACAGAATTTTAATGTCCCCTTTCAACAACACCTCATGAGACAATGTTTTAATGTGACCTAATATTATTTATTAGTTGAAACACATGTATTTGCAGTGACATTTCCACACCTGTGGGCCACGAAGCATTTTTTCCACTGGGTCATCCACGTTGCAGCTGGAGAAATGTGCCCTTTGAGTGTTTGGATTATTAGCTCCTGGGCAGCAGTTGAAATGGCGGGACGAGGCCGCTTATTTACTTTCGTCTGACCAAACTGTCACTGGACATCAGGTTTCTGAGTAATTTAGCGATTTACAGTTGCTTGTGACGGTGGCGTTTGATGTTGAGTATGTTGTACATGGCTTGATAGCCCTCTGGAGTTTGTTGTGGTACAGGACACACTGTACTTCGTGCATATGTTTACTTTGCTGTCTATCCAGAGCCCTTTTCAAAGACCTAGTATAAACAGCAGGCCAAGTACATTTCGAATGAGACGCAGTGTTTCATCCAAAAACCATTTAACCTCAGTAAGCAGGGCTGTCCTCAAACGTGAGCTCATCGATTTGACTGTAATTACTGGTATGCTTTGAATTTAGCCATTGTCAACTGTTAATCTAAGCGAAGCTGCTGTAAGGGGACAATGAAGCCCCGCTGCTAAACATCTAGCCAGTGACACTGATGTCAAACATATGTTTCCCCCCGCAGCCCAACAGAAATAGACAAGCCTATTTAGAGGACTGGTTTGCATGCAGGCTCCAAGTACTGATGTTTGCAATCTGGGAGCCACAGTGGGTTTTTACATGATCAGTAATTCAAAAAGTGGTCGGCCAAAGAATTCATCTTGTGCCTCTTTGTTTTGCTGTTGCCATGCACTTGTGCTAAAATATCGTTTTGGTGCAACTGGCCGGCATTAAGACAGCAGAAAGTATGCCGGACGCCGTCCAAGGCCTATCAAATGTCCAGAGGAGCGAGAGAAGGGAAAACACAAATGTTTTCAGTAGCGGGGAGCGAAACCAAAAGGCGCTCTGGTGGACAATCAAAGTGAATTAGGGGGTTTCTGATGAATGTGTCAGTGTTTATTACAGCTGTTTCTGCTCAGATAACATCCAGATGTAACTCTGGTAGAACTGTAGCTTGTTGAAATAGTAATTTGACGGATGGCGAGCTAAAAGGTTAGTCCAGTGTGGCACCGCTGAAGGTCTGCGATTGTCATTACCCAGAGTGCAAGGTGTTTTTGTGCTCCCAGTGCACTTGTCTTTTTTTTATCCCTATATAAAGAGAGAACATAAGGTTACTGAAAGCTCCTGCAGGCCTTTGAACGTACATCTGACAGCCAGGTGTCCTGTCCTTTCTCAAAGAGGACAGACAAGGATTTTCTCTAACCTCTATCCTCCATTGTGCTGCAAGAAAAGACTTCTCAATTACCAATCTGCCTCCAGCGACGTTTATTTCGATGGTTTTGTTTGGTGACAGAAAAGGGAGACTTCCGTCTTTGTGCGAGCCACTGCAACATGTGCAAACTGACTGTTTCCTCTCTTTTTATGTGTTTGATAAAGGAGCACATCTTTTTTTTTTCACAGCACAACTTCCTTCTCACACAAGCCAGACACATCTATGTTTGTTTTTCAGGGGGAGGTGTGTTGTTTTTCAAAACCAGTGCCATCACTGACACTTATGAAAAAAAAAAAAAATCATACTTCATGCCACCCTATATATTTTGTCTCATAATACACCGACTTGCCATTGTATATATCTAATTTTGGTTTAAATCCTTTAGCATTGCAGGGCGTGTTGTTGCCGAGTCATCCTTCAGGACTGATGAAAAACAAATGTGTAAATATTGCGAGCTGAAGCACCGGCGGGGGCATATTTATAAAGCCGTAGCTCTTGTCTTTATTTTCAGTTTGGATGAGAGTGAAAGGAGGACAAATTTACTCACTGACAAAACAAACAGCCCCGCTGACACAGAGCGGCGAGAGACTTTTTTTTTGTTGTTGTTTTGGATGCCATGACAGTATCCAGGGCCGATTTTCCAGGAATATAAGCAGCAGAACTGTGTGAGTTTTAGGCTGACGTCCTGTTTTTGTCAATGAACTCATCCTGTATAACATATTATATATGATCGCCATCCATGGTCCCAGTCTCTGTTTTTACACACATGGATGACTTATTTATAAAACTCTTCTGAGAAAAGATTTTCTTTCCACCAAGTATTTAAGGGAGACTGGAGGACATGTTTTTTTCTGACATTGGGCTCTTAAGTCCACTGGTGCCAGCACCTTTTGGCTTGTAACTCCTCTAAATGAACTGTTTACATGTAAGGGCCGTAGTGTGGACGCTAGGATTTGTCTGTCCCCCAAACCATGCTTGACTTTGATGGTCTGTCACTGTGCACATGTTAACATGATGGCACCAGCGTTTAGCTCTGAGCTCTGCTCTACAGCGTCTCAGAGCTGCTTGTGTGGCTGCACAACTCTTTAGGGGCCTGTAGGGGGATCGTAACCAACAACCCAAAAAAAAAAAAAGAAAAAAGAAAACTGATACATCTGGGGACCTCCCTCTCTACAACGTTGTTAGATATACCAAGGGATATATCTGGGGACCACCCACTCTGTTGGGGGGGTCATGCCCACAGGTTGGGATCCACGGCTCGTGTAGCCCATAATAATATGGTCTGTGCGTTATGAAGGGTTGTACGTGCTCTGCTGAACTTGCTGATCTTTCAGACTTTGAACTTGACTGCTGATGAGCCCGTTTCCAAGGCAAGGATGACGCAAATACACTTGTTACGTGTTGCTCTCTATTGGCAAGTAAATATAGCAACATTGCCAAACGTTTAGCCCCGACGTGCACTTTGACCGGGTCGTTCTTCAAGTGACTGACCTAACGTGAGACCCGGAATGAGGCAGCGTGACCTTCGGCCACGTACTGCACTCGGCTGTGTTAGTACACTATCTGTCAGCAGTGTGTGGGCTGGAGACACTGCGAGATTACAACAGTGTCTCAAGGCCAGGAGGCTGAACACTCAGCTCGACGCTCTTTAAACCAATATTGTTCTAAAGTCTGCTCAGGAGGATGGAAATTTCCCTCCACTTGAGGAATACCCTGCTCGACAGCCAGCCGGGACCACACACTGAGCTCCTGGTGTTTTTCAGCCGGCGTAACAACTATTTCGGCTCAGTCTGCGGGAGGAAGTCCATCTCTCCCTCTGTGGCTTCACCTTTAGTCAAATACCTTTTCTCCAGTTACTGCCTCAAAGTGACTCATCAGCTGTTTGTATTTCACAACCGAGGGTGACAGACTTCACACAGATGATTACAGGGGCACTGTGCGTGCCTGAGAGGGGAACGACCTGTCTTGACGTCACGCGCCGATCAGAGTCCTGATGTGACGGGAGGATTTCCCGCTGGTTGCTAGGCACCGGGGTTCCGTTTGTAAATCAACACGGGGTTCCGTGTAGCACACCTGTGTTTGAAGTTGCCACGCTGTCAGACCTCTACCTGTTGCTTAATAACTGCTGTTAAGTAACCATAGTTATTTTCCATTGCCAACAACCACCGCACGGTATCTGTGGTGAAATCAGTGACAACAGTTTAAGGTATCTATGGTAACTAAATAATCATCCTGGAGGGGAAAGGTGAAGTTTCTTTTCTATTCACCCATTATTCTAGTTGTGCTGCAGGCATGGGAAGGTTCATTTATTTTGTTTTACACCAGATCAAAGTTATTTAACTGTGTGGTCAGGACATAAATCACTGTGTTACATCAAGATCTCAGACGATGCTGTGATAAAATAATTATAATCATAATTTAAACAATTATCTCTGTATGAAGTTTACATTCAAACATGATATTTTAAGTGCCACAAAATATCAGTGATTAGAACTCATATCACAGTAATAGTCTGTAGTCTGTGAGCATTCTTTAAATATTTTAAGGCCACACACACACACACACACACTGTTTTATGTACAAAATGTTGCCAAATTCTGTATAGTCTCCTAATTCTGTCTGTGCACAGCATTTCAGAATGCCCTTGACTGTTGACACTGAAATGGGTTCGACTTACACTCGAGGAATAAATGCAGGCTTTACTGTACATTCCCTTTTTATGCCCCATTCCCACTTGCCCTGACCACCATGTGTGTTCTACCAGGAGCTGTGCTGTGGGAATTTTATGACTTGGAGTTGGAGACGTTTAAATTATGTTAGCAGGGTTAGGTTAGAGGAGATAAATGTAACCTGGCAGTAGTGTGTTATTACAGATCTCATACCTTTCATTCAGATCACTGCTGGATAGGACATGTATTCACATGCAAAGGTCATGATTAACAGTAATAGGTACGGGTACCAGTGATTAAAATCTGTGAAAACGTTTTTAAAACAACTTCAGTTTTGCCATTTGATAGAAAACATGTCCAGTTTGACATCTACAGCTCCATCTTGCATGTTTCAGATTCAGGTTGGTTAAAACTAAACTTGATCTTGATGAGAACATGGCAGAAACACACACTACACAGAAAAATTTATTCCACTATGCCCCCAGACTTGGCACACCTGATGTGCTAGATGGTTTGTTGGGGTTTTTATTGGAAAAGAGCAGGTGGGGAAAATGTAGTTTGGGGCCTGACCAAGTGGATTCTCAATTGGGAAAAAAATCCAGTTGCCGCTCAGTTTTCATATGAGTCACCCCAGAAACAAGTCGAACCAGTAACAGGTACAAATCTGGCCTTTTAGGTCATGGTGACAAAGCGTCACAACCCTCAGCACCTGCTTGGAGTGACTCATATGAATTAATAGTATCACAGTGTCCTTACAAGACAAACTGAAGGAATGACCTCATGCAGGACCACTGCAGTCTCGCCTGCCATGAACAATAACCAGCCTGTGTTCGTCCATCCTACATTTCTCTCTAACGTGTCTGTGACCGCTGACCACAGCTTGAGTCACATCCTTCCCAGCTCTCCTGCATGTTTACAGAGTGCAGGCTTTCAGTTGCCTATGATATCACAGGCCCAGCGCATTAGCAGTCGCACTGTTTGAGAATACCTCCAGGATGGTACGGAAAGAACCGTCCAAGGAGCAACAACCACAGGCCTGATACAGGAAACCCCTCCTCCTCCTACTCCAGTAAGGATTCTGCAGAACTTTCCACCCCATTCAGCATTCCTCACTGGTCTGTCGGACAGGTGCCCGCACTGAAACGAGCTCAAACGGCTCACCTTGACGACTGCAGTGACATCATATGAGAAATAACGCGAGCAGACTACGGAACGGTTTTCTCGAAACAGACATTTAATGATTTAAAACAGTGTGGTTACAGACAGGGAAACAGGTGTTGGGCTGGAAAAGAGGACTTCTTTTTTTAATGGGAATCCTGTTTACTGTGTAATTTAAAGTCACAGCGGCACATGTTTTTTTTTTTTTTTGCAAAGCTGAATGTCAGGAGAGTCAACCTGGTGAAAAAACCCACAACAGGCAAGCAGGAAGGCATCGCTTCGACATATTTCAGTGGCATCGCATAAGAGTGATAATACAAAATGAGGGATTTTTTCCTCTTAATGTACACTTATTGAACTAATAACACTGAATTGAACTTCATATGTATTAATATGTAACAAATATATACAGATAATCAACAAACAGGAATTGTGGCAGAACAAAGAGGCTTCATGTAAAAAAATCGAATGACCGATGAGTGTTGTTGACCTGTGTGGCTGTGAATACAGTAACTTTATAGTGAACTGTAACATCTGCTTCCACGCTATCTAACCCACTGTGGTAGATTGTGTACAACTCTGCATCGTATGCATTGGGTGTAAACATTACTGCTGCTATCCTTGGCCTTGCTCCCATTAGGAGCCACACAGTAGTAAAACATAATTACTTTTTTCTAACGTGCCTATCAAAAAGGCTCCATCTAATATTTGCATTGATCAGAAACAAATATGACTCAGAAAAAAAAAAGTTGATATTGACAGTCCTGTCGTCTGACTGACACCTGCCATTAGCACATTAGCAACTCAACCGCACCCTCTGATTTTCACCTGCTGGCTGAGGCGCCGCCTACTGGGTCCGGAGCTGGTAATCTGAGGGGGGAAATGGACGAGCGTTAATCAAATGGACAAAAAAAAAAAAAAAAAAACAGATTCAGAGAGAAATCAAGTGGAAGCAGCTGATGCTTTCCACCCAGAATGAATGGAATACAAAGGAAATGAGAGGCGGATGTTTGGCAATTAGTGGCAATATGAGCAAAGAGCAACATGTGTAACCTTGGCAATCTCAGTACGAAATTCAGGAAAGCTTTAAGCACAGCAAGGTTCACTTTCTCACATTGTGCAGGACATTGCCACATTTCTTCATGTTCTACAGTGTATCCCCTTTTCATAAAACTCCATCAGTACAAAGTTAGTTCCCACCACATTGCACTGCATTGCCCAACTGTTGCCTCATACATGTCCATATGGGCACCGAGCACTCGTACCAGTGAACTCTTGACCTACCTCCGTTTTGGGTGATGTAGCGCACCCAGGGCAAAGCCTGATATCCACTCTTTTCAATGATCTTTAGGTAACGCACCTGTCAAAAGAAAACAAAGCCAACTGATGACATGATTTCCGTCACATGGATCGTGAAGCCGCAGCTTTTATTTACACTTTCTTTGCAGAATTCTTCTTTAAACTTGTGGTACGCTGACAGCTGTCGTAAGAGTACTAATGTTTATGAGGAAGTAGTAGTATTAGTCACACTGAGAAGAAGGAAGCAGCTACAGAACAGCTTTCAAGGTACACAAAGTGAATTTACATAACTGTAGTTTTCAAGGCCTGGGAGGGGGGAAAATGCACATCAGCATAATCAAGACAACTTTCACAAGCCATTAACCGATATTTCATCAGCCCGTATTACCACACAGCTGAATTTCGAGAAGAGACTTTAAAAATACCCAGCCAGTCTGAACATCACTGAACCCTCTCATGTGAGAAAAGAACTACTCAAAAGACATAAGTCGCTTAAACAAAATGTCCATGATGTTGTTGGATTTGTAGTATTGTGGCATACATGCCCCTCTCTGGGAAATGTTGCCGTGCAACGTTTCCAGTATGCTGTTGCCCAGCCGAAAGAGGGACAGACAGGGCAGGAATTTGTGGGTCGAGTGGCGACGGGCCTTTGGTAAGGCCCCAGGACTGCCCGCCTTGTTATTACCTTCGACTACACAGTGAGGTCAGAGAGAGAGAGCGCCGTGGCCACTAGACACATGACGACAAACACATAGGCATGGGATCACCGAGTCTGCCGGCACAGCACTTCTCCATGAACCCAGGAGCCAAACATGCAGTCGGCCTGACCGTGGGTACCTAGTCAGCAAAATGGCATCAAAAGCCAACCTCCGCAAAATATCATTATGGCTTGTAAGATGAGAGGAGGGAAGGAGAATGTTTGTTGTATCTTGTTTGGTAAGTACAGACTACATGTGTGGGCTGGATTTATCAGGCTTCTGGTAGAAACTATGGCCCAAAAAGCATCTGCCAACTTGTTTGGGTTCTTTCGACATCACCTTAAGAAGGGACATTTGAAAACATAACTACAGCTCTGCTCTTACTGCCACTTGGCCAAAGTGGTGGGTTCCTCCATTTCTAGTTAAATTTATAAGGTGCAGTTACGTGCATCATGCACACTTCACATCTGCTCCCCTGCACTTAGCGGTGGAGTTAAGAGGGACTTTCTCATGCTTTGATATTTACATGCATCTAATTAAGCTTCACAGCCTCTTCTCACACGTAGAGAGTGGTGTTACTGGTTGCATTAGGATCTAAAACCAGGCCTGCTGTTAGCCTGTAATAAGGCTTGACACAAGGGTTTGATTGGAATATGGCTCTTAATAGGTTGCGTTTGCAGTGGTGGGGGTGCACCACATTGTGACTCATGAGAAAAGAGTTTTTTAAAAGTTTGTGCTCACTGAAGAGGAGCATTTTTTTTTTTATTTGAAAAACAGTCTCGCTGCGTGGGATGCTAATAATTCAAAAAGCCAAATTATGTTGCTGACGATAAACATCTCATTCCGATCCTAGCAGCTGTGGCTCTTCTGCCCGAAGGGTGTGTCCATATTTAAGTGTCTGTAATAGGAAATTGTGTCTGAATACAAGACAGCTGTGGTTTGTGGAAAACCACAAAAAGGTGATTCTGCACAATTGCTGACCAAGATATAAAAAGACTCACATGGATATTTTATACTTAAATGCTGTAAATATGTAAACATCGATGAACCTGAAGGGACCTATTCTACCCTTGGTCCCGACAGGAAATGTTACTAGATTATAACCTCAAGAATGTGTCCCTTTTGTTCCCACACAATGATTATGTTAAAACGGAATGGAATTATCATGTCTCTTAGATGATCCGCTTGCGAGCAGACAGCTCTGAGTACAGCTGTGAAAGCAGCAAAGATGCATTAATCATGCATTTAAGATCCATTCATTGCTGAGCAGGTTGCAGAAATGTGATTTGCTCAGCTTCTTGATTCCGCAACTGCCTTTGCCAGGTGTCATATGCACATACACTTAAAAGGAACTGATATGAATATCAGGTTTGAACAGGGCCAACGACTTAACGCACTTCCTTTTATTTCAGCAGCTATTAAATTGTGGATTAGCAAAGATTTAGCAGGAAGGAACAAAAAATGAGATTATTTCTTTTAGGTCCCGGTTAACCTTGGAAAATGACAATTCTTCCAGTGTTATGACCGTACTAATTACAAGTGAGACATTTTGCAGTTTAATTGGACTTGTGAGCCTTGTTTGTGAGTGGGCTGCATAATGTTCATATGACTTAATGATGTTTTATTGGGAATTATAGGAAATGTGCACAAGCTGGAAAACCATCTTGGCTCTACTAATGAGAGTCATACAGAAGCCAGACAGAAAAAGTTGAGAAGTAAATTAGAGTTTGTTAGCAAGAGAGTCAGGCCTCTCGCTGTTCTGTAAACTCAACTCGATCACTGCGTTTTCATTCATTAGCACTGAAATATGAAGTAGAACGGTGTACTACTACCTGGATAATTTTACCAAGTCGTACTAATTTTTTATGTCCATTTTGAATATTTGACTTTTGGGAGCATTATTTTTGAAAGCTTAACATAATGCTGCTTCTTTGGCACATTTTATAAAATGTGTGTGCAAAGTTAACCACATCATCGGAACTGACTCTTTGCAATGATAATATTGAAACTCTTGAGGGAACTGTTGGTGAAGAGGTTAACCATAAACACATGTGAAAGCTGATCATCAAAAATGGCAAACGCCTATGAGGTTTAAGCATAAGAGCTACAGAAAATGGATTTAAAAAATACCTTTTTTTTCTCTTTATTGTTTTGCTGATACATTCAAACTATTTAAAAGCGACTGTACTCGTTTACTCTTGTACTATTTTGGACACTGGCATTTATATCTAGTACCATGCTCCTGGAAAACCAGTTTTTAAATAAACACGCCTGGTTTAAACATCACTGAGTTTCTGATCTTGCTTTAGATATTAAAGCACCATGGAAAAGAGTTCTGGTTAATGAAACACTAGTGCGCAGTAATAAAAGTAATAAAAATTCAGCAACAAAACAACAGTAATATGACATATTCAAATTAGGTTTGTCGAGTTGCCATTGTTTCCTCACATCTAGACATGGGGAAAAATGTTGTGTTACTGTAGAACAACACATATAATCACCCTGTGATTATATAGTGTTGTGCTGCACAGCTGTGTAAGTCTGCGGTCAAGACGAGTTTTCATTCCAACATGAATGAAACACATTAGCTTCTCTCTTCGTGTCATGGACGTTACAATCTAAATTCAATGAATCTACATATCTGTAACTAAGAGTGACAGTTTCTATCACTGTCATTAACTTTAAGGGCCAAGTTCAAGTTGATGAGTAGCTGCTTTCTGCTTTGTTCAGCAGCCAAAAGAAAAAAAGAGCCCAAGTCAGAGTACATCCTTACTGCCCCCTGTGGCCAACTAAGGAGACAAATATGAATTGTTTGAATTCCTACTCTGGAGAGAGAGAGAGGACAAGTGTGAGACCTAGTTACATGTCATAAATTCTAAATCCACACTGACAAGGAAATAACTGAGCAGCACACGTTATTTGTACAATGTGTGCATGTGCGCTGGATGACTATCAAACAGCAGGAGCGAAAACAATCCGGCACTTGTTTGTATTCTTCACTGTTTACTGTATGGGACTAATTAACATGTTCTGACGAAGTTTAAACAGATATAGTATGCTTTATGAGAATAACAAGCCTTATTTTTTTTTTAACTTTTCTCATATCTCACCATTTAATACATTACTCATGGAATTACGTGCTAGTGGTCATGGGTACATGTGTGCACGGTGTACCTGGATGCCTGAGGTGGTGAAGTATGGGATCTCAAACTTGACGCTGATCGGCGGCTTGCCCTCCTTGTCTTCAGCTTCTACACTTGGCAAACCAAAGTGGGCTCGCATCAAATACTCTTTTCCACCCTGCGACAAGTTAAAACATGAATTCTTTAATACAAAACCAACACTGGGGGGGAAAAAAACAAACAAAAAAAAAGGTGTTTTAAATGTTTAAATGGGCAGCGTGATATGAGGAATCACTGGATGGTCCCCAGCAGATTGACGTCACATTTTTTTTATCATGAATTAATATATAACAAATTCAGAGTCAAGTAAAGTAAATAAGTAACTTCACATAGTCGTGTGTAACCAAGTGTATGATAGTGATGAGTCATGTTTTCTGCTCACAGGGAAGGACTTGATTGACCAGACGATCTCGCTGTTCTCAGGGACCCACTTCACGCTGCCCACTGTGGTCTTGAATTTGGGTGAGTCAGCATCCGTTGGGACAGGAATGTGGATCTCCACGTTGTTGGCTGTGGAACGCCTTTTGAACTGACTCTTTGCCTGAGAGGAGTAACAAGAAGGTCACGTCTAACACCCTGTCCCCGCCTACACAGCACAGTATCAAAGCAGCTCCCAGCAAATGCGTGAAATATTTAATTGGAGTTTGTCATGCAAGGTTTCAAAAACCATTACCCTTTACATTGCCTCAGGTAAAACAACAGGTTACCTGCTTCGACAAATAATATGTGAAGCAGTGGACCAGCTGAAGGCGTGACCCACCTTGATCATGTACTCGATGCGACTGTGGGAGTGCTTCTCAATGACTGATTCGATCCAGATCAAGGGCTTCACCTGAGACACACAGAGCAGACTTGTGTTACCTACGCGGTCACGTTCCACAGATTCCATCACATTTTATAAACGTGACAGTTAAAAACAGCACATGAAACAGTCGCCACCTAGTGGTTGACGGGCATTACTACAATAGGAACCTACAACAAAAGTGGAAAAATAAGTCGCGAGTTTGCTTCATTTTCACAACCGCCAAACAAAATGGTTGCATTATGTGGAACCACTGTTGCAGAGGAACTATAGGGTAAAGCACAGATTGCGCCACCTGACACACTGCCTTATTATGCAACTTTTTTCTGTGTACCCACAAAAATATATTTACACAGTGTACGAGCTGACCAATACAGTGATACTGACATTAGGGAGTTTAGTCACTGACAAAGCACTAAATATTTTGATTGACGTAGACAACAGTTTCATGTCCGGCAGACTTCTGCTCCGCTGCGCGACTTCCCATCCCACAGGCTTACTGGAAAACCCAATTGTGAAAGATTTGAGAATTTGAGCCTGGTTTGAACCAGTGACTGCCTATAGCCTGTTACATTACTATATTACTATTATATTGATTTTCATTTCTTATCATTACTATGCTCTAGGTCAGTTCCTGAAACTCGCCCCAGCTACGCTATTTTATAATCGCAGCACAAATGTTTGTGCAAAAATATTTGCTTAGTATATACTGACTGTGCCATTAAAATAAGTTGATGTAAACATTGCAGTTCGATCAAATAAGATTATCACCTGGATCTGCCTCTGTAAATATCAGCCACAATACCAAAGGGAGTACATCTGTCAGGACTTATCAGTAGTTTGATTAATGGGCTGCTTTTGCAACAACAGCCAATGCCTTATGGACATGAGTCACAAGTTAAAGACCATGTACAGTGTTTTATGGTCATGATCCATATATGATTCTTAGCACAGCCTTAGTAAATGTAAGTATTATAGAAGGAGTAGAAATGTTGACAAAAGGTTGTCTTCAGCCAGACTGTAGATAAGCACTCCGTCTATTTACATTCCAACAAAGACACTTATCCATATTTCCTAAGAAATATTGTGTGCATAGGCCACTATAAGAGAATGGTTGTTACATTAGAGCTTAATGTAACAGCCAGACTCTTACAGTGGCAGGTTTTCCAGCCTGTTCCCTCTGCTTTGAAACCAGCGTCTTTTTCCTACTTGAGCCACAGTACTCACATGAGTGTTGAGACGGTAGGACATGAGCTCAAACTCTCCATCAGGAGGAATGAAAGAGATGGTGCGGTCGTTTTCAAAGCGAGATAGACGGACACACTGGTGAAACTTGACATCTTCCAACTCTACCGATTTACTTTTTCCTCCTTCATAAAAAAAGAGAACATTTTAAAGGAAGGAAAAAAGGATTCCTGCATTACATTTTTTACTAGTATAAATCAGCTCAAGATTTTATGATAACAGAGAAATAACAGATGGAGATGGTGGATGACACAGGATAACAAGTACCAGAAAGCAGCATCTCACTGTCAGTCTTGAAAACAATGAAATAATTATTTACAATCATGGTTTATTCCATCATGCAGCTCCTCATCCAAATCAAATCATCTATAAGAACAACTAGTCCAAGGTTTGTCTCTAAAGGGAACTTACGTCCAGTGTTTTCAAACAGGACCTTGTCATTAAGGCCCAGTCGCAACTCCGGCATTCCAGACAGAAAGACACGCATCTTAATGGAGCCAACGATCTCACTGCGCAGAACATTACCATTGGCACTAACCTGAAACGACAGAGGGTGAAACTGTCAGTGAGAGTCAGAGGCCCTGGCCACTTGCCATTAAAATGCACGTTGGGTGATTCAATTACAAGCGGACAATTAGAAAAAGTTGTAAAAAATGTAAATTATAAATCAACATGTGGCAGTTTATTTTGATATTTTAGCAGTAGACACAAATAAATCAATGTTCATGAAAGCCTGGGGGGTGTAAAACATGTTTAGTGTTCATTATGAAACCATCGGAGATCAGAGGACATCAGTTGAGTCAGTGTCGTTTAATGTGGCCACATGACTCCCAGAGTGGTCAGATCTCAAATGTATCCACAATTCGTCCTGGGTGAGTTCACACCTGTCCTGACCTAATCTAGACTGACACTGTGAATGCTGTGACACACAAACACACAAACACACACTCATACACAGAGAGGAAGCATACAAACACTGTGACTTGCATTCCTTGAGCAACACCGAGCTTCTAAAACAAGGAGTTCCTACCAGGAGGTTGACTGACTCAATGACGTCCAGGAAAACCTCATTCTTCCTGTACTTGATGCCCTCTGACCTCCAGGAGACAGCATTGGTTACTGTGGCGGGGGGTCTTGGGGCGCCAGTGTCTAGCTTGTGCCCCTCCTGAGTTATGTATCTGAGAGACAAAAATATAAACAAAACCGAGAAAAGGAAATTGACTGTCTGCAAGGGAGAGTTGTCAGAGAGCATCAAAGAAGAACAGAAATTGTCACGGTTATTTTACTGCTGTGGTCAGAGAGCGCTGGGGGAAATCCAGTGTTTGCTCAATACGCCATCCAGAAAGTGTACGAGGTCATTTACAGTTAATTTCTCTGAGGACATGTTTGACGCAGGAATATTTAGAAATGACAGAGCAATACCACAAAGCAAAATGTAAAAGCAGTTTAACCATCCAGACTCAAAACCTTTACTCAAATGCATCATTTATCATCATCAAGTAAAAGACCAACCATGTAAATAAAGAACAATTGGTACAGTTTGGACTCATTTTATGGAATAAAAAAAAAAACAGAAATATAATCCAAAGCTTTGTTAATCATAGCAGAAATCACTGGCTGCATCTCTGATTGGTATAAATGTAGTTTATTTCCCTGAGTCTGTGGCTGACAGGATAACTTACTCTTGCAGAATCTTGCTGTCAGTGGTCTGAGGATAGCCAAAGTCCATCAGCTCATCCAGCAGCTCATAAATGATAACAAAGTTATCTCGAATGCTCTCCTCCTCCAACTCTTTGAAATACTCTGAAAAAACCTGAAAAACATCAACACTGATTTATGAACCCATTTTTCCACCACTGTCAACATTTCGAGTATGAAGTTGTAACATTTGAAACAACTGAAGCCCAAAATCAGCTACAATCAATCAATCCTACCTGAACAATTTTGTACAAGAAGGAGAAGACCAGCGAGACACTGGCATTTTTCTTGGACGTTGCAACCACTGGTGTGTTGTGTGTTAAGAATTTGAGCAGTTTTGTGTCCAAACAGTCAGAAAAATATGATACCAGGTGTTAAGATGTTGCCATGGTACAAATACCATGCACACAACAGAGAGGATACAGTAGAGGTTATTGTGTTTGATCCACATGAAACGGACTCCCCCATGGGCCAGGATTGGGGAGAGTGTCCCCTCCTCCTCTTTGTCCATCAGAAGGGTCATGAAGTGCTCAATCTCTGACATGTCCACATCTCCTCTGTAATTCCGGCACACCAGGACCTGACAGGGAAAACGAGCATAGGTCCAATTTACAGTATCAATGTTATTGCTTGGTTGGCAACGTATGTATTACAGTCAGTAAGGCTGGATGTCAAGGGCCTGTTCCAGAAAACAGCTTTAACCACACATTGAACTTTGAATTGGCTAATTATGAGATGGGAAACAGCTGATATGGATTGCATCAGTTTCTGAGTACGAGTACACTGAGTACCTGTGTGAAGCATGTATGTAGTAAATGAAAATTAACCATTATCTCTGGGGCTTTATTACAATTTATCCAGGCAATGGGTAAACAAATAGCTGGGCTTCCATTCCAATGATACAGTAGTAAGTACAATAAAAGACAGATAAGACATTTATAGATGGTTATGGATCTCTGACCATAATCTTGTAGTCTTAAAGCGTAATTGCTACATGATCGGAGGGCAATGTCAGTTAATACACGTCTTAAAGTAATAAACTAACGTCTAATTGAGATTTTAATCTGCTCCGAACATTAGCATCGGTAAATTAATAAAACTGACTGCATGACTGTAGAAATGAGGGTGAGATTGTTCAGACTCAGCAGGATGCAAGTACAAGGAAAGTCATCTGTGTTTCCCTCAACACAGGATCATCTAAACCCAAGTTTTTATTGAACCCACATTCTGGAATATAGGATCTACAGTAAAAAAAAAAAAAAAAAGCAATAGCTGTTAGTAGATTGGACACTAAGGGAAAAGTTGCTACCGTAATATAATCATATGTACATCATGAGAAAATCTTCACCCAGATCCAGCTTCCATACAACAGTATTCGTAAACAGATCTGTGAACGGTGACTACAATAAACTATGTAAACTATACTATAAACGGATGCTTCAATGTGCTTTTCATCATCTTTCATCAGGCCATATGTGTCAGCAGGCTCAGCAGTGACAATATGTTGTGCGATCATGATGCAGTGGGAATTAAAAATGAAACTACAGGCGGATTTAGCTTCCTCCCTCACATCCCCTGCTGTTAGCAGCTGGCATCACCTGCCCGTTAATCGGCGGCCTAATATTTGTTTTCCCAGAGTTTACCTATTCTACGTCAGAGACAACCACGATCAGGGTCCAATGTGCTGACTTAATTTACAAGGCAAACGTCGGAACACGTCACGTCGACCCGTTGCTGCGGATTAAGCCACATCACAATCTGTCAATGAGGAATGTGTTGGCTAGGCTAACGTTAGCATCGCAGCGGTCTGCACCGTTATCTTACCTTTCCTTTTAAATCCAGGACGTACACGGCACTCGCGGACATCTTGAACAAAATGTACACGAGCCTAGCTCAGCTCGTCTCCCACGCTTAGAGATGATGTTTTATAAGACGTAATTCTGACTGAGTTTAATTCATAATACTGGATGGAGGAAAGAGACCCTTCCCGTTTTGTTACACCTGCTCGCGATCTAACGAGCGCCCTCTAGCACGGGGAGGAATAAGCACACGTTGAAGGGATGTTTTATTAAATACTATGGTTGTGGGTTTTAAGGGCGGTTTTTAAGAAAGTAAAGTTTCTGCATAGATGTTTTGTTCAAAGCAAATTATCTGATAATTGATTTCATAAATGATTGAATGATCTACTTCCTTCTTTCTCACACCCACTCTGTTTTTGTCCTGTGGCCCCCTCTACTGGAGCAACAGGTGACCAGCACAGTACATGTCACTGGTTTGAATGGTGAGAGCAAAATCTTTTTTTCACTGCATTATCACCACCAGACAGCACCATACTGTAACAGTGAGCAATATCAACTAAATGTGCATTGTGATTATTACCAACAAAATGAATAATGATTTAAGATTTTTTTAAATGCAATGTTATCACTGCCATTCGTTCAGTTCCTTCTCATGATTAAATGGTTTGAAGAGAAGCAGTGGCTTTGAAAACAGGTGTATTATTATAATAATGAAAAATTACTTACAAAGAATTGGCTTTTTACAAAAAAGATTTTACACAGTGTAAAAGATTATTGTATTTTATAACCCTGAACAACAGCCCAGTAGACCAAAGTGTGGTGTTGGTCGTCCACTCTTTACCAAAATACGTTTTTTCCAACATCGACATCTCTCTCAAGTTCAAATTTCACTTTCATAAATGCTAATGTGGCTCTGACTTCAGTCACTCTACACGGTAACATAATACAGCTGATCAGCCCACTGCCGGGATGTGTAACACTTAAACGGCAGCCAAGCAACAAACACTGACTTCAGAGGTGACAAGACTCCTGAAACTTAAGTCCAAATAATGCTGCGTCTAAAAATACACCACTTATTAATGTGTCAGTGTATTGTGCTGCACAAAGCTCCTGGGGTAATTACTGAGTTGGTACTGGCTTAGCGTTAAGCCTGTAAGCATCAGCCTGCTTGGGCACCGTAACCCAATCAGCTGTGTATTGTGACACAGCGATGGGGATGTGAAGCGATGAGGGATACTGGAGAGGAAGCGCTGAATGAAATATCTGCACGGACACACTCTGGGTGTAGTTGTGTAGCATAAGGACAAAAGTCTCAGCGCCTGAACACATCTGACATGTTTGAAATTGGATGCCACTTGTCTCAGTCCTCTGACTCACACAAACACACAGGTGTTTCAGCAGATGCACAGATGTTGCCTCATCAAACCTTTTGCATTATTAGTTGCGTGTCATCATTATTAGCTTGTGTTGATTACTGCACAAACAGGTGATTTCTGTGTATAAAATGGAACGCTTACAGATTCATTATCCACGTGTGCTACCCATCTATATGATACAAGAGTTCACGTATCCTTTGCATGACATCAAGCACTTAGGACTGCTATAATGGTAGCGTTCATATACACCCTGATCTGTTCCACTATTCCCATGGCTTTGTGATTTATACTTAGCAGGACTTTGACTCGACTCCCAGGGCGATCCTGTGGCGTTTGGGGGAGTTTTTACCATAGAAGGAGAAGAAGAGTTTAGCTCAGTTTCCTGTGGGAGGGTTCTGATTTCTCTCCCTCGCCTCCTCTCTCCTTCGCTCCCCATTCTTCTCTCCTGGCTCTGCCTGGAACCATCCTTTCTGCTCACCGCGCAGCCCAGAATAACTTACGATACCACCCGAGCAAGTTCCCCTAATGAAAACATTTTTATCAGCTGCTTCCAAAATCATTGTTTGTTCTCTTAAAGTTTCAGGGTTGTATCTAGGCAACAACAGTTTGCAGCATGAGCCCAACAGGCCAACTGAGACAAGCAGTCACGGCTCTTATCACTGAAAGTCTCGGTCGACAGGCTTTTGCCAAAAAAGGCTCCAGTTTCCATCGTTCATTAAAAGCAACCATTACAGTCCACTGACAGACTGTAAGTGGGCCGGAAAGCACTTTTAGCTTTGAGACAGTTTTTGCGTAACAATATTTGCCTCGCGAGATTTAAAATCGGTCATTTTACTGCATAAGAAGTTTTTTTTTTTCTTTAAATCACAAATGGACACTGTATGTCTCAATAATGTTCTTTGACTAGTAATCTTTATTTTTAGCAGGGCAGCTGGCATGGTAGTTGAAAGAAGGCAGACGTGTCCAATAGTGTTGATGTCACAGTGGTGCGCACATATTAACACACACACACACACACACACACACACACACACACACACACACACACACACACACACAACCTGTGTAACCCTATCCCTTACCTTAACCTCTAATGTGGTTTTTATCACCGTAGGAAAAACGCGTCATGATAATTCGAGACAGTAAACAGTATCTTGGCTACTGACCCACACACACATATATAAATATTCATTCATTCAACAATATCACATTTTTCATAGCATAATCATACAGTTCAAAGCTCACAAGGATGGTGATATCAGTATCTCCTTTATTTTTGTGATTGGTTCTATTTTTGCATTTGCCTGTCATTTGGTTTTTAATAAAAACTTTAATGTATCATATGCATAAGACGAAGTTACTGTGAAAATATGGCAGAAGTACATAAAAGTACGTAAAATCATATCCCTAGAATCCATGCAGAGTAAAAGAAGTTGTGTAATCCCTCCTAACAATGCTTTCTACATTGTATATTTTCTCACAAATCACAGAAAACAGACCTAAATAAAGATCTGTCAAACCAACAGTAATTAAGAGGATCTTAATTACAGCAGACCTATAGTTTATATGTGTGTAGCTCAGCTGTGAAGCCCTGGTGGCCTGGTGGAGATCACATGTAGACAGCGCTTCCCCCGAAAATTTACTTTGGCTGAGGCATTTTCCATACAGCCCCTTTCCATTCTGTGGTAGAATGAAAAGTATGTCCTTTCTAACCAACTCTGGTATTAACATCAATTTGAACATTCCTCACTGAGAGCATAGGCTTATAGATATGCAGCCCAAAAGAGGGGGGAAGAAAAAAAAGAATGTAAACTGACTCGTATTACCGGTACTAATGTGCACAGTGTCCTTTGGAGTTCTGGCTCCTTCTCCCGCGTCTTATCTGCTATTCCTCGCCTGTCCTGCTCAAAACAAAAAGGCCGCGATCCAAATAAGGAGACAGGCTGGACATTACCAAAACATAAACATGGACATCATGCTGGTCCTCGGAGAGCCTCTGAGGTGAACTTGGGGAGGGGGGCACGTAGTGGAGTAGCCACGGTGGGGAGTGGCAGAAGGGGCAGAAGGGATCGGGGCTGTCTCCAAATCACCAGTCAACTTTAAATCACGTCGAGCTCTGCCGACTCTCAGTTTGCATCCTCGTCTCCCTCCCTCCCTCCTCCTCCTCCTCCTCGCTCTCCTCGTCTACCTTGCGAGGGCTGTTCCCCTGATCATCCGTGACGCTTTCCCACCCGAAGAAATAAAGCCTTTTTGTTCAGGGAGTCCGCAAGACGCTGAAGACACAACCGTCACCATGGAGGCCATCAAGAAGAAGATGCAGATGCTGAAGCTGGACAAGGAGAACGCCATCGACAGGGCAGAACAGGCCGAGTCGGACAAAAAGGCAGCAGAGGATAAATGCAAGCAGGTGAGTCATGAATGACTGGATTTATAGATGTAGTCACAGGGTGGATCTGCTGAACTGGAACAGTGATTTGTGCGCTTGGACAGTGTTACACTTACTGAACGGGGATTAGGACGCAGAAAGTCAATGTCATGGCATATTGAGTTTCATGCATAAAGTATAAGTAAGTAAGAATATACAAGCATCAATTAGTAATAAGCAGTGAAGATCATGATGGTTCAGATGGACCAGAATACTTGATACAATATGATTATATACAAAAACAAATCTTAATCTGCTGTCCAAATTCATGAATCAGTGAAAACTGAAAATGTGTCAAATGTTGCTTTCGGTCTTATGACAATGCTCTGTCTAGAGTCCAGACTATCAAATTTATTGTGTTACCTTGTTTAGGTTGATTATTTGTTAAAAAAAAAAAGTAAATATCCCATTTTGTTATTTTTATTATTATTTAAAGAAAAAAAAGTGTGTTTGTGCAGCCTGCAGAGGGCGTCAGATAGAAAATGTGAGGCCTTACAGAGAGCAGCTGACACTGAGCCCTGGGGTCCAGGAGAAGGTGGAGGATGTCCACTCTACAGTGACGACAACTTAATGGTAGCATACGCACACCGCCGCCTGCAAGCAACGCAGAATCTGGAGATGTAATAGGATAGTTGAGATTTCTAAACAGAGACAGTTATTGGACAGCGGGTGGCGATGCTGTCATCGGAATGCCGGAGAGCAGGGAGCCGGAGAGGCCTGGGCAAAGTCCGGATCGGCATTAAAGTAAATGGAAGGAATTCTCCCTGTGGTCGCTAATGCACTAATCAAACCCGCAGAGAGCGCGCAAAGTGACAGTTGTCTCTGGCACTTTGCACGTGGGCCTGCAGCATGTCTTCCACATCCAGAGTGAAACCCGAGAAGACGATGCAGAGCTCTTCAGGCTGTTTGAGCTCTTCAGGCTGTTTGAGCTCTTCAGGCTGTTTGAGCTCTTCAGGCTGTTTGAGCTCTTCAGGCTGGGCAAGAATACAACAATAAAGTACGATAAAATACACAAAACTTATTAAAGATAACAGCCCGTTTCAGAAAAGAGACTCAGACGTCTCAACTATTGGATGGACGACCATAAATTGTCCTGTGGTGTTGAACTCTTCCACTTTTCTACTCCCTTCACTGGGTCGGCTTTTCAATTCTGACACTAACGCTAACAATGAACATGTGGCACTGCCGGTGTACCTGTACCTGTACCTGTATGTAAATGTGTGTTATTACTGCAACTGTCTTTCAGTTGGAGGATGACCTGGTGGCCCTGCAGAAGAAACTGAAGGGGACAGAGGACGAGCTGGACAAGTACTCGGAGGCCCTGAAGGAAGCGCAGGAGAACCTGGAGTTGTCGGAGAAGAAGGCCGGAGACGTGAGTTCACCACGCAGATGCCATCTGAAACACATTATCCACACTGCAGTGGAACACCGCAGCCCTGAAGTGTCGCTCTCACCTCGTTTCAGTGTCCCCTCTCTCAGGTGGACTGAAAAAAGGTCACATTTAGGATTCAGTCCTTTCCAGCTGGGTTCAGGACTCACTACTCTGAGTCTGAGCGCTGGGCTTCCTGCTAACTCCCCCGCAGGAGGCAGGTTCAGACTCGCCTTTAATAGTTGAGTTGTTTTCAGAGCGGCGGAGCAGAGTGATCAATACTCGTACATTCACATTATGAATGGATTCTAATCAGGTAATCTAGTTGTAACTGAGGAAACTACGGACGCAACCTTTAAGGCGTTTTCGTGATTTCAGCGACACACAACCTCGAATCACTGAACTGTGGCTCACTCAGGTCTGTAACGCAACTATTTCTCAAGCACAGACAGAACTTGGCCGGCCTGTAGCCAACCTGGAATCCCAGGAATGCAGCTTAAGCAAACAGAGAACCTCATACTGCAGCGTCTAATGAAATCAATGCTCTGGCCTTTTTTGGGGGGGGGGGGGGGGGGGGTAGTATTACACTTTCCTCTGTCTGCACTTATAGAACGTACCTAAGTGTACAGATGTCAATAACCTGTAAAGATTTATTATTTTAAGTTTACCTTTAAAGTCACAAGTTTAAACCCCTTTTACTTGAAACACTATTAAAAACAAAGCTGATCACTATGACAGTAGTTTTATTTATTTATTTTTTTGTTAAGATGTAAGATTAAGAAAAAAAGAGATTGAAGGTCAGATAATGACCTAATGGTGTCAGCCTCGGGTGATTTATCAGACGGCCACAGGTCGGCATTTTAAAGGTCGCTCCATCACTACTTCTTATGAAGGGGAAGTTATTATATACACACACACACACACACATATATATATATATATATAGTTAAATGCCTGTGTGGTATGCAGATACATGCAGATGTAATGGAAGGACAGGAGGGGAGAGCTTTGGTCTGAAGGTGAGGGGGGGGGGGGTCGCTGCTGGCCTAAGGCTTTACAGCAAACAAGTCTATTTACATTCCAACAAGCCACTACAGGTCAACCCCCCCCCTTCCCCCCCCCCACACACACGCACACCTTCAAATACCAATCAAATACTCATACATCAGAAAATCTTTGTAGCTTTTGATCTACCAATTTATATTAGGCCTCACACACACACACATACACACGCACACACACACACACACACACACACACACACACCTCCTCTGTCCCTCTGTTGTCTTTTGATTCATGCTGTCTGAGTCTGAATCAGTGACACACACACACCACTTCCCCTCCACGTCTCTCACTCGGAACAACACCTTGCATTTGCCATATAAGTCCACAATAGAAAAGCCAGACTCACACACACACACACGCACACACACGCGCGCGCGCCTCCTTTGTGGGGGGAAACAGCATTCTCTTCCCCTCCTAAATCCTGTGATGTCATCTGGGACAGACTTCTCCACGTGATTGGAGGATCTCGCCATAAATTTCCTGAAACCTCCCAGCCCTTCCACCCCCACCACCACCACCACCCCCACCCCCATCATCGCAACGTAGCAACTCCCCGGTTTCCTGCTCGGAGAGAGGGGTGGGAGGAAAAAAAAAACAGGAGTTTTCCGCAGAGTTTGCAACTTTGACGCAAATCGCGGACTTTTTGGAGAAGATCAATACTCCAGCCCGGACTCTGGCCTGCGTCGCTTTGCCTGTGAGGGAACACGGCGGTCGGGATCATGGAAGGCGTGAAGAAGAAGGTCAACTTGCTGAAGGAGCAGATCGATAAGGCGGAGGAGCGCGCGAACATGTTGCAGGCGGAGGTGGACTGCGAGCGGCAGCAGCGCGAGACCGTGAGCCTCTTCATCCCATCTCCTCTCTCCTTCTCATTCCCATTCCCATTCCCATTCCCGTCTCACTACATAACCACTTCCCCTGCGGATCCCAGCGGGAAAACGTGTGGTTTTCATCTTGGGATGTTTCAGTCGCGTCGTTATTTAAAGCTGAGTCATCACTAAACAGACAGGCGTTATTTAAACTAAACCAGCAACCCAGCATCGACTAACACACTTCTGAAAAAAAAAAAAAAATCTACTTTGGACTTTTCCCTGTCACACATTTGTGTTGCAATGTAATTGTTTGTGTTGTTGTTGTTGTGTCATGTTTGGAGTTTTGTGACTGTGTGGGACAGTTGTTACACAACAGCTGTAATCCGTCATCCTGCTTCACACAGGAACCAGAGCAGCAGGAAACAGGCCGAGCACCAGATCAAACCTGCCTTTACACCACAAACGCACAACCGCACACTAGCTCAGCTGCTAGTTCAACTATTGCCACACAAATTGTCCTGCAAATATTTCAAATGGTTGCATTGCGTAGCCGGGTTTTAAGGGTGCAGCTCTGGCCGTCCTCGACAGCGCCTTCCCCTCTGAGGCATGGGCAGTACGGTTCCTGGCTGACCTTTGACCTGTGACCTCTGTGCCTCTGTGTTGCTGCAGGCGGAGAGCGATGTGGCATCGCTGAACCGCAGGATCCAGCTGGTGGAGGAGGAGCTGGACCGCGCTCAGGAGCGACTGGCCACAGCCCTGCAGAAGCTGGAGGAGGCCGAGAAGGCGGCGGACGAGAGCGAAAGGTGAGGGTCAACAACACAGTATCTGCAAACAACTCATCATCACATCCTGTGCAATGTAGAGCAAGTACAAAGTAAAGTCGCCGCAATAATAAAATAATCATTAGTAACCACGGATTGAAGAGCTGTCATCAGCTATACGATTGGAACGTTCTGGTCACATGACTTAAAAGAAGATAAGGTATCAGGTTTTAAAGCATCTTCACAGGATTAGGGCTGAAGAGTGTGACAGGAGATGAAGATGATCTGAGGCCGTCCTGCTGAAATCATATCCGCTGTGTTGTTTCAGAGGCATGAAGGTGATCGAAAACAGAGCAATGAAAGATGAGGAGAAGATGGAGATCCAGGAGATGCAGCTCAAAGAAGCCAAACACATTGCCGAGGAGGCCGATCGCAAGTATGAGGAGGTATGGGCACAGAGATCGCGTCTCGCCAGGCGTCTGCGTCTCCGTCTCCTGCGCTATCCGGCTGTGATTCCGTGTCTTTTTCATCTCAGGTTGCCCGGAAGCTGGTCGTCCTCGAGGGTGAGCTGGAGCGAGCGGAGGAGAGGGCGGAGATCGCAGAACTGTAAGCACACATACATCAGCTCATGTCAGTGAGAACCAGGACGTCACATAACAGCAACGTTTTATCTCCTGCAGCAAATGTAGCGACCTGGAGGAAGAGCTGAAGAACGTCACCAACAACCTCAAGTCACTGGAGGCTCAGTCTGATAAGGTACGTTTCCTCCAAAGACGTTTCACTCGGATTGTTTTGGCGATGAAATGATATCCGTCACGTGTTGCTCTCTCCTGTAGTACTCTGAAAAAGAAGACAAGTACGAGGAGGAGATTAAAGTCCTGAATGACAAGCTGAAGGAGGTAGGTCCCTGTCAGCCCGGGCACAGGAACATTACTCATCCTTATCTGGATGATGAATATGTTGGGTTTGGTTTTCCCAGGCGGAAACACGTGCAGAGTTTGCAGAGAGGACAACGACTAAGCTGGAAAAGACCATTGATGACTTAGAAGGTAGTCTACATTTGAATCCTTCTTCTCACCCCTGCAGGAAAACACAATGTCTCTTTCCTTTCTTAAATTCCCAACGTTCCTAATCCTTTCCTTTGATTTCTCTTTTTCCCCCCTGCTCTTCCTCCTGCGCTCTGCATTTTCCTCTGCACCTCTCTGCACCTCGACCTGCAGACGAGCTGTACACGCAGAAGCTGAAATACAAGGCTATCAGTGAGGAGCTGGATCACGCCCTCAATGATATGAACACCTTGTAGCCCATGCATTTGCACTTTCTCTATGTTTCTCTTTGCCTCTTCTCTGCCTCTCCTCCCACTGCCACTTGTTGCATTTTACATCCACGTGAAGCTGAATAAAGAAGTTTATTCTACCCTGTCGTCTGTCTTTTCAGCCATGTCTTCATTCACCGACATTCTTGCATTTGTGTTATCAGCTGAGTCACTCTGTCCACCATTGTGTGCGTTTGTGTTTTATATCTGCTGCTCTCTTGCTGTTGCAGATAGGATATCAAGCGCAAAAGAGGAGAACCTAGAAATGCAGCAAGTCCTGGACCGAACGCTGCAGGAGCTGAACAGCTTGTAAAATGCCAAGAGGGACACCAAGCAGTGTGTTTGTGATATTTCCTTCATACATTCCAGCTTCTGTAGTTTCACTCTCATTTCTCATTGTTAAAACACCTGTATGCCTTTTTATATATTTATGTTTCCTTTGTTTCTTTTCTTTTTAAAAAAAAACAAAACAACAACATGGTTTTGGGTCCAAATGGTTTTAGTTTCGGTGCTGGAAATGATTCGACACAATTAAAACTCACAATGACAGTGATGATATTGACGATAAAGATTTAGGGAATCATATGCGTTGTATTGATTGTGGTTTTTGTTGTTGTTGTTGTTGTTGTTCGGCTGTGGGCAGTGTTGTGTGTGTGTTTTTGTGTGTCCTTACGGCAATTGCAACACATAGCTGTAAACTGTAACAACACCTTTAAATTTACATGTGCTAACATGCACAGTGTTTGTGTGTGTTAGTCCTCTGCTAAAACAGTAAATTCCTCAAACACATAACTGGAAATGCACCTTAGCCTCTGGCCCTCTGGTTCCTCAGCACTAATGTCACATACTATATTTCCATCATCATACAGTGCCACTGTAAAGATAATGTAAAAAAATAGTAAGTGACCTTTTTGTTAAGGTTTTAATCAAATATTAGCCAGATGATAAATGATGCCAAAAACCCCTCTTTTATTGGTTTCTGGTTCACACAGAAAACACCACATAAGAATAAATACAAATAAAGAGAAACATCACGGACTAAATATTTATCTATTTTATTAAACTAACTCCACTTCAAGGGAGCAACTATATCTATAAGAAGCCCTCGTGTGGTTGAAATGTGAAATATAGGTATTAATAATATAATATAATATAATATAATATAATATAATATAATATAATATAATATAATATAATATAATATAATTGAAAAGCACAGATTATAATAAAAATAATAATATTTGGGTCCAAGTGTGTTAAAAATTGAATTAGCTGAGGCTTTTTGATTCATCGAGCTCATAACTATTTGTAGTTAATGGTTCTTTGGTGATAGGTGAATTCCGCACCAGCAGGGGGCGTCGTTTCTGTTCCTACACGTCACTGCTTTGCCGGGCGGGATTTCCGCAATAATACCAAGTATGGCGAAGACGTACGATTATTTGTTTAAATTACTGCTAATTGGCGATTCTGGCGTCGGGAAGACCTGCGTTTTGTTCAGGTTTTCCGAAGACGCCTTCAACTCAACGTTTATCTCAACTATAGGTGAGGTTTCGCTGGTGAAAACTGTGCCTTTGTGTCTGTTTATAGTGCTCCCTGTCCTTGGGCTCCGTCTACTTGCTGGAACGCTTGCCCCCTCTGTTTAATGAAAATGAAAGTAGTTTTTTCTTTGTCATTAGATTCACAGAGAAGCTGTTATTCTTTTAAAGGAGATGTCATGAATGTAATTAACTTGTTAAGAAGAGGCGACAGGGGTTAACGCTGCTGTCTGTGTGTGTTTATGAAGTGAATGTCAATATAAATGTGTTTGTCTTGATATATGTTTTCATGCCGGGTGTCTCTCCCGCAAGCTAGCAGATAGCGCTAACGTCAGCTACTAGGCCCCGTTTACATTCTGGCGCATACCGGAAAGCCTGCCGTGTAGCCCGCTGTAGCCAGTTAAAATAAATATTATAAAGGCACTGTTATTCTTTTATACACAATTTATTGTCGAGACAACAAGCCAAGCCCCAAGTTTAGTTTATCCGCAGTTCAGAAGTTTATATGTTGTGTCTCAGCAGTGGTAGTCAGTGTTTGACAGATGCTAACGAGCTAACGTTATGAATGACATGCATGATCCTCCTCTGCCCCACCAGGCATTGATTTCAAGATTAGGACAATAGAGCTTGACGGAAAGAAGATAAAGCTACAGATATGGTGAGTTTTAATTGATGACAACATTTTGGGAAGCACTCCACCTAAGGTCAGATTCTTTAGTGAGCTCACATGTACTTCACAATATTAAAAAATGAATGATCTGCCTTAAGAGTCAGAGTTACGTTTGTTTAGCTGAGTGACTGTAACTCTTAATGTTGTTGTTTTATTTAAGTTTGATGGCATCAAACTAATTAATGCGCTTAAAGTTTGAAGGACACAATTCTGTTAGAAAAGGCCAAGTAATGACACCTGACAGTTATAGATGTTGAAATTGTTATTACCGACTTTGTGTTTTTCAGGGACACAGCTGGCCAGGAGCGCTTTCGAACAATCACAACTGCCTACTACAGAGGAGCTATGGTTGGTGTCTTCATGGAGTGACAGACAAATGTGACATCAATCCATGTTTCACAGAAGCCTTGACGCTCTTCAACTGACAGCAGTCTCTTAACGTCTGATTCACTGTCCTTTACAGGGTATTATGCTTGTCTACGACATCACCAACGAAAAGTCTTTTGAAAATATCAAGAACTGGATAAGAAACATAGAGGAGGTATTTACTGGAAATATAATCTATTTTATGTAGTTAGTACCTTGTCAAATATGTGATTGGCTACATGTAGTTGTTCTATTTTAAATTAAGTTTCTTTTTTTTTTTTAAATCAAGCATGCATCATCTGATGTTCAGAAGATGATCCTTGGTAACAAATGTGATATCAATGACAAGCGGCAGGTATCCAGAGACAGGGGAGAGAAGGTGAGAAGTTAGCTGAAGATAAAATAATACACTGTGGAGGGTTTTATTCATTTATATCAAATGGGTATATGTAAACAGACCCTCGTGAATCCCTTCCATTTTCTTTCAGCTGGCATTAGAGTATGGGATCAAGTTCATGGAGACCAGTGCAAAGGCCAACATCAACGTGGAAAATGTAAGTGGTCTTTTTTTTTTTTTTTGAGTGATAAACCACGGAATAGATGCATCACAAATTTCACATGTTACATTTGTCCCGCTTAACAGGCATTTTTGACACTTGCCAGAGACATCAAATCAAAAATGGACACAAAATTGGTAAGAGGCACTCTTAATTAATTCAGTGTGGTGTTAGACAACGTGAGAAAATGTCACGAGAAAGTCTCAGCAGCTTTTAAATACTGTGTACAACTTCTGCAGCGTAACAACCAGAGCTCAAACCAGTAGAACCAGTGGAAAATAGGCTCTGCCACTGTTCTACTTGACAGAGCAGTGACTTTTTTATTTGTTTGCTGCAGGAGGGAAACGCGCCGCAGGGGAGCAGTCACGGAGTTAAGATTTCAGAGCCTCAGAAGAAAACCAGCTTCTTCCGCTGTAGCGTACTCTGAGCACTGAGGCCTTCAACACTGGCTGCCAGCTGGCTGGACATAAATGGACTTTACTTGCTTTTGGCACTTGGTCTGCCTCTGCTCTTTCTACCCAACCATGGCCCGACCCTTCCAGTCCACACAAACCATCATACTATCAGAAAGAGGAGGACTTTTCCTCCTCTGAAAGCTTCCAGTGGTGCATCTCTTCCATCTGTAAGGACATCTGTTGTGTTAGACCATGTGACTGGTGGATGACCTGGAGCATTGTCATAAGCTCAGTGTCACGCATTCAGAGACACATTCTTACTTCTTATATTAGTCTCTTCTATGTGCTCATATTGCAGACAACCAGTAGCACAACCAATAATGAGAAATAATATAATTTTGTCAAGGCTTAGGGGTGATAATATTTAGATCTATTTTTATTATTGCTTATTCCATTTTTACGTGACAAATCTCTTCCAGAGACTGATCGGCTTGACTTTTCAGCAGTAAAGAAACTTACTATGAACAATAAGGCCAAGAATCAGAGACTTCTGCCTTTTTTTGATCCATGCATTTCCGTAAGTATTACAGAAAATACACTGCAGCGCTTACTGTAGCTCACGGTAATATTTGACTTGTTTTCCACCGTTGAGTACAAAGGAAAGTAATAAGAATGTGGTTGAGACTATAGTTTAAATTTGTCATTAATCTACCACCTGTTTTTTGATAAGTCGATCGTTTACAGGCTAGATAAACCATTTAAAAGTTTCAGAAAGCTGATGGCCACTTCTTCAAATGTTCAGATCATCAAAGCCTTCAGTTTTTTATTGCATAAGGAAATCTCTCTCTTTCGAGCAGCTGAAATCAGCAAATGTGTGGTAATTGCTTGAAAAATGATGTTGCCTGGATGTGAGTTGCGTGAAGGTTTTGTCGCAGCTCTCAAACAATCTCAAGCTAAATGACGTCTCTGGTTATTTGATCAGATTTAAAATCACTCCTTAGGTTTGATGTGACGTAAGACCAATCCCCCTCTGCTATCCATGCAGCTCTCCTTGCACTTTACCAGTAACCTGTGTTTTATGTGTAGTTGTGATGAGTGATAGTTTGCAAAATGGCAATACAGTTACTTAGTTTAAATATATTCTGATCTTTATTATTGGGATGAATCTGAAATTTAACTGCACCTACTTATAAGTGACTTGATCTCCTTTGCTGTTACACTGCTAGCGATCCCCTTGTCCTCCTGGTAGTAGTTCACTGAAAAACATGGCCCTATCCTACTTTGACAGTTCTTTATATTTACAAAAAAAAAACTCTTTCTATGCTGATGCCCTGCCAAACTAACGTTAAAAGTGATATTTTCTTGGCTTACAAAAAGCTAACTTAATCTAAGGTTAAAGATGGTCCCATTAGAGTAATATTGTACGTTCTCTTGTGCGTTTGTTTCATTGTGGTCCTTTAGTTTCACAGCTAGGTGGCACCAGAGATACAGTATGCATCATAGCTGATCACCCAAACTCAATTTTGAGGCAGTATTTTATCAAGAACGCGAGCATCAGTAAAATGGACTCGCGTGCTGCAAATGTGTCCCCTGAACCCGTATGTAGTGTTGGTGTTGAGTCTCAGCGTGTTTCAGTTGTTTGCGATTTTTGTATTTTATATGCACAATATGGAGGAGTGGCCTGTTTTTGCTTGCCTGCATTTTTTCAATATCCAATTATCTGGGACCTCATAACCACCATGACCATATGTCTTAACCGCCAATACTGGGTTCTGTCATAGGTGAGCTATGCATTGTGAATCTTGGACCTGTGCATATTTGTGTAATTTAATTTTCCGTCATACTTCTTGACCTGTACAGTTGAAAATGTGGGGTTTGTTTTGTTTAATTGACTGAGCCAGGAAAAAGAAAATAGGACATGCTCTGTTTGCGGAAAACTGAATTGCTGCATCAATGCGAGTGAAATGCAACGTGACTGACAGTTGAGTCAGAACAGTTTGCGCGTTGAAGCATAGAGATTGCGCTGTTGTTTAGTTTGAGTGATGCGCTATCTTTAAGTCATATACAGGAAACATCGGTAGCAGGCGTTCACGGCACTCGAGCTGGATCAGCGAACATACTCCTGCTTTGATTTCGTTTTTAAATAATATCCCTTTCTTATCACATGTCAAAACAAAACTGTACCTCCCTTTTTACAGCCATGTTTTCATTCCATACATTGTGAAGTACACAGGGAGAAAAATACAACATATATAGGAAAAAACGTGAAAGAAAAACATTGTAAATATCACACTGAAAAAGAGATCTACTTAAATTGTACTGTACTTTCTAAACACATATGAAAATGTATCTACAATTTGTAGATATGTGTACTTTTGATTTAATAAAATAAGGTTGTAAAGCTGAGCTTCAGTTGTCGGTTGGCTTGACTAGACTGCGTTCATGACAAATTGCTCTCTGTTTATCGCTATGATCCACACAAATAATTATGGCATGTATTTCTTTTACGTTCTGGTGTAGCCGAACCCCTTTGGATATAAAACACAAATCTACTGTCGATCATGCTTAATGAGCCTTATCATGATGGATCGGCTGATGACGGTGGAGCAGTCACACGCTGACTCCTGTTATTTCTGAAGCTTCACAAAAAGTGAAACGGTGTGTTTGAAACGATGAGTCATAAATTTTAGTATTTGCTCTGGATTCTCACTATGAAAGTTTGTCTGGATGCTTTGGGTTTTTCTTTTCACAAAAGAAAAAAAGACAAATACAAATGGACACTAACAGGATGCATGTTGTTCGTCCATCTGTATTCCGAATTAAAAAAACGCACACAATTCACTTCCTTAAATCCTTATGTGGAAAGTGCTGTGAACAGAACGACAACGTGCTGATTAGTATTTTGCCTCATTGCACATCAAGATTAACAAGTAAAACGTGTCTTTGATTACAGATATTGGATTTATAGCCAATAGTACCATCGTTTACCTGAGAAAGTCTGGAGCTCGGACGATCATGTGCTGGAAGTCCTCCAGTGACAGACGACCGTCATTGTCCAGGTCAGCCTCGTCTATCACCTTCTCGCACACCATCCTCACCTCATCCTCCGTCAGCTCGTTGCGCGTCAGCTTGTTCAGCGTCTTCTCCAGGTCGGACTTGCAGATAAAATCGTCATTGTTGAAGTCTTGCAGGGAGGAGAAGGAGAAAGCGATGGTTGCACTGGTTAAGTCATGGGTGTCAAGACGGGTCACGAAAATACAAGTTAGCACTGTGAGACATTTAATGTGCTGAATTAATTTTAACTCGTCTTCATTTTTTTCTTCATTTTTTTGCCAAATACAAAACATGTTTTTTTTCCTTTGTGCTTTTATATATTTACACAGCAGAACAGACTCATCAACTTTCATTACAATGTCTAATACTCCCTGAGTAAACAAGTTCTTACAGTCTGGGCTACTTAGACAGGTTGACTCCCCTGTCTGAATAAAATTTTTTTTTTTTTCCCTGGATTTAGGACCCTGGCAGTGTTAGTGCTTCTTCTTCATCTGTCATCGTTTGTTAATTATGGGGGACATGGGTGATGAGCACAGACAAGACTCAGACAAGGGCTTTGGCTCTATCATGGGTCGGTTAATCATTTATTACATTGCATGCACCATCCGTCATGCTTACAGTTCCAAAACCCTTCACCATGCACGCTGTTACGGCATTTGTTGCATTATATAAATGAATGATTCAATTAATTAGGACCTAACGTAAACTATCTAATATTGTTTTTGTCAACCTGATACTTCTTTATGACTTTCTAATGAGAAAAAAAAAGCGTGTGACTTGTGAAGGCATAATTTTAATTAGGATTATTATCTTCTGCGCTTAACGACTGTCTGATTAAGTGCAAAGCAGTTTCACATCCTGTAAATCTAAATGGGATCCAGTATGAAGACGTTGTACAATAAATGGGATCTTCTTTATTCAGAGGTTAGATTTTACCATAAATCTTGAAGGCGTAGTAGGCCTTGAGGTCACGTGGAGCCATCTCACTCAGGACTGAGAACATGTCCAGGAAGTCGTCCAGCGTCATGTTTCCTTCTCCGTCCTCAGAGAAAACCTCAGCGATCCTCTGACGGAATGGGTTGTCCTGGACAGTGGGCACACGGTTCAGTCTTTGTTTTATTATACTATTACGCTATATAGTATATCAGTACGACCAACAGTATGTTGTATTTTGGGTTGCATTTCAGAATTTGTCTGAAAAAAGAACCTACTTTCACTGTCGCGCGCCCTTTCTGAGGACGTGTGTCAGTGACCTGCGTGTTATTACGCCTGCTTACCTTTAATGTCACTGCGTAAAGAGGCATATAATTGACCCCTTTCCAAAAAGTGTGTCCTCAGGGACCCACTTGTATTCTTCAAGTTTAAGGGATTCGGGTTACATATAACCTCTCAAAGAATTCTGTCGATTAGTTGACCATTAATAATGGATTGGGAACTCAGGGAGAGCGTGGGTCTGCTGCAGGGTGTGCGTGGACCAGCGGGTCTACCTTCAGCTCTGGCATGCTGCCAATCAGCTCATATGGTAACTTCACATCTGGCTGGTTGGTGTAGTCGAGGGGAACGAGCTGCGGTGCCAAATCCCGATAGCGGTAGAACAGTCTGCGAACAGGTTTGAAAAATTCACCTTCAATATTGAATTGCAAGATATTGTCCTGTATGATACAGTTGTCGTTATTTTAAGTACCATTAAGTGCAGACGCTATGAAAAAACACTCTGATCAGATTAAGTTCAGGAAGGTTTGCTCTAATAGCAAAATTTGAAATCCCATGTGGTCGCCATAGGCGCCTGCCCTCCACATACTGTACTGTACTGTAGGTTAGAGTTACAGTATTGTGTAGTATTGTGTCACACCAGCAATGCAAATGATGACACTATTTCCCATGTGATAAAATAATACGCTCACCTGAGAATTTCTTTTCTTGTAAAGTAAGTACAGTCCTGCAAACATAAACAGATCATGGCAGGACAGTACAAAGGACACTGACATATACAGTAGATATTATTGTTATATTAAGCATCTGTTTGATATAATGTTGTGTCATCTGTGTAGAAAATGACAAGAGGAACGTGAAAGTAAAAACACACTTTTGCAGAGAACTCTGATGGATCTGTTTGCTAACTGTGACTTGTTTGTTAACACAAAGTTGTGCGAATGTAACTAATAATATTGGCCTCACTGAACATTTTATTGACGGACGGACAACGTTAAGCAATGTTTTCATTTTTCAAAAGTATGACTGTGCATTCTAGCCGCGATTAAAAAGACGCCTTGACCAAAAAAAAAACAAGCACAAACGAACCTGGTAGGCATCCAGCTGCTGTGCCGTAAAAATGGTCTGTTTATTCCCCATGTCTGAGCGCACAAACCACAAGCCTCAGGTCCATCGCTGCAACATCTAGTGCCTTTGGGTATGTGGATGTGTCAGATATGAAATGCTGGGACAAAAGGAAGCCAGGGCCAAAGAGGAGATCAGGTGTCTGGCCGCCACAGGGCCCTTTGGTCCCCTTCATAATGGCAGCATTTCGTCGTTTTCTCCACTGTGAATAGCAGCCCCTTTGTCAATGAGCAAAGGGCTGTCGATCAGCATCATGCCAAGTGATATCAACCCCCTTTAGTGCCACGCTATGGCCAACGCCTCGTTCACTGCTCGGGTTACACTCTGTGGAGACAGGGTGGTGTTGGTGGGAGAAAAGTTTAGGTAGGGATATCTGAGGGGGGGCCGGTGAATGGTGTGAGTGTTTTCTTTCTGTTCGATTCCTACTGGAACGCAAGTGTACAGTGTGTATGGAATTATTTTAACCTGTTCATATCACATCTGACTTAACAGTTGTGGGTGTGTCACCCCCCCCTATAGCCTAATAATATATTCAGCCCTGTCACTAATGTGTGCGTTGCTGCTGTTTTGCAAGATGCGTCTCTTACAGCTGCTTCAAATTGTTGTTTTCCTGCTGATTCCAGATGTGCAGGAACCACTGTATTAATATTGTGTAATATTAATAGTGTTGTTGTTGTTGTTGTAACAACAGAGGTTATTTTTTAACAGTTTGTCTAATTAAAATGCGACGGGTCCTGTCCCTGTGTTTGCTCTGTGCTGGGAGCGTTTACATTCCTCAACTCATTTTCTCGTTTAAGACTCGCAACACGCCCCCAAAACGCCGCTGAATGATGTTTGTCTTTCTGGAGGGTTTGTACTTCCTCACGTTTAAAGAGCAGAAATGTGGTTGTTGTGAAGAACTGACAGTAAAAGACAATCAGATATTACGCAGCCTTTGGGAGAATAGGAGCAGCAGAGGGATCAACATAGGAGGCTTGTTTGAACGTGGATTAGAACAAGGTGGGCCGCTGACAGGGACGCGTATGGAGCCTTCACAGGAGTTTCCTTACTGGAGCTAATGAAAAGAAGACAGCACATTTTTTTATTCTCTTGTTTGTACAGGGGGTCCTCGAGATACGACGTTTTTGTGGTTACGACACATCTCCCATGAACTTCCTTGTTTTGGCTTAAGCGGTTTGCCCCGTAAATACGTACAGACTTCGCACGGGAACTAGTTGGTGCCGGCAGGCGGTTGATATCAGAAATCTAAAGGAAATGCTCATTACACTCGCGATATCAACCCCTACGGTGACAAAAGGCAATTCACCACAGATCTAAAGGAAATTACATTACACTCGCGATATCAACCCCTACAGTGACAAAAGGCAATTCACCACAGTAAACTCTTATTGTAGCGTGGTGTTATAGCGACATCTAGTGGCACAACTTAGTATCTACCTTACATATGAATGTATTTTCCGACTTACATCGAAATTCGGTTACGACACATTCTCAGGAACGGATCTCCGTCGTAACTCGAGGACCCCCTGTATATGTATATATGTAAGTGTACTATATCTGAACAAATGGATTTTATTCATTTTCTCTCTTTGCAACTTATTGTTTGTTTTTGTTTTTTTTTATCTTCTCCCTTGTTTTATCTCTGCAGTCTGTGGAAAAGATGCCTCTCTGCTGTCCACTGAGCAACAACGATGTGTCAGAAAACAGTGATTCTCAGGTGCGTCTGGAGACAGGTGTGGATATGTCCCCGAGCGTGGACCCTTTGCCCCAGACCAAATGCAATATCACAGGTTTTCTGCGGAGAAATGCCTTCATTCTTCTCACAGTCACATCCATTATCCTGGGTAAGTCCACTTCACTCACTGTCGGCTCCTACCTGCACTTAACCACACTTAAGATCAAGGTAATAACAGTATTTGATAAATATCAATATACTGCTGATGTTTCTCTTTCATGCTGTGCTGTGTCCGTGTCGTCAAGGGATCGGCCTGGGATTTGCTTTGCACTCTGCCAATATGTCCGAAACGCAAATTTATTACTTCACCTTTCCCGGCGAGCTGCTGCTGAGAATGCTGACGATGATGATGCTTCCTCTGATCATCTCCGGCCTCATCACAGGTGAGATCCCACCTGTGATGGAACTGTATTTGTTTAAAGTTTAACACTCTGAAAAACCGGTCCCATGTGTTTTTAACACACTGTTTATGTTAAATGCTGCTTTTTATTTCAGGCCTGTCGTCTGTGGACAAGAAAACCTTTGGGAAAATGGGTGTCTATGCTATTTGCTATTATGCACTCTCCACTTTCCTGGCTGTGACCATTGGCCTCCTCCTGGTTGTACTTATCCAACCAGGGAAATCACCCGGGCACGCATCTGCGCCCCCTGCTGGTGAAACAGATTCAATGACGGTTTTGGATGCCATTCTGGACATGATCAGGTGTGCACTGAGGAACAATGATCACATGTCAGCATCCTCTCCATCCTTATCAAAGCTCTGTGCTCTCTTTGTAGAAACGTGTTTCCTACGAATCTAGTGGAAGCTTTTTTTAAAAGGGTGAGCGCTGCCATGGCCATTGTGTTTGTTGTTGTTGTGTTTGTTGTTGTTGTTGTTGTTGTGAACCTGTCAACACTTCTGATTTTCTTTTGTCTTTTATTTAGCATATAACAGTCTACTCTGGAAAGGAAACCCCTAGTTCCAATGTGACGGGGAAAAGTGAGTTTCCTTCTATTGTTTTGTTACTGTAACCACTTTTATTTAAAATAAGTGAAATGATCATGACCTGTAACAGACGCACATGAACCGCTTTAGATGACACAGTACCGACAGCAGGCACTGCGGACGGGGTCAATATATTGGGTATAGTGGCTGTCAGTATTGCATTTGGCCTCACTCTGTCCAACTTGGGAGATGAGGCGAAACCTCTGAGGGACCTTTTCAACTGCCTCTATAAGGCCACCATGCAGCTGATCACTGTAATCATCTGGTGAGTAAACGTCTAGAAAATATAAACCAAAATCATTCCTTTCCCTCAGTCACAATAGTAAAAAAAAAATTAAAATCTCTGTTTCTCACCTGTCGACCACAGGTACTCCCCAGTCGGAATCCTCTTCCTGGTTGGAGGACAGATTTTGAAGATGAAGGACACTGGTGTTTTGGGACATCAGATTGCCTTGTACTCTGTCACTGCAGCCGCTGGCCTGGCTTTCCACTGCCTTATAACCCTGCCCCTCATCTATCTCATTTTAACACGGAAGAATCCCTTTGTGTTTATGGTCGGGCTCTTGGAGGCCATCACCACCGCCCTGGGGACCTCATCCAGGTGTGAGGCTGCTGAATTTTGAATCAGCTTAGGCATGCAGTGATGAGAGCGGGGGGTAGGGGGTGGGGGGTCAGGAATGGAGAGGGGGAGGAGAGAGAAAGATAGATGGAGATGGGGTCGGGGGTGGGAGACAAAAGGACAACAACAACAGGAACAACAACAATAACCATAGCAACGACAATAACTACAATAACAAAACTACTGTAACTATAACAACAACATCATCTACAATTACACAGCATGACTTAGAATCATTTAAATACTGTGAGTAGGTGTTAAATAGAAAATTAAGGACAGTCTGACATGAATGGAGCACAGGGTACCTAAATGAACCAGATGGAGCGTGGAAGACAAGGAGATGATGTCAACAATAGCTAGAGTTATAGCAGTTGTAGCAATTATAACATCATTTTAGCAAGTATTGTGTATGTGTAGTTAGGTGTCAGTTGGGTACATGTACATTACTACATATAATATATGTGTTTTTTTTGTGCGTTTTGTTTCACAGCACTGCGACCTTACCCGTTACCATCCACTGTCTGGAGAATAAACTCCAAATGGATAAAAACGTGACGGGCTTCATGGTGCCTATCGGCGCTGTCATGACCATGGATGGTACAGCGCTCTATCAGGCAATAGCTTGCATATTCATAGCCCAGATTCATCACATTGAACTTAATCTGGGTCAATATTTCATCATCGGGTATGTTCAAATTCTAACGTGTAAAAAAAACAAAACAAAAAAAAAGTGTTTGTGTTCCAGTTGAGAAGTATGGTTTGTTTTTAATTACGGAACTGCAGGTTTACTTCCATGGTTGCAGCTATGGGGGCTGCAGGTGTTCCACAGGGCAGCATTGTAACCATGGCGATGGTGTTGTCATCAGCTGGACTGCCCATTGAAGGCATTTCATATGTCCTTGTAGTTGACTGGATGCTGTAAGTGTGTGTCTGCCCATATTTTCCTATACAATAACAGTATTTTGGCTCCATCACATCATTTTCTGAAACACACCAGACCTCTGAACCCGAAACTCATGATAAAGTCAAAACGTCACGCTCATTCATTTTCTAACCTTAAAACTTCCAATGTGATTGTGAACAGGGATCGTTTGAGGACGGTCACCAATGTGCTGGGAGACGGGTTCGGTGTCGGCGTAGTGCACCACCTGACCAGAAGCAAGCGGCGGTCTACCACAGATGAAAGCTATTCAGGAAAAAAGACAAATCTTTTGACTGACTGACGACGACATTTTGTTTTCACGGCATCATATACCACCTGCAAGACATTACGGTTCATTTGACTTAAGCACAATTTGTTCATTTGTGCAATTGTGAGATTGCTAATTGATGAAAGTGTTACATGCTAATGTATATGCCATTGTAAATGCTCTTATATTTCATCGATTATCATCTGGAATGAATGAACTCACTGTCGTCTTTTTTGTTTGCGTCGTTTATTCTGACTCGCGCCATCGTTCACAACAGAGAACATAAAATATACATAAATTTACATCTTTCACAGGATTTCACTTCCATCACTGCCATATATTATAATTTTTGGATATTTACATATATTACAATGTCACATGTGGCACAATATTCATTGAGTTATGACTCAGTTGCCTGAGTCCCCACAACTCGTACTTCTTTGATGCACACGCCACCCGGCCTCAGTCGTCGACTGCGTGATGTCAGTGGCAGCCACAGCTTCCTGCCACCATGTCGTTGTACTGTTTCAGCACCACGTTCTCATCGTCGTCGAAGTAGAGCAGGTTGATGGAGAAGAGCTTGTCCGGCACACAGCACGCCGTCTCGATGCCCTTGATCAGCTTCAGGGCGTTGATGATGGACTGGACGGTGGCGTGGTTGGTCGGCCTCATGTTCTGGCCCAGGGGGAAGGGGCAGGAGCCTTTGCAGTGGTAGGCGTTGTAACCCCTGGGGGAGATGATCCAGCCTGACCAGCCGATTTCCTCAAAGTCGACGTAGAGGGGCAGGCGCTGGCAGGACGTGGACACGCCCTCCTCGTCGCCGTAGTCCAGGGAGCGAGCGCTGCGGGATGATGGCGCTGACATGGGGGCGTGAGGCAGGTTGGAAGTGACTTCAGTGTCATTTGGGTCTGGTGGAAGAAAGAAGTGCTGTTAGACATCGCTGCATTTTGTCACATATCGATGCACTTTAACAAAGCTACGAACATAAATGAAATGAGTAGGACTGTGATGGTACTAATGCAAGTATATAATTATATAACATAAAAATAATAATAATATATTTAATATTATATATAATGTGTATTTACCACACACACACACACTGCATCAGAAATTCATAGCACTCAGTCATCTTTGTCTCACCTGCTTCCTCGAGGGTTGTAGAGCGGCGGCCATCGTCAGTGAAGAGAACCAACATTGGCTGTTTGCTCTGGTGGTGGTTGCGTCCCGAAGCGAAGCGAATCAGCTTCATGTCCATCTGACTTCCCCCCAGGGTCTGGACCACCACGTGGAGGCCCAGGTTGCTGCCTTCATCCACCATCCACGAGCGGACCTTTGAGAGAGAGGAGGTGGACATTCATCAGTTAAACCGCCAGGTTTGCTCCACACTGACGACGAGGACTTCAGGAGAAGTGGATACTTACAGCCTGTGTGATGGTGAACACCTCCCAGCCGGTGGAGTGGACTGGGATCAGGCGAGAAGACAGCAGCTTCCTGCCCTTTGTGCTGTTGGTTTTGCTGGTGTCCAGCACCTGGTAGACACTGACCTGGATGGAACAGAAGGAACATTGGGCGTTAGAAGAAGAAACCTCCTCCCAGTGGAGTTGACTCTTGTTGTTGTTCTTGACGTACCTGGCAGAAGTGGTGCCTGTTGAAGGTCAGAGGCGCCTGAGGGCGCAGCTTGAAGAGATGAAGCTCTGCCGTCAGGATCTTCTCGCTTCTGGCCACAGTGGACAAGTTGAACCTGAACTCCACCTGTTCACTGCGCACTGCAGGAGAAACATCACCATTAGACACCAGGGATGCTCCTTTACCTTCACCCCAGCTGCAGCAGCAGGCTGGACACCAACACACACACTCACACACACACACACACACCAGATCTTACGTTTGTCGAAGAAGCTGCGCACGGTGTTCCCCTCCAGCAGATACGGGTCCTTGGTCACGCCGTCCACGTCAGCCACCGTGTTGTACAGGTCGAGCATGTACTGAGGAGGCTGCTTGTGTCCGTGGATCGCGGGGGGGTCCTCCATCCCAAAAACCTCCAGGAGCCTCTTGATGGCGGCGGAGCGCACCTCCTGGGGCCCCTGCTCCGCGGCGAAGTGGTTCTCCAGGTAGCCGAGGGGAGGCCGAGCTGCGGCCGCGCACACAACTGCCGCAAAGGTGAGCGCAAAAAGCATCTTCTCAGAGGCGGTGCGTCCGTGTCCAGCGACCGAGTGACTGCGGGCTCCTGGAAGCCCCGACTTTTTATATGAAATGGGCCCCTGGCCTCCTCAGCGGCCCCCAGAGCTCTCGGTAAACAGCAGTAAAGATGCTATTTGGTCGCAAATGTAAATCACCAATCAGCGAATGTATAGGGCGACTAATGGCGGCGTTAACAAGGTGTGAAGCCGATTGGAGAGCTGAGTCAGGTCTATTGTCTCCACGTCTGGCAACAAAGACTCAAATCAACTCATCTGGCCTTTGAAACCACGTTCACATCAGCCACCAGGCTCCTGGTTCACACATATAGATATAGATATATAGATATATAGATATAGATATAGGTGATAATAGATCGTTTATAGTTGGGGGCTGTGGAGGCTGGGGGAAGTCCACGCACCGTGGGAGGTTAACTGCGCCTCAATGAATCCATTAATGGAGAAGAATGGGAAACGGCGTTTTAGGTCGAAACCAATTACTCGCACAAAGCGGCTGGTGTCGCTGGCTACACGTCCACACATTTACATAACCGCTCATCCACTTACACCGGGATCATCGCCACGTTTTCAGGAGGCCGAGTGGACCGAGCCCCCTTTCCACGGCCGCCCGCACTGCCTCCACCCAGCCACCGCTCACCTTCCCCACAGAGAGGCCTCACATTGTGTCCATGCCATTTACAGCTCTATTATTACTGATCCACACGACCGTCATGTGAAATGACTGTCGCCATGGCAACTGTTGCGTTGTGCGTAAAGTTTGTCTGTCTCCAATTTAGATCCAGAAACTATATCAGTATGTTTGACCTGAACAGTTATTATTATTATTATTATTATTATTATTTAACCCTGAACATGACGTTTTGTTTGAATTGTTGCATTGTTGTGTTTAGTGTCGCTTCAGTTGCCACTGCGCTCTGTGCCATTTGGTGTCTTTGATCTTTTACGCACTATGACGCACGAGCAAAAGACAAATTGAGCCGAGACAAAGTCGCCCCCCCCTCTCCTCCCCCCGCTGCAATAAACATTGTGAGTCACCTCACAATCAAGCCATAAAACGTCCTCTCTTTGGACGACACACAAAAAACCCCCGTGTTGTTTCACACTTTCATATCAAAATAAGGAGCCATCAACAACGTGCACGTGTGTGTGTGTTTTTTTTTTCAAAAGTTTGTTGGTCTTAACCTTCGTCGTGTGTTTGTATCTGATCCATGTTCAGATTCCACAAGTGTCATGTATTCTCTCGGCTACATGATGTCATGTCTTTTCAGCACGTGACACGTTCCATTCGCAGAACGTGTTTTTGCACACACAAAAAAACCCACAATGGACGAGCCCTGAAGTATTTGTCGTGGTATTAAATTTATTTACAAAATTATCATTTTTATACATATATTACATATAATACAATAATACTTTAGAGCAGAAAAGTCTTCAGTGACCGTGATGCATTCCTCGTGGATGTCGTTTTTAGAGGCCCCCTTCGCGACCTTTCCCACTAGGGGGCGCGGCGTTCAGTTTTGGCAGAGGCAGGAAGTGATGGACAGGATGTTGCGTAACAGGCCGTGCTGGTTGCGGAAGCTGTGGCTCTCGTATCCCTGAGGAACACAGGAGCTGGACTGTCTCTCTGCCCATAAGTGACAGATGTCTGGATCAGACGGACTCCTGTCGCAGCCAGTTAGAAAACACGTGATTAAAAACACTAAGTCACACGTTTTGTTTTGTTCTGTTTTGTAAGTATGTACGCAGCCTATGAGTTGTATAAGTTGTGTGTGATAAAACTAGAACGTGGCCCTCTGGTGTTACACTGCAAATAATCTGGAATTTACCAAGATTTAAAATCTTATTTTTATTTTCAAAAGCCATTTATTTATTTATTTATTTTAGTCCTTCGGTTTATGGAAAAATCCTTAAATTGAGCATTGACCATCTAATTTCAAGATTTCTTATCAAGTCAAGTGATCTGTCAATGCAGCAAGTAAATTTGACTTACTTAAAAAAAACAAAATTATACATCTTGGCAAGATCATCAATGATGTGCGGGCCAATGTGTTGGGTTCAGGAGGTGTCAGAGGTCACAGGCAATTGTTAAGAGAGTGGGATTGTGTGTGTGTGTGTGTGTGTGTGTGTGGCAGCTGGGTTCGTACTTACCTGAGAAGGCATCGGTTTCCTGTAGTGCAGCCTCCCAAACATCTGCCCACATCTATTTCCTGTGGAACATTAGCAACACAGAGAGAAGGCAATGAGCTCACAGCTGGTCACAAATATTGACCCGGCTGAGCCCAGGGCCCAGCTGCCGTTTAGCATGTCAACTGCTTTGATTCGACACCTGCGGGGGCCATTTGTGTTTGCACTCTGCTCGCACCTCCGCTGGCGAACAACTGCAGATGGCCGACACGTTGGCTCAGGATTCAGTTTTGCGTTTCGTCTCCGTCAGCCCGTTTATTTAAGACAAATCAGCCTGCACACGTGTGCAAGTTTAGGTTTTGCAATGTGTGACGGGTTTCTAACAATGCAACATTGTGTTGGTGTCACAATGAAGTTGACCTTTGTAGAAGTGTAACGGCAGTTTTGACCTCTGCTCTGTTTACATTCAAACTGAAACCCGCCAGTCTGCCATGTGTATTGTTGCGGGTTGTGCACCAATAGGCGTGTAACACATCCCAAAGCCCTTCACACCGGGATGTGCGGTGCCAGCCAGGGCCCAGTGGATTATTTTAATTAAGTGCCGTCTGCCACACGCGTGGGATGAATGGAGATACTTCATTACCGTCTGGCACCAGACCAGATCCCCGTTTCCTGTGAAAGTGGCCTCACAAATGAATGGCTCTCCTGGTGTTAAGTATGCCGTGCTAATCTAAAGAAGGAACCAGGGTTGGCTTGATGTGTGGAGAAACTTACTTTTAGCCTCTCCTCTTTGACTCCGTCTGCGTGTTGGACTGTTTCATAGTAATACTCCATATGTGGGACCCTGTAGCAGCTTTCCTTCAGCTCGCAGGCCGCCACTGTCTGGATGAGGTCCATTTTGTTGGGGGTTTCCACCAAAGCAGAGTCAAACTTGGTGGGGACACAGGAGAATCCCTCTGTGAAAGATTATTAAAGACGACGTTCCATTTATAAACAGGAAAAACAACTGCATTCCAAACAGGTAGCTCACTGATTAAAATTAAAAACACAGGTTAAGGTCTTTCATCACAACTACTTCATGACCTTTATTTTATTTAAGGCTTTTTATATCAGTATGATCTAAAGACTTGCGTTGAAATAGATCTATTATTTTCACCCAGGCTTTGACTTTATATAATTCTTATATAAAATGATAAGTATAAATGTTTGGGCCAAAATGTATCACTGTTGTCATTCAGAAATGTGAGGACCTGCAATTAGCTTGTACCAATGTACAATACCCACTTGGTATTGTACATGGTGTTTTTTTTTTTTTTTTTAATGTTTTAGCCCAGCCACCATAACAATGTGCTTCATAGAATTCGCCAGATATTCACATGTGTTATTTGGCTGATGTGCACTGAAATAAAAGGCTTATTTCAAATGTATTGATTAATTATAAAATACCATAAATAAAGACAAGGAGAAAATAACAGTTACCTAACATCAATAGTTTTGTCTTATCCAGTAAAGTTTGTTAAAATAGTTCCCTGTATTATATCAACTTTAGACGATATTCAACAATAGTGACACTGTAACAAGCTTGTTGATATGAAAACATGTATTTTTAAAGATATGGGGCCTGAAGATGTAGTAGAAGGAAACTCCTTATTAATCATGTGATGAGCTTCTGTTTGATCAGCTGATCACCACTTCCTGTTTTTGTTTACTCTTGTTTCAGGCAGGATGAATGTGGCACACACACCTGGAGAGCCCTTGGACTGGGAGCATCCTCCCACGTCGATGACCGTCTCATACGGCGTCTCGGAGTAGTACGTCCTCAGTGCGGGGACACGGATGCACTGGCTCAGCCTGACCTCACAGTGGCACTCCTCGATGACCTCCACCTCCCGGTGTCCCTCCTGCAGGAGCAGCCGGTCCACTCGCATCCCGGTCGGCTCACACACGTGGCTGGCCCCGCAGGAGGGCATCTGATTCAGGGGCTCCGAGCGCTCTCCGGCTGCAGGTCCTCCACTCCTCATCTTATATAAGGCAACGCACAAACAGATGAATTGTTTTTGTCAGACATGTCACAACTTGTTTCTGTGCACAGAGGTGCTGCTAGTTATTTGGATGCAACTATTTTTTTAAATATTGCATATAGTGATATTTAAGTCAAAATGCCCTGATTTATTTATTGATCATACAAGAAACAGTGACATGTTTATTTTTTATTTATACATATATAATAGTATAGTAGTAGTGACTTTGCACCAAATAATTATTTAGTCTAATGTGTTTTCCTACTGACATTTATTTCTTATCCAGAAAACCACAGTCACAACGCCCTCTTGTGGCACGGGTGGGGAACTTCCCTTACCTTTTTGCTCCTGAGAAATTCCAACATTGAGGAATATTTTGAATATTCCTGCTGCTGCCCTGCGTCGTGTGACGGCCTGGATGCTCCCCCACAGTGCGACCGGCACATTCCCACATCCACACTGACAGGACTCCCAGAGATGTCTGAGGACAGAGACAAAACGGAAACATGGAATTCTCACCTCGTAAACAGACAGACAGACAGACAGACAGACAGACGGACAGACAGATGAAGGAATGCTGTGCTTTACCTTGTCCGACGTACACAAAGTGGCTCTGTCTCTTGCAGCACACTCTCTGTGTGAACAGGTTTCTGTGACCAATGTGTTTTCCCAACACTCCAGTCACTAGAAGACATCACAAACACACATCAGTGCCACTGAGGACTTTAAAACTTTAAACAGTATATGACTGCTCTATTTTGAAAAATCCAAAATTTTTCTTTTTTGCAACAGTAGTCAAAGAAAACACTGGAAAAACAACTATGACTGTCTTCATCTGGAAATATCGTTTTTCAGTTTCCTGTCATTTTGCAACACACATTTGAGATTGGCAACACAAAAACGTCTTTATTTAGTTCTTCTGCTTGAACATCAGGAATAGATGTGAAAACAACACGCAGCCTCCAGCATCGCCTCCACAGTCATATAGCAAGGGATTAGCATGTTTACTTGAGCAGACTGGTGTTGGGCCAGTGAGCTGAGAGAAGCCTGGGCCTGGGGTTAGTAGAGCAAAGCAAACAGTACTTACAGGTCAGGTGGAGGGCGCCCAGGAGGAGAAGGAACGATCGGGGCACATCCATGGCTTTAATCCAAACCTGCTCCTCGGCTGCCAGATCTCGAATGTCCCTCAGCTTAGTGATGCCTCTGATATTTATATGGGGGCCAAGCTTCAGCCCCAGATGTCACCCGAAAACCAGGTCTCAGAGTGGTGTGGAGTGAAAAACGTGAGAGCTAATCAAATTTCCATGCTGAATGCCTTGTGGGACGTGCTCTTACAAGCAGGGGCCACTTCAAAGGAAGTCTCCACAGCTCCGGTGGATCTGCTGCCAGAGGACCCAGCGGCTCGAGTGTGTCACCCGGGCCTGAGCTCACCCTAATGAAGTGCTTAAGTAGCCCTGAGCCATTAAAGTGTCGCTCATTCAAAGGCATTAATCATCTTTTATCTCAGGGGGAAGGTGTTTAGCACCTCTGACTTAAAACAAAACCAGGCCCGAGCACACAAACAGGATCGGCGTGGGAGCCTGAGCCTCCCCTCCACAAAACCCCAGCACCTTTGTGTTTATTCAACATGGCACCAAATGGCCAGAGCCTCTCAGAGAGAGCTGCCCTCTCTGACCCTCAGCTTCAGCCTCTCTCCAGTCACAGTGGAACCACTCAGACCAGGAGTGAGAAAATACCGGATATTCAGCATCATGAAAGATTTGTACTGAAAGATGCACGTCCGTGTAAAAGCTGTGAATGCATTACATTTATTTATTTATTTATTTATGTATATATATATATATATATATAATATATAATATATATATGTGTGTGTGTGTGTGTCCAAAAGCTCCCTCTTCACATGACACTGTGTTCTACTTTAATCACGCAGAAGACGTTAATGATGTTTCCATTTTACTGATTTCCCATTCATATCGTAATAAGGTGTTAGTCCTGCTTTGAAGTGTTGATGTGATCCCCTCATTTTCACCGGGATCAACGGATCATCGTCACGGGGCCGTCGGCACTCAGACACCTTGATTAAGGTCACGCCCCGAGCAGCAGTTTCAGCTGCTGATTGCTTTCATGAATTCCCAGCAAATCTTATCGAAACTCTGTCGTGATCCGGGCCAAAACACAGATTCAGACATAATAACTGCTTGATTTAATTATGCAGATCATTTTGCTATGTTGTCAAGTGGCAAAAACTCGGAAGTGTGTGGTGTTTGTGTGGGGGGTCTCACACACCCACACACACACACACTGTTGTCACTTTGTTGTCTGGGTCACTGTGTTACCATGTAGCCAATAATTTCAGATTTCTGTTTACGTATTCATTGTTTTGGTTGTGTTTACTAATGTTAAACACAACCAATGTTAAAACTAACTTTTTTTTTAAACTAATGTTAAAAATAAGTTGTTCCTTTGCTTGCTGTTTGTTTTCAGTGCGTCTCTCATCATCATTATGTAAATAATCATTATGTAAATCATAATGATGGTCATCAGCAGAACAGAGAGATAATCCTGTCAGTGTCCTGTTCACACACCTGTCTCACTCTCCATGTTCAGGTCTAGGGGTTAATGTAGCCTCTGTGTGGGTGGAGGCGGACACCATGGGATTACAGGCCGGTACTTCTGGATTATCCATCATGAGACAGTCGAACTCTAGCAGCATCTGGACAAGCAGTTCCGAACTTCTGTTCCCGATCCAACCAGGTGGTTTTAAATTCAAATCGTGAACCTTTCATTGTTTCTAAGTTTTCTGGTTTGTTGACATTTGATTTCCTGCTAATTCATCAACTAATTCAAGTTTGCTGACATCATCAGAACCTCAGCACGGTTCTCCCTGAAGCCTGGAGCAGGACTCAGCACACTGAGGAGCAAGAAAAAACACACGGGACCAAACATGTGAGGACAGAGAGAAATGTACATTTAGACTGTAGTATCTGAGTCGAGCACTTTACATGTATGACACAACATGATTATTTTCAAGGACCCGATGGAGGAGGACAACTCCTCATCAGGAGAATATTGCCCTGTCATCATCTGACTTTTGGACGGAGTTGAGAGGACACATTGTCTTCACCCAGGTTAGATTACTGAATGTGACGTCCTTCTTTTTATACCTCATGATTTCACAGCGTCAGATCAGACAGGTGGCTGTAGATGAAGGCCTTTGTCAGGAGTGAACAGTGGTTTTATGGCTTATGTGTTTTTATTGGGGCAAAGTTCAAACCTTGTGTTTGCACGCTCTCTCTGTGCATGTTAAGTCTCTTGCATGGAAAAGCTGTCTCACCCCAACATAGTTACACCTGTATGAGGTGGTGGAGACCTTCTTATGGTTCTACCTGGTGATGCCACTGGAGAGCTGCTCTCCTGCAGCAGCACCAGGGGGCGCCTTTCAGACCTGGAGTGCATCCTTGTGTTCAGACCAGTATATTTTTGTGAGTGGAAAACAATCAATGAAATACTGGTCAGTATGTGGAATATGTGGGTGCTGGGTATCTCGCTGGACTTCATGATGATGGCCAGCAGGTAGCGCTCTTATCGCAACCCCTCTTCTGTAGCTGAGGCTGGTGCCTGTTGGTCGCCTCACAGTGGCACAGATGATGTCCTGCGACTGTCCCCAGGCTTATCCATCTTTTAACCCGACACCATCCCAACACCTGGAGGATCTTGCCGTCACCTTGGCAACAACCTGGACCTCTGTTGCATCATGTAGTTTTGTTGCGTAAAGGACTAATTCCGTGTTTTTGTTGGGGAGGCATGGTGTCGTGTTCTGTTAGAACCTGGCAGTGAGGCGCTTGTTGGTGTTGCTGTAGACTAGTGGCACAGTGTGTGACTACACTTGGCAGTGTTGTGTGCCAGGAGATAACATCAGACGTCTTTATACTGTGTGTTGTGTTTAACCCAGCTGAGCATGAAGTTCTCTAAAGCTGACAATGACAATGTGATCCATCATTCAGTAAAGCAACAGGAATGTGTCAATAACACCACAATGTTTGTATTGTTCTTTATTTAATTATACTGTCATTTATTTTTATGACGGCGGTGGGAAATGGCAGCTGGGGAAAGGTTCACCACAGGTTTATGGGGGGTTCTGGCTTTAATCCATACGTTGTGCAATTACGATGTTTAGTATATCGATTTAAAATTTCAATGACATTTAAATGCTTATAGTCTGGTTTTATGGTGCTTTGATTTTCAAAATAAAAGAATTCGGTAGCTTCTATTTAGTTTTTGATTTATTGTTTTATTTTATTGTTTATTTTAAATACCCATAGTATGTATGTGTGTGTGTGTGTGTATATACATATACATATACATATACATATACATATACATATACATATACATATACATATACACATATACATATACATACTATGGGTATTTAAAATGTGTGTGTGTGTGTATGTATGTGTGTGTGTATATATATATATACATATACACACACACACACACTAGTGTGACAAAGAGTGTTTCTGATTTCAGGATGTATTTCAGTATTTATGATACTGAAATAAGTTCAGCTCTAACACAAGTTTGCAACATGGCCATAAATAAGAATGTACTTTCTGAGGCAGCTTGTGATGTGCGCTGCTTTTTTTTTTTGTTGCTTTTTTCACCGCTCTTTTGCGACTCCTTGTTGTCAGTATATCCTGTCAGCCTTTGGCACCAGATCGGCACAGATTTATGGAGACATGAACTTCAAAGTTTTTGATGTTACGAACGTGGCCGAGATATAACAATAGGAAACGAGTTTGTATAAAGTCTGTCGTTTTTATTTTCCTGCGTTGGAAGCCTGCTGTGACATGTCACGACCCCATCTTCTCTGCCTCTGATTTAAACGTGTTCAAACATCCCATCATTTTCCTGTAATTCATCACATTTGTTTCGGTGTGAAGTTCTTTTTTTCCCCATATACCGTTTTCCACCGTCTCATACTTTCTTATCACGTTTTTTCCCCCCTTTTATAAAAGCAGTGTAAAGTTTCTGCTCATGATGCCAACCAGCCATTTCTTCCAATCCCACAATGCAATGGAGCGTAACACATTTGTCAGCTTTGTTTTGATATGCACACAAGAAACTGAGCCTCGGCACCAAACTCCAGACCACTGAAGGTGGTGCTCCAATACACAAACTTGATGGAACCTTGGCCGTCCATCAATACTCAATATGCCATCAATGTCTTCATAATTGTTCTGTATTTGTCAGGTTATCTATCAACGTTGCCTTTTAGCTAACTTGGCAGCCTATTAAAAAATACTTTACCCCAGTGCATGAAGGCTTTTCTGCTTTTTGACATTGATCCCTAAAATCCCAAATTTCATTAACAACATCAATACTCGCCTGTCGATTGGACTGATAAGATGTGTTCGAACCTTTTGTTAACTCAACGATCATTAATACGATAATGATTAGGCTCCAGGTGCCTGGTTATGTGGAAAGCAGAGCAGATTTTCAGCAGCTTGCACGGTGAAGCCACTCTCCACTGTCTGGACGTCATCTACTACGTTCACAGACACAGACACAGAAAAACACTTCATAACTCACGCCGAGATTTTATCGCTTGCATGTCTCTGCAGTTCTGATAAATGCCTTCGGAGATTAGAGCGTAACAGTGCACATACTGTCGGTTGTAAATCAGCACTCCTCATTCACAGATACTCTCTCTGAAGTTTTAACACCATATTTGGATCTGGGGATTTTACCGGGTGGATGTGCAAAACAACAGAGGTCAAAGTCCTGCTGTCTGGCAACATTATTATCATAGATAAAATCAGAAACTTATCATAACAAGACGCAGGAACAAATGTATATTATACAAACATAAGATGTAGAATTGTAATAATAATATTCTGAGAACCGCTGAAACATAGGGGTTTAAAACTTCTTCAAATCTGTGAAATGAATCTGAGTTCAGATAACACAAAGAATCGAAACAGCGACGAACGGAATATGAAAAGATGTTTATTGTGATGTTGTTTTTTCGTGTTGAACACATGCTGTATACAGAAGTAATCCTGAAAAAAAAAACATTTCGAAATAAGAGCGTGAGCATCTGCTTTCCTATGACGCGTTTTTCCTGAACAAATATTAGACAAGCATCATGTGATCAACATCAACATTCCACTGATTATCATTATGTACACTCCATCACCTGTTTTGCAATTAAAGAGCTCATTGAATATGCGACGTTGGAAAAGGCAAGAAAACAGCCACACATGTTCTCACTGAACTGTATGTATATGTATATGTATATGTGATGACCACTCAAGACTCATCACCCCCCCCCCTCGACAACAACGCACACCAGCCTCTGACCATTGTCCACAGTGAAAGCGAAAGTAAAGTTGCAACATTTGACCGACAACCTCCATGACCCACTTTCCTGTCAGCTGCTATAAAACCACCATCAATCATCTCCTGCTTTGTGATAAGAACTGTGGGGTTTGGGGACAGGTCCCGCTCAGCCTCTGTTCAGCTGCTGTCGATGTGGCTGTGAAGAACAAAGACACGTCACGTCAACACAAACTGCTAAAATATGGGGCTTAAATACGTCTTCTTACGTTAAAATGGAAAAAAAATTGCAAAGATTTAGACTCTAGAAAACATGATGTGACAACATGGATGGTTATGAATTATCTATCTGCTACACTGTTGCACTGTATTTTTTTGTATTGTGTACATTACTGTATTGTTGCACATTGTTATATATGTATATAGGAGATATAAATGTATATATATATATAGACATATATGTATGTGTATATAGTGTATACTACTACATGTAGTACATGTGCAATGTGTAAATGTACCTAACTTATCTACATATTGATATATTTAGGTTTTTTTTTCTCTGAGATGTCTAGTGTTTTGTTGCAATTTCTTTATTTATTTTTTATTTTTTACTACTTTTTTATTATCTGTTTAATGCACATTGCTGTTTAATGCACATTGCTATCCCTGTGGCTGCTGTAATGTTGAAATTTCCCCAATGTGGGACGAATAAAGGAATATCTTATCTTATCTTGAAGTGCAAAGAACTCTCATCATTGATCTCTCACCCTCTTGTTGCTGGTCTTTCTGTTCCTCTTGTCAATCCTGCTCATCAGCTCCGCAACCCAGGCCTCTCTGGGATCTGTGCAGAACACGCGGCCCCTCCTCAAGGTGAAGCTGGAGAAGTGATTCACACAAGCAGACGATTTGATTTTCAGCTACGACGCAACATTTGCACCAAGAATCCAGAAAGGCTTCACTCGGATGGTGGCTGTGTGTAATTACATTATAGCAGGGATGTTGCAGCCTCCGTCCACCTCCTGCCTTCTGTACCTCACTGCGTGCTTTTTAATGTTGGGGATCAGGGTTTTTTTCACGTACTTCAGACAGCAGTCCTCATAGGACACTGAGGGAACAGAGACAGTGAAGTAATCCACGTGTATAGAATAATCGACAGCCTCGACACACTCTTACCTTGTGCCAGTACGAGATAGACGCACGCCAGGCTCGCCAGGACGAACAGCACGTTGAACCTCATGGTGCAGTCTGTAGTCGCAGCTGTGGAAAACAGCAGAGGGATTCAGAGAATTGCTGACCTGCAATCAGCCTTATCACTCTCCGTTTTTATTGCACCTCCACTCCCACCACTGCTTCCCCGTTCACACCTAAAACCTTGAACCTTAAACAAACCCTTTTTCTCCACCTCCCATTCAAATCCATCTCAACCACCAATTCACTTAGCGCATGGACACGTTTTCCATTTGATGTCCACTGTCCATAAATGTTCCCAAATACAAAGATTCTTTCTGTCCTTACAATGACAAATCACAAAGACACTTCATGATGTGTCTCTGTTCTTGGAGGACCTGTACTACCTCTGCTCACCTCGAATGCTCCAGGTGTAGGTGCAGCTCTCTTCTTCTGTCTGTCGATCTCTAGAGGTGAGGCGCTCTTATACAGCACTGAGGAATGATTTGCCAGGGATCAGGTTTCCTTCAACTCACCTTGCACCTGAGCTCATTTCTCATCTTTCCCTTTTTTTTAACCTTTTCCCCTAGAGTTGTTGACAAATGTCATCTGAAGACTCTCTCTCTCTCTCTCTCTCTCTCTCTCTCTCTCTCTCTCTCTCTCTATCTATCTATCTATCTATCTATCTATCTATCTATCTATCTATCTATCTATCTATCTATCTATCTATATCTTATCTCTATCTATCTATCTATCTATCTATCTATCTATCTATCTATCTATCTATCTATCTATCTATCTATCTATCTATCTATCTATCTATCTTATCTATATCTATCTATCTATCTATCTATCTATCTATCTATCTATCTATCTATCTATCTATCTATCTATCTATCTATCTATCTATCTATCTATATATGCACTCTATTTATATACTTTGTCTATATGTACTTTGACATTCCTTAAATGAAGATTCCTTAAATGAAGATGAAGATGTGTGTATGTGTGTGTTGTGCGAACTGACATTTAATGTTAAAGTCTTCAAAGGGTTGAACGTACCCCACTCTGACTATTAAATGTATAGAAATAACTACATTAGAGGTGTTAAGTTCACTCATTCTTACGTAACATGTTCTCAAAACATATCCAGGCTATTCGGATTATGAAATCCTTTGCCATGGAAACAGCTTTTTAACAATAAAAAGTTGTAGGGATAACAGAGTCAGACAATAGCTCTGTTGTGCTAAGGTGCTAAATTATTTCTAATTTTTTTATTTTGAATAACAGTTTACATTAATTTTGTGTCCAGGTTAATTGCGTTTAACGTGGGAACAGCTGACATTATTTAATGTGCATTAAAAAAAGATAAAATAACAGACTCGGTGATTCGGGATCCATCAGGACATTAAGGGCGTGTTTTTGAATGAAATGTTTGATATGCCACCATTAGCGCATATTAATTAGAACAAAGATTAATGGCGAACCTGTTGAAGCAAAACCAATGATGATTGAACACATTTTTGCTGCCACGTTGTTGGACACACACCAGTTTACCAGGGAACGCTTGTTGACTTCCAACAGTTACGCTCGCCTGTGCTTTCCTCACTTTCTCTCTGCTGAGTGAAACTTCAGCTGAATGAGAGCTGACAAATCCTCCCCAATCCTCGCCATATCACATATCCACAAACCCCTGTGCTCTCTGTGTCACATTCTGTTTTCCATACTGACAGATATAAATGGGCCCTGAGTGCCTGAGTGGTCATCTGATAGCACAATTCACTGTTTATACTCAGACCTGCACCAACAGCCACTCCGCTGAAGCTCAGTGAGGCAATTCATGGACTCCTCACTTCCTTTGCCTGTAGGACACTGGTGATCGTCTCATTGTTTACAACACTACTCTAGAATCCCTATGACTGTGTGTATAGAAGGAATCCACAAATTTCCTGTGTCTTACCACCCAGGGTCGGGTTTGGTTTACTAATTGCCTCGGTCTTTTGTGCCTCGGGGGTTTGATCATGGTAAACCATGAAAGAGAGGTGAATGTTTTATGGCCAAACCACCCGCAACTTCAAGAAGTTAAAAAAAAGAAAGAAGAAGAAATAGTTGGCAGTGAATAGCTTTATTCCTGGTTGCGAATGCAATATTTGAAAAGTCCTGATGGATTAATGGCAGCGAGTAGCTGTCAGGAGATGATGGTCCACTGCCAAGGGGACTTGAGCTGAGGCTGTGTGAGGAGTACACACTGTCTTACCTTCAGCATTCCTTTCAAAAAAAAACATGATGTTGTTTTATCCCTTTGTTGTGGCTGTCACTTTGCACGCACATGAAAGAGGACATCTCCAACGGGAGATTCATCAGAGGGTCCGAAACTTACACTGCAAAAACCTATAGTAGAGATGAATTTTTTCAAATTGAGTTGTTGTGCATTAGTGAAAATGCACCCACCCATTTTCAATTACATTTACCTAAAGGCAAACATCAATTTTCCTTCTGTCCATGCATTGCTTGTTTAAACTATAAACATTGTTCTTCAGAGGTAATCAACAATACTACCAAAAAAAGATTCAACGAAATTATTATTAGTGTGGGTACACAAGTATGTGATATTTGCAATGTGTCCTTGAAGTTTCATTGTGAGTTTTTACATAATAATGATAACTGTACTTCTTCCAGTTAAATTCCCTTTGATTTTATCTTTATCGCATCTATTAGTTGCAGCCAGCTGAAAAGGTGATGTTTGTACTATGCGATCTGTTTTGTAACAGAGTTGATTTGGAGCAGCTAAAATATTTCATTATGAGAAACACATATGGATGTACACATACCACACACATCAGGAGGACAACACATCTGCTTTGTTAGTCTGCTTGATTCTAAAATTATTCATTATTTTAACAATGTTAAAGAGCCTGTATGGAGATACGTCCAAAATTGTCACCATTTAATCCTGGATGGTGCCAAATTTGTACCAACAGCTAGAATCTGGGTGGAATTAAGAATTAAACTATGATAACCATACCTAACTATGATATGTGGTGGACAGTGGACATTTCCAATAGTGCGTGAGTTAAAGAAAGAAATGAAAACGAAAGTGTTATGGCTTAAAGTACAAGCCAAGCTCCTCTGACAGGTGATGGTCTCCTGCTGCAGACAGCAGAAACACATGCAGTGGCTTGTCTACGTTGTGCTTGGAGGCACATTTAAAGAATGATTCTCTTTGAAACACTTCTGGTCAACGTTGAGCAATGAAAATGCCTCGGAAATGGACTCTATTCAGTGGTACCTAACCATAACTGAGCTAAAATGGCTGATTTGGATTGTTTGTTATCATTCAATGATACACTCATGATATGACCTTTGTTGTGCAGCAGAGGACCTGATAATGGAGGAATGAGAGGGGGTGTGTGAGGACAGGAGTTAATCCCCTTTTCAACAAGATCATAAATTATTAATCTCTTATTACAGGTCATATGCTGTAATGATAAAGCAGTTATACTGTCCCTCTAATCTGGTTGACTGTGTTGTTATCGCAGAAAAATCCCTTTTGATACCAGCTGATGTCTTGTCTGGAAAATTGTGCAAAACAACAATGCAGGTGTTATTTTGAAAGAACTGTATGAAACTGCAGATTAAAGGGTAGAAATCGGGGTGTTTAACATGTTCTGTTATGTTGGAGGTGATAGATATCTGAATAATATGCCTTTCACATCCAGCATTAAATGATAGTTTGCCCTCTGGTGGTAGGTGGCAGGTTCTGCATTTCTTGAAGATTAAAATGGACCCATGCAAAGCAGGAGACAGGCTCATCGTCTAATTGCGTGTGTGTATGGCCCAATGTTGCAAAAACAGGTACCTGGAAATATTTTAGTCAAACTTAAATGGGAAAATCAAAATAGAAACTGAACTGAGTCCCCAAATCTGAAAACAAGAAAGAACAGAAATAACTTTCTGTTTCCACTTCTGAGAACTCGTCAGCACTGCGCAACATCCCATAATATTTCAATGTTTGCCTGACAGTGTAGTAAATGTGTCCATCATTAACTGAGACACGATGAACACTGACTGTAAACAACTCAACCTTTTTAACTGAGTCCAGTAATTGAAGATAATTATATAATTTCGTATCCTTTACATTACTGCAGAGCCGTTTGACAGAACGAAACATGTGTTTTTTTTCTTCTTTTGTTTGAATTCTATTTCCTTTTTTCTTTAATGTTGAATCGTTTTCAGACGTGTGTTAACATCTGGCAGCTGGGCCTTCTCACTACGAGGCAGCACAGCGCCACCATGTGTATCAATGTAAACATGGTGATTACAGGAAGGAAACAATCTGGATCCACAAACTTGAGTCACTTGAGTCAGTGTTGTTGCACCGCCCCGCCCCCCCGCCCCCCTTCAAATGATAATAATAATAATAGAAAGACTCTCTTAGCCTAATGCTACTGCCTGATTATAAATGCATCCAGAGAAACAACATTATCTAAATGTGTGTATCTATGTGCGTGATGTCACTGGTGACATGATGTCATTGTGATGCCATCAAGGTCCACTAATAATACTGATATAACTATACTTTGTTGTTTTGCTTACAATAAAATGTGCTGCATTACTAGTCTATACCACCATAATAATAATAATAATAATAATAATAATAATAATAAGACTCTCCTGTAATGCTACTGCCTGATTATAAATGCATGCAGAGAAACAACATTATCTAAATGTGTGTATCTATGTGCGTGATGTCACTGGTGACATGATGTCATTGTGATGCCATCAAGGTCCACTAATAATACTGATATAACTATACTTTGTTGTTTTGCTTACAATAAAATGTGCTGCATTACTAGTCTATACCACCTGTACTGAATAATAACAATAATCATCATCATCATTGCATGTGCAAACAATATATCAGCCACATAACGAACACCGGTTCGTGTTTAACCACTTGTTTATTGCAATATCCAACTTGTTACGTATTTCTTTAACACTTTATCACTGGTTGGAGTGAAGTCAGTGAACCGAATCATCTGAGACCGTAGTGTTTCCGGTGGGCCCACTAACACGAACGATTCAATCGAATCATCTGAGTTCGCGGTGTTTACGGCGAGTCCGCTAACTCGCCAGCCAGAGGACTCACATGATCCGGGTTAGAGGAGACCTCGGACCCGCGATTCCCGATTCAGTACGAGGATGCGAATCATTATACCGGGTGATCCAGGAACCGACTAGCTCTACTGGGCAAACAGTGACAGCGGCTCCGCTGCTGAAAACATTCCTGTTTCGGCTTGTGTTATCTGCGCGGTGGGTTGTGGGTGTGTGAGCGTCGAAGTAAAATGGCGGACTTGGCAAACGAAGGTGAGTAAGTGGCAGTATGAGGAAAAACAACACAGCTTCTGTGGCTTTTAAAAGGAACATGTGCAGTGGATAGATGTTTTATATCTGGAATGGGGCTACGTGGCTGTTTGTCGACTGCAAGTCCCGGTGTTTTATAAGATTTGCGGCGCTTTCAATGCTACAACGTTAGCAAGTAGGCTAACAATGCTAACGCCTGGGCTGTGGGTAATACCTGGAACGCCCTCGAATGCTTACTGCCGCTAGCTTGCTTACCTCTCAACGCTAGCACCCGGCTATTTTTAGCTAGCATGTTTTGCCATTTGCGGCGAGCTACACGATTTGTTGTCGGCATAAACTAAAGCCGGTTAGGCCAAAGATGAAACGCATTGCTTGTGGTATGCCCAGTGTTCAGAGGCAGGGCGATTTTGTGGTTTCGTTTCATGGGAACGGTTACAGTGTAATGTCATCCCGTTGTTTTCAGGGTTTAGCTGTCTGGTTGCTTAACGTTCATTTAGGCGCGTAGAAAGAGAAACGTCAAACATGGGGCGACACATCGGTGTATGCACTGCTTTCTGTACATGTAATCTTTTTCCCGGTTAGTGTTTTCTGTAATTATGTTTATAAATGAACTACGAGAGAAATATGCGAGGGTTTTGGTGTCCTTGATTGTCGGGCAAGATGACTCACGCGGGATGGAGCGCATTTAACAAGCTAACTATAGCCTTTAAGCTAAGCTCTGCGCCGCTATGATGAATAACTGGGGGCTCTGAGTATTTGCTGGAGAGGGTCATATAGTGACAATGCTAACTGGTTAACATAAGCCGGGCGCATATCGGGCTACTCGAATATCGGTGATGCATGGTGGAATGCTAATGCCCATTATTCCAAGATTGTTGACAACAAGCCGCGCTTAGATGCCAGGCTAGGTGTTAATACTTAAATATAGGTCATGCCGTGTTTTCATGTTAACAACATTAAGCACGTAGAATACGTAAACAGCTAGTATTAGCCATGAGGGGCTGTGAAAGAAAATACACGTCGATCCAGTAAACAGTCCTGGCGAGGTGCTGTTGTGTGTTTGGATGCAAACGCGTCCATTTAAGACCCGGTAAGTCTTCCAAACGGCAACGATGCTACACCTGCTCGGTGTGAAAGGCCCAACCCAGACAGAGGGAAACCTTTGTCTGCTAACGTTATAGGATTACACATCTTACAGAGGTTACAGTGTGGAGGCAGGCTTATTAACGGACCTGGAGTGAATACGGATCATCTGCTCTGGTGATTGCAGAGCGTGTTGGATATGACAGTAGTTTGTGGTAATAACATAACATTAAGGGTTGAAATACGCTGGACCAGCGAGGGGCAGCAGGAGGAAAGGCAGGACGTCCACAGCATCACTGAGCTGGATGGAATTTTAAATAACAAAGGCTTTATACAGTTCATAAACAATGACAGAAAGTTTGATGGCTGTTTGACACATTAAGGTCATTTTGCCCTTTTGTTTTAGTGTTAAAGGATTAGGTCAACATAATGTGGTCATATTCTTGCAATATGATAGCACAGTACAGTCCGGTTGCTTTTGAATGGCTTTTGAAGATTGACTAAAAATGAGACATTGGACAGTATCATGTTCATGACATCACTGTTTGCATCACTGAAAATATTTTATAAAGACATTTTTTCTGTCATACTCTTTGTGTAAACTACAGTGTTTTGAATGACTTTTGGAATTGTTTGTTAATACATGTGGGGTGTACTGCTGTGCATTGGTGTTAATTAAGTGCTATATTGCTGATTAATATTGGTCCACATAATCATCACATATCATTTATGTGCTCAGTGATTTTTAAGGGGTGACTCTAGGCCATATAATGAGAAGCCAATTGCTTTAATTATTTATTTCAGTCGTGCAGCATGACTAAAATAGATGCTTAGCTATGCTGGTTCTTGGATGACAAGGCTTCATCTTCTCTTAACAGACAAGCCTGCCATAGCGCCTCCTGTCTTTGTTTTCCAAAAAGATAAAACACAGAAGGTAAGTTTTTAGGTTATTCCAGTATTTATAAGACCTGGTTGCTGATTTTTGTATTTAAGTTTGGTCTGGACATTATTCTTGAGGAACATAATACAGAATATTTGCTCTTTATATTTAATGGTAGTGGCTGTTCATTGGGTACACCTAGCTGAACATACAACAGTTCATTAGTGGTCCAGTTAATTTTATATAGAGAGGTGTTGACTAACTGTATTAATTTTGCAGTATGTAGCTTGTGGTGGTGTTGAGCGCTATTAACATTTTTGATTATTTAGCATAAATAGACTCAAAAACAGTAGAAAACACTTATCTGTATTAGACAATAAAATTTAACAGATCTCGAACCTACAAATGCCAAAATGTTTATTCACTAGAGTCAACACCTCAGTAGTCCCAGCATCATTACCTTCACAGGGGTGGGATTCAACACGGGGCTGCTGCATTAGACTACAGTAACAGAAACAAGTTTAAGATACATGTACCACATTACCAAACTCCCAACTGAGCATGTGTTGACCTTTGTGCTACTTTTCATTCTTTATTATTACAGCTCCAGATGAAATTTTGTGTCATTAACTTTGAAATGATTGCAATGATGAGGGGCAGTTTTGGGGAAAACTAAAAGATTTATTGCATTTTCTTTAAGCGATCTGCGGACGGCTCAAGTGCAGAGGATGGAGAGGGTAAATTTTATGTCTTCAATGCTGCTCTCTTAATATGTTTCTCATAGATATATTAAAACCAGAGAAGTAATAATATTTTATCACCACTTTCAGATTCAGATAAAGATGAGGGAAGCTATTGCCCCCCAGTGAAAAGGGAAAGGACCTCATCATTCCCACCCCCACATTCTGGTAAGGGCATGCAGTGACCAAAGAGAGCATTTACTTCTTCTTGATTGCTTGTGGTGTACACAATGATTTGTATGCTGAGTTCGCTGTCTGTGTGCTACTTCCCAGTTCCCAAGAACAATGTATTCATGCCCTCAAGTTTCTGCCAGTCTCCGACTGGGAACTCTGACTCTGAGCCAGGTGAGACATCTGCACCATCATTAGTTTCTCTGCACAAATTTAAAGCAATATGTCAGATACAAATTTTTAAAGACATAATGTTGCTACATTTGAAGAAACCTGGTTCCTGCAACCATGGAGCCAGATACGTGTCAAAAAAGTGTCCCACATTAGCTGTAATCTTTAATATCACTGTGATTGATTTGTTAATTATGAATTAATGTGAACATTTTCTACAGACTGATAAGCTTTAAAATGTTAAGGAAAAGAGGAGTTTCAGTTTTTATGAGCTCTTCTATGAGGGAGACAGAGTTAGAAATAGATGAGGAATCATTGAGCCCTTCATGTTATGGCAGAGAAGTTGGAGCTAGACACAACTCTTAAAGCTCTTTAAGCGTTGCTGTGGTAACTGGTGGTGCGGCTTTAAAGGTTTAAAGACAGAAGGAATTCACCCTTTATTTGTTGCCGTGTAACTCTTTTTATTGTCTGTTCTCTCTTGTGCTCAACCTTACCAGAAGAGAAGCCTGTGGGTTTCCGATTAAAGCCACCAACTCTTATACATGGACAGGCACCTAGTTCAGGTTGGTGCTTGATGGTGTTTGAAAGGTTTCCCACTGTGTTTACAGTGTTAGATACTAACTTGAACCCAAACTTGCACTATTTATCACTCTTCTCACAAATGGTACGTCGAGATTTGTAGACACAGAACATCTTATTGTGTTGAAGATGACAATGTGTGTCTCTTGCAGGTGTCCCAAGTCAGAAACCCAAGGAGCAGCAGCGCAGTGTTCTCCGCCCTGCAGTTCTCCAGGCACCAGCCTCTAAATCACATATAGAGTCTAGTGAGTTAGTTTGGATCCACCTACCCTGATTAATTGATAAAACATTCTTTGGCGTCATTAAAATATTTAAGTATTCTAATTACAAACTTTGATACTGACAACAAGAACAGTCAGATTCCTGCATGTGTCATACAGGGTACATTTTCTGTGAGACTCTAAGAACAACATATGTTATCATTCTCCTCTCTGTCTGTACATTTAAGATTCCAGTTGTGGAACCAATGGTGTAAAGAAATCATCAGACGGGGCATCTGCGACCGACTCCCTCTTCCTGAACAACACAGAGCACTCGACCACCTCGGCCAAGGCACTGGTCAGGAAGTAGCTCAGTTTCTCTGTAGTAATTAATGGCTTTGTCAGTTCCATGTCAGTCAGTTCGGTAAATGCTTTGTTTAGAGCTTCAGAAGGCACAGCATAACTAGACTTGTGGTTATTTCTGTGCTCATGTGGAATAAGGACGTTTTGAGTTTTAAGAAATATTCAGAAGCAAAAATGTTTAACGGCATATAAACCACTAGCGATTTTTTTCCTCTCAGGAATTCAAAGACTGGTTGTATTATTGGCATGATTTAACTGCTAAAAGTAATAAAAGTTGACTGTTGCTTTTTTTAAAAAATTAGAAACATGAAAATGAGGAAGATGGTGCAAGTGATAACAACGATGGAGATGGGAGAGAGAAGAAGGAAGCAGATGTAGCAATATCCTTTGTGTTTGGTCAGAATATCAAAGACAGAGTAAAGGTACGTTACAGTATTTCTAACCTAGGTGTAAAAACATGATGTGCATGACAAAAACATTTAATCTAGCAATTTGTTCATCACAATTTGGATCATTTTTTGTCAATGGCTTAGTTGTTAAGAGAAATGTGTGCTTTGTGATTTCAGCACTTAATAAGAAGTCAGTTACCTCTGGTGTTTTTTGTACAGTGTCCAGTATTGTTTTTGCACAATTTCAACATGGAAAACTTTCATTCATTTCTAGTTGGAAGAGAACAGTACAGAAGAGAAGTTAAAGGATGGTGTGCCACTGGACTCCCAGTCAGAGGCCACTAATTATTTCTTACAGTACATCTCTACCCCCAGGTAATGAAATTGTGTCCTCCTTTGAGTATTTTTAGAAAGTAATCCTCAGTTATAATTAATTTTCATCAACCTATTAACTTTTTTCCTCCTCCCTTTCAGTTCAAAAAATGCCACAAACAGTACAGACAGTGGGGCAAAATTTGTTTTTGGACAGAACATGTCAGAAAGAGTTCTGGTGAGTTATACAGCTGACTGCATAGACAGTCTGCCTTCTGTCAAGTTCGATAATAATTGAGCTTCTAATGAGGTTTATTGTATTTTCAGAGCCCCCCCAAAGGTGAGTGCTCAAATGAGGAAAATGAAGAGGTTTCAGCTCCCCCTGTTTCAGAGTCCTCATCACAGGAAAACACCCCAGAGAAGGGTAAAAACACAACCCCTTGAATCACTCAAAATGTGTGGCTCGATCAAAAATAGATTTTAGAGACACTTTGCTTCATTCATGTGATAATTTTAACAATAAAGACATGCTCAGGAATAGTTAAACAGTAAGTTCAACAGAAGTGCAAAACAAGTAGCCAATGATTGGACAATACATGAAGTCTTAATACAGACATCAAATATGTGATGGAATTGGTGTTAGATGAGTTCTATTCTCTGTTCTCTTTGTTTGAATCTATATCAGAAGGCCCATCAGTAACTTTTTGTAGTTAGATTTCCACACAAACTACATTTAACTGTTCCACATATTTACAGTGCATGCAGATAACAAAATACAAATCAGATGCAACAGAGAACTTTGCACAAGTGTGAAATGAATTCAGACCCCCAGATAACATGGCCGCCTTGTGATAGGGAAAAAAATACATCACAAATGTAAGATTACTGCACGACAGTGCTCAGAAATATGTTTACAACACCTGAGGCTGTAACTACACTTACTGATTTTATTTAGCTTATTTTCTAAAAGCATGACATTTCCTTCATTTGGTTTCATGTTTAACCAATTGTGAACATCTGCAATGCAGCCAAAGTCATTATGTTAACATAATTGTCAGTAGTCAGGTCTTTTGCGGACGTGTGCTTGGTGAGATAATGCCCTCTCTAGTTCATTTTGCAGAGAATACTGCCACAACAGTAACGGCAGACTTCACACATGCACATGAATTATTGATGAAAAATGAAAGGAACAAACAGTAATAACTCAAGCACATTGCTAATTTCTCACATTGTGTTTTATCTCATCAGTGAATAGCGTGTCGGAATCCTTGGAGGAGTCTGCAGCAGCGTACACCAAAGCCACAGCCAAGAAGTGCATCTTAGGGAAAGTTGACGTCAAAACTGGGGAGGAATCAGAAAGCAACGTTTTACAGGTAGAGGGCAGGCTCTCTTGATTTAAGACATGCAGTAATTCAATGTGGGAGTATCTGTAACAGGATATGCTTGTCTGCACTCTTTGAACAGATGCAGTGCAAGTTATATGTTTTTGAGAAAACCGCTCAGTCATGGATAGAGAGAGGTCGAGGTTTGCTGAGGCTCAATGATATGGCATCGACAGATGACGGCACGCTACAGTCCCGTCTAGGTAAACAAACACACATGTGGCAAGTTTTACTGGTAAAATTAGCATTTAAAAAAAATTAAATTAACAACTTGATATTCAGATGAGCTGATTACTGTTGCTAATCCGATCATCTTACTGACAGAAAAGACAGGACCATAAAGACAGTAAAGCAAGTCACCTCCCATACACTGTTGCTGTTTGTGGTTACATTTTCCAGTGATGAGGACCCAGGGCAGCCTCCGGTTGATCCTCAACACTAAGCTTTGGCCCCAGATGCAGGTGGACAAGGCCAGCGAGAAGAGCGTACGAATCACTGCCATGGACACAGAGGACCAAGGAGTCAAGGTCTTCCTAATATCAGTACGTATGAAGGACTTAAAGCTATGGCTGGGCTATAATTTTGTTTATTTACGACATTGCTTGTCCCGGGGTAACATGATAACCATGGTAGCTTTTTTAAATTATCTTAGACATTCGGGTCTGTATTTCAAACAGGCTTTTTTATCTAATGTTACTGTAACAACAGTAATGTTGCTGATGTGTTGAAATATATGGGTTTGTACGATTTAGTGCATTGTATGTATGAGATGGTGAGATTGGTGTTTTTCTTTTATTGTTCTATTTTAAGAGCCAGTGAGGTGTTTTTATGTCCTTCTACTTAATACCATATAAGTTTTTTCTACTTTGATGTGGCTGACTTGTCTGTATCTGTCTCTTTTCTTCAGGGTAGCTCTAAGGACATAGGTCAGCTGGCTGCAGCGTTACATCATCGTATCTTGGCCCTAAAGAGCAGGGCAGAGCAGGAGCCTGAGGCACCGACAACAACCCTCCCTGAGACCCACCAGGTACCACAGTCCAATGAAGATGACAGCGATGAGGAGGACAATGCCTCAGCCTCTGCTTCAGCCTCCACCCCTGCTACAAGTTAGTGTTGTTTTTATTTCCCGGTTCAGAATGTTAGTTTGAGTATTGTCTGGTTTACTTTGAGTCAAGTTAGTGTCATGATTTGGATTTTTGTTAGCTGTTATTAGGCACACTTGCCTCAGAGTAATGCAGTGTAATGCAACTGTCTTGTGTTTCAAACACGTCTAGGGGAAAAATGGAAGCAACACAGTGCTTTGATGTTAAAGTTGGTGGAAAAGCCAAAATTAACGACAAAAACAAGACAAACTAAATATTCAAGACAAAGGGAGAGGGTGGCGAATGGCTGCAAAAGCTAAAACAAACAAAACTCAGCTTATGCCTAACTAAGACCGCCTGCAGCTTATTCATATTCGAAAACAATAAAATAAATACTATCTTTCCTAAAGCAAAATACAACAAGCAGCCACCTATAAACCTAGTGCACTAGACAATCAGTGAACTATGGAGTGGTGCACATCAGGAAAGAACAATCTAAACTAAAGCCCAGCTCCCAACAAAACACACGAGTACCTTGTTTTCAAGTTGCCACAATCTAACCTAATGTAGGCTGTTATACGGACCGAGCACCCACTGAGACCCACAGGCTGACAACATAAGGAGACATTGTGACATTTATAATATGCTGAGTGTGATGATTGGAGCGGCTTTTGACGAAGGAGGAGGAAGATTAGCCGACCGGCAACGCCAGAGTGGCTGACGCAGATGCGCAGAGCGGAGGAGTCAGTCGCAGGTAGGAAGGGCCAGATAGAGCCAGGAAGGGAATCCTCGATGACATCACTCTACCAGGGCCGTGAAATTAATGGACTGCATTGTAGTCTGTAATACTTGAAATAACCCTTCATGAAGCTTATGGTTTTCAGTTTTGTAAAGAGGTGTTGATTTAGCCGGTTCATTTTAATGGCTACAGTGATGATATTAAAAAAAAAAGTATTTCATGATATGGTGTCTCTGTTATTTTCTCTGTTGCATTTATTTTGGAGGGAGAAATATCTCTCTCCTATAACACAATGCAGCTCAACAGTAGTGCAAACTACGTACTCCAAGTGGTCATAAAATTAAATCAGTGCAGTTTTAAAACAACTTCAGTAATTAACTGAACGTTACAACCTGCATGAGGCTTTATTGTTGGACTGTGTGAGCATGTGCCTCATAAACCGAGTGTAAATATATCCAGACCAGTCATCCACAAAACATTTCTTAACCTGCCGTCTCTCCCTTCATGCAGGTAATTCAGAGGGAGGAGAGAGCCAGGCAGCAGGAAGCACATAGCGTCACTTGTGGACAGCCTGCTAAGATGCTACTGTTAAGGCTTTTTGCTGTAGGCATCTCTGTGGACACCCCTTGACCAACATGAGTTCTTCAGACCAGTACTTTTGGATATTAGAAGTCTAGCTCCAGGAAATAACCCCCTGTGCCGGAGTGTCTCACCCAACTTGTGCAGTTCATCTTCTCTGCATTCAGCGTAATATCTGGAGTCGTTTTCCCCTCCCTTTCCTGTTTTGTGTTTTATTTTTGTTTGAGTATTTTTTTTCCTCCCCCCATAGCAAAAATAAAGACTTCAAAGCTTTGGTTTGGGACTTTTCTGCTCATCATATTGATGAGTGTAAGGGTGTTTTCCTCTACATTTTAAAGTATGGCACATGTTAAGACTGCAGTTTCTACTTTGGGACCTTTTTATTCACTCTACAGTCGCACCTCTGGACAACACATATCCAGAGAAGCTTCATTCAGAGTGTATTTGAATAGTCATTCAGCCAGTTGTTCCGACATCAAGTCCCACCTTCTCCTCTACCCACCTCCCCCAGTCCAACATCCCAACCAGTCTGTATGTTAGATTTTGGAAAATGTAATTTATTTTGGGCCTTCATTCTCTCGAGGCATCTCCTCACATCCTGTTTGTAATGGCTAGCCAAGACCACTCAGGCTGTCGTTAATAGCAGTTTCTTATATTTCCTATTGACCTACATCATGGTAATAAAAGACTGAAACAATGCGGTTTCTGCTCATGTGAGTGATATATGAGGACACAAGGGCAGAAGGATTCACGTCAAAAGGTTCTCCACATTAATAAATGTTCGTCATTCACCTCGAGGGTCTTTTATTTTTAATTTTCTTTTTCGATCAAGAAAATTAACTCAGTCTGCATGTAACTGTTTTTCTGTATTTTTTTTCATCCCAAGAGTTTATGTTGATGCATTTTTTTATTTTGAAAATATACAAACTTACCCATTTACACTTGGAAAACATGTTGGTATGAAGACTAAACTTCATGTATGGAACATTAAATGGAACTGTAATACCCCTTTTGAATGTCAAGTACATTTGAATATATCATTTAGTAGCACACCATGTTTTCTCATCTCCTCCAAATTCTCCCTTTACAAAATAAACAATTTTGGACTGATATCTGTGATTTTGTGTTTCTTTTCTTCGCAAATTTGGGAATGATCAGCGATTTTGGCAACTTATTGTTACCAAAGTAGCAGTGAGCATCAGTGCTTTACATGACGTGGGATTTGCTGTGGCACCTGTTCAGACATCAGGACATGGAAACGGACTTATTGTTTTTTTATTGACTTATCTGTACGACAGAGTTATGGAGTTCTTCTTAAGGTAATAAAAGAAGGATTTTGTAAACAAATAATCATTTGTCATTTTTATTTGGTTATTATTGATGTTTTTTTTTTACGTGTGTCGCAGCTGTGGCTGCAGTGCGTAGCGTGGCGGCGTTACCATGGTAACCGTTTCACACGGCTGTTCGCTGCACGACATTTAGGTAAGTGTGTGTCAAAGATCCATATGTCCCTAAACTAGCTTGCCATCTGCACCCATGTGCCATTTCTTCCCCTGTAAGTAACACACACACACACACACACATACACAGCTGTTTATATGATGCAAAGGAAAAAATGTACCTTTATTGGTGCTGAAAGTGGTAGACAGGTCACACGAGTCTAATGATGATGTCAGCTTAAACCCAGGACCCTGTCAACATCAACACCAGAGGCTAAATATTCAAATACCTTTATTTATCCCACTCACTGACAGTTGCCATGGTAATGAGATATCTGATTGGTGTGTATATTACAAGCCCAGTAAGGGAAATAATGGATTTCAACCTTGAAGATATAAATGCAAGGAATGAGTAAATCATCTGTATCTGAACGTGCATCTAACCCACAGGTTGATGTATGCTGCGAGCCTGAATTGGACCAAACCTATAAACACGCGAGCTTATGAATATTTGATGCATGTACCTTTCATACCAGTCCAACACAATCTATACATCCAAACATAACTCTCCTTATCTGACTTTCTCTAGTGACTCAGTAGGAAAGAATTTTTCTCCTCTCTCCTTGTAAATGCATGTGAAAACAAATTCTGACCTTAGATGTTGGGAATGTATGAAATATTTGCCTGAGGTCTTTAAACCCAACACATTGACTCATCTCAGTTTTTCTTAATGGGATGTGTTAGATGTCTTTAGTTGTCACAATACATCTGCATTATGTTATATAACAGACAAGTGTGCATCTCAGTTTTATTTAACCCACAGTTCACAGTTCAGAAAAAAAACATTAACCAAATAAAAAGAAAATGATATTTACGCCAAAGAAAACCAATTTTGTCAAAAAATAACTTAAGTCATTAACTCATTATGAACTTCTAGCAAAAATTACTGAGCCGTGCATTGGTTGTCTTAATCCACAACATTTATCACCTCCACTTTCTCCAGTTAGCTCCAGACCCAACGCTCTCTCCTGTTTCCTCTTGATATGCTGTAAATAGAATTATTTGTCATTTCTATTAAAACAACCCCACACGTAATGATTATAAACTTTATTAAAACGTGAGACGATAGCTTGGTTTTATACCGAGCATAATTTTTCCATTCCATAGAGCCATTTTCTCCCCCAAAAAATTGTTGTGGAAGCAACTCAGCAACAAGATAAACAAACACAGACCTATGAAGGAGAGACTCCCTTCCACAGCCTTTATTGACTCTCCTCAGCATGTCCAGTAGGGGGAGCTGCCGACCATGGAAGGGTAAATTATTGTGTGTGAAGCATGTAGGCTGTGTTACTTACAATGAGATGATCATGTCATTCTTCTTTATTGATACTACTTTATGCCAGTGGCATGCATTGGGAAGTATTGTCATAAGTGAAACCATACTCAATTTATGTTTTTTTATCTTATCAGACACCACTAGCCGAGAGCCATGGAACATCACGTCCCACTGTGGAGCCACAGCCAGTTTAATAAGTGTGTTATAAAGTTATTTTTTTTTATTTTCAGCTGGTCTTACCTGTTTTGTTAAAGCGTGTTGCATAGTAACATAACAGTTTTTCTGAATCATGCCTTTCCTTTTATTGCATGCTTTAGGCATTAGGGCCACGTAAGGATAATAATGATCATAGTAACAGTATAATTACGATGTGTAGTTGTCAGAGGTAGTGAAGGAGAAGCAAGTGTGGACATAGAGTGATTTTATTCCTTCTCAGATCAGATTTCAGAGGTTCTTTTTTCATTTTTTGAGATTCTCTATACATGTGATTTTAAAAACTTGGGTAGGTCCTGGACACAGAACGCTTGCACAACAAGTGTGTGTGTGTGTGTGTGTGTGTGTGTATATGTATGTATGTATGTATTTTTTTGACATTCTGGTCAAATTTTGCCAAATTTCATGACGACATGCTATACTATTTTTTGACATTTTTATGAAAAATGAAAATTTCCTACAAATTTCTCGATGACATGCTTTTTGAAGATTTGTGTAAAGTGAAAAAAAATTGCCTATACTGTGATATTTTGGACCAAAACTTGGCCTTTTTCCAAAAAGTTTTTCTTTTTGCCAGTATCGGGCCAAAATTAGATGTTTTTCCAAAAAGTGTCAGTTTTGTGACAGCATGCTATACTATGATGTTGTGAAGCGTTCTGGACCAGTTTTTGACTTTATCGCGAAAAGTCAAAAAATTGACAGTAACGTGACGACAAACTATACTACTTTGACTAAAACTATGTTGTGCGATTTTTGACCTATGAGAAAATGAGGTTTTCTGGCGTCTAATCCACAAAATATCATCCCGGGGGATGATTTCAGGCTAATTTCTGCCAATTGGGCGCGTTATTTCCCTTTTTCGTGTTTGGCCATTTTGGGGCATTTTCGACATACTAACCCCTTACGTGTCTGTGCGATTTTTGACCTATGAGAAAATGAGGTTTTCTGGCCTCTAATCCACAAAATATCATTCTGGGGGGTGATTTCAGGCTACTTTCTGC